>CM076582.1:195147862-195505189 GCA_034641835.2 Pinus albicaulis
GGAATCCCTGTTGGCAATATGATGCAGAGTGTTGTCCTTGATGGCAACCCACTTGATGAAGATGATGGCAACCTACTTAATGAAGTTTTTCTTGATGCATTAATGATGTGAATCTGATGTTCTACAAGAAGGGCAGAAGTACCAGAAAAAATAAATATCAGCATGTGCAAGAATAATGATGAAAAGTGTGTGTCTTAAGGCATACGCGGGTTTGTCTAGGAGAAGTAGTGTATGCACGTGGGAAAGTATGTGCCAAGTCGCATATGCTCAACTGCACTCTAAATTTGTAAAACCAAGGGTTACTACCATGGTATTGACCCATGGTATTGAGCGTTGGGCTGTCTATTTGATCCCGTCCAGGAATACCATCGGATGAGATGTGGTTTTGGCTCATGGTATTGAAAAAGGGTAAACCTATATAAGGAGAAAAAAAATCATTGTGCAGGAAGTGTGCATGAGTCTGGGCTTTGATGAATACTTCACTCTGAAGTATATCTGTATGGGTGAACCCTATTCCTAATTGATAGATCTGAATCTATGATACTCCTATGAACATGATGAAGGCTCAAGATCTCTAGATCTCGAAATGGTGAATGTAAAGGATGATCTGAAAAGAAGTGAAGAAGACCTGGCGCAATCCTGTTGAAGAGATTGAAGAAATCTGGGTAAGTTTATAGATCTGGTCTCTACTGCAAAATTTATATTTTATAGATCTATACGCATGTTCGTTTCATGAAAAGCACGTGTATACGCGGGTCTGGGGAAATAAAAGCGTGTATGCGCAGTTAGGGTTTTCTTTGGAAAATGTACTGAAGTATACGCGGGTTCATCTTCTGGAAAGCGCGTATATACGCGGGTCTGATCAAATAAAAGCGCGTATTATTTCTGATCGAATGGTAGCTGAAGGTTGAATGTTTTTCTGCATATCTATTCTGAAGTCTGGGTTATATCTGATATTCTAGGTATAGTGGTTTCACTATTCTTTTTGATGCTTTGGGCAAAGGTTGTTTATTGACAAGTAAAGGGTTGTGTTGGAGCTGTTTGATCCAGTGTGAAAATTGATGAAACGTGGTCCATGGTGGTGCTAAGGGTTGTAGCCTTCAGTCAGGGGGTTGTAGCTCCCTTCCAGGTGAGGCTGGTAAACGAGAGCAGGGGGTCGTAGCTCCCTTCCAGGTGAGGCTGGTAAACTAGTGCAGGGGGTTGTAGCTCCCTTCCAGGAGAGGCTGGTAAACGAGAGAAGGTTGTAGCCTTCTGCAGGTGGGTGCCTGCGTGTTGGTTGAGTCTGCACCAGTACATCATTGTAAGAATTTATCTTAATAATAAATTTTGAAGGCTGAAACAACGGCAGCGGTGGTTTTCTCCCGAATTGGGTTTCCACCTAAAAATCCTGGTGTTCATGTGTGTTGCATATGTGTGATGATTATTCTGATCTGTCTGCACCTGTTTACTGTTTCTGAAATATCTAATGAATGAATAATGCAATGATTTGAATTAAAATTCAAACACATAATTAGATCTCGACAACACTGTCTCAAAGGATATTCTCACATACGCTTAGGTTTCTCAAAGAAGTATGGTTTTTAGAAGAAAAGAAAGTTTGATTGTCTGGCAGTAACATCATCTCATCCCTCCTCTCAAAGAGATTTTCATATCAATTGGTACAAAGAGCATTGGCTTTGTGATGAGCCGTTAGAAGGAGACTAGCAAGATGAGCAATCATAGGAAACACATCTACTAAGCCCAGCTTTCTCAATGAAGCAATTTGTCTTCGTGAGGATGAGATCCTATCTTCAGTCTATGGGAAGTAAGGATGAGATCCTATCTTCAGTCTATGGGAGCTGATGTATGGGCCATTGTTGAACAAGGATATCAATATCCAGCTGCTACACCAACAGATCCAACTGAAAGGAAGAATTATGAATCAAACGCAAAAGTGGTCAATGCTATAACAGGAAGTCTAACTGAATCAGAATTTGTCAAAGTCATGTAGCTGAATACAGCAAAGGAAATATGGGACAAAATCATTCTAAGTTATGAAGGCGACGCAAAGGTAAAAAGTGCAAAACTCCAAACTCTCAAAATTGAATATGAAAATTTAAAGATGCATGGTGATGAGAGTATTGCCAGTTTCTTTTTACGTATTGATGATGTTGTAAATCATATGAGAAATCTGGGTGAAACAATATCTGACGCTACTTTGGTTGAGAAAATTTTACGATCGCTAACGGCAAAATTTGAATCAAAAGTTTCTGCCCTTGAATAAAAACAGGATATTCAAAATCTTTCTGTGGTGCAACTTCATGGCATATTGACTGCTTATTAAATGAGGAGAGGAGGACCATCTGAAGTCAAAGAAGCTGTGTTTAAAGCTTCTACAAAAGGGAAAGAAGTTCAAAAATCGGAAGGATCAGGATATATCTCAGAAGAAGATGAGGCAAACTTTGTGAGAAGACTCCAACTAGGAACTGGAAGATTCAAAGGTAAGCTTCCTTTCAAATGTTTCAATTGTGGAAGAGTTGGTAATTATGCTGCAAAATGTCCTTATAAAGAAACATCTGCTAAAGAGAAAGAAGTAGCAAGAAGGAATAAGAATCGATCTAGATCTAAGAAAAGCTACTATACAAATGAAGACAGTGATGGGTTATCTGATAGTGAGGAAGAATATGAACAAGATCTTAGACTTCTCATGGCATTTGAAAATAATTCTAGAGACGATAAGGATGCTTTTCTGGATGCTCTAGATGACAATGATTTTCTTGATCAAAACAATCAACTCAAAATATTCTTGGAAGAAAGTAAAATAATCATAGAGACTCTGAAAAGGCAGAATGAAGAAGCAAAGAAACATAATGAAAAATTAGAATGTGAAGTAGTAAGTCTAAGAAAAGAACTTGAGAAAGTAAAGACTCTGAATCTTAGATTTGCTAAAGGATATGAAACCTTAGATGAGATTATCAATGTTCAACGTTCTCCTCTTATTAAGACAGGTCTTGGATATACTGGAGAATCTTCTCAGGCTTCTGCACCAAATTATCTAAAAGCAGCTACAACTGGTTTACTTCATTCAGCCACTCAGCAAGGGAATAAATAATCTTTACAGGTAAAGCATGATCATCACAATACAAGGGATATCTCTCAAAGAAGCAACAATCAACAGGTAAATTCAAATAGAAGATTTCATGATCGCAAAAATTTCTACTTCAATGGACAATGTTTCTCATGTCACAATTTTGGTCATAAAGCTGTTCAATGTGTTGCATATAAAACCATCATGAAAAGAGAAGCAAGAAAGAAAAGGATGGATATTAAACCAAAGAAGAACACCTATAACAACTTTTCTCCTCTTCAAAATGAAGTTGAATGTGCCTATTGCAATAACTTTGGCCATGAAGAATCTGAATGCAGGAGCAAAGTCCAGCCAAAACAACATTCCCCTTCAAGTTCCAAAATATGGAAAAAGAAGGAATTACAGGTTGAAAATTGTGGAATAGGGTTATTTGCAGAAGGTGAATAAAATCAATGGTACATTGATAGTGGGTGCTCAAGACACATGACAGGTGACCAAAGCAAACTTCTTGCATATAATGCTCTAGAAAAGGAAAAGAAAGTTACATTTGGAAATGATACTCCTGTTGTAATTAAAGGAAAAGGGTCTATGTTTTTAAAAGAAAAGGTGAAGGCTAATGATTTCATGTATGTGGATGGATTAAGGCATAACCTATTAAGTGTAAGTCAAATGTGTGATCAAGGAACAAAAGTTGTTTTTAGTTCAAAAGAATGTGTGGTTCGTGATCTTGATATAGGTAAAACTATTATAAAAGGGAAAAGAACTCCAAGCATCCTGTATGTATTGAAGAACTGCAAAGATCAATGTTACTTGAGCAAGTCTTTAGAAAATTGGCTATGGAATAGAAGGATGGGGCATCTGAGCTTCTCTCAAATCAACAAAGCAAGTAGACTTCAAGCTGTTCGTGGCCTTCCCAATATTACTCTACCAGAGAGTATCATATGAAAATCTTGCCAATTCGGTAAGCAGACCAGAGTACAATTTAATGCCAAAGAAGGATCATCAAGTAAGCCTCTTTAACTCATTCATACTGACATATGTGGACCTATGAGGAAAAAGTCACCACGTGGGGAAGAATACTATATCTTATTTATTGATGACTACTCTAGAATGTGTTGGATCGGGTTGATTAAACACAAGGATGAAGCATTTGAAAAATTTCAGATCTTCAAAGCATTGGTAGAAAATGAATTAGATCTAAAAATCAAGTGTCTTAGATCTGATCGAGGAGGAGAATATACATCAAATGAATTCTTTGAATTTTGTGAACAACATGGCATAAAAAGACAGTTCTCTGTAGCAGGCACTCCACAACAAAATGGCGTAGCAAAAAGAATGAATAGAACAATTCAACAAATGGCTAGAGCTATGCTTGATGATTCTGGAACTCCTGACATGTTCTGGGGAGAAGTAGCACATACAGCAGCAAACATTCTCAACAAGGCACATGTTCGGGTAAATAGTGACAAAACTCCATATGAACTCTGGTATGGTAATTCTCCCTCTATGAAGCATTTTAGAATTTTTGGAAGTAAATGCTTTATCAAAAATAATGATGAAAAGCTTGGCAAGTTTGAACCTAGATCAGATGAAGGGATACTTCTTGGTTACTCATCTACAAGCAAAGCATACAAATGTTACAATAAAAGGCTTCGAAATATTGTTGAATGTATTGATTTTGTTATTGATGAGTCTCTTGCAGCTCCTAAAGAAGAAAAACAAGCAACAGAAGAAGATGATGGTGATTTTTGTCCTTCTACATCAAATGGAAATGATATAGACAGTGGATCCAATGAAGAACCTGAAGATGATTTATCTAAAAAGGCTCCATCCAGATATGTTCAAAAGAATCATCCTGAATCTCAAATTTTGGGGGACAAGGAATCAGGTGTACAAACAAGGAGGACTCTTGTGGGATCTTCTAGCTATCTGGCATTTCTATCCACAATTGAACCACACAGTGTCAATCAAGATTGCAAAGATGAATGTTGGATTCAAGCTATGAATGAAGAGCTTGATCAAATTGAAAAGAATCACACTTGGGAATTGGTGCCAAGACCACATGATAAAAATGTCATTGGAACTAAATGGATATTCAAGAATAAGTTAAATGAGAATGGGGATGTTATAAGAAACAAAGCTAGACTAGTTTGCAAGGGGTATACTCAACAAGAAGGTATAGACTTTGAAGAAACTTTTTCTCCTGTAGCTAGACTTGAAGCCATAAGAATGTTTCTTGCTTTTTCAAGCTTCCAACAAATCAAAGTTTATCAAATGGATGTTAAATCTGATTTTCTCAATGGTGATCTAGAAGAAGAAGTTTATATAGAACAACCAGAAGGATTCATTTTGGGAAATGATGAAAATCTTGTTTGTAGACTTAAAAGGCTCTATATGGTCTCAAACAAGCTCCAAGGGCATGGTATTATCGTCTTGACAAATATCTTCATCAACAAGGATTTTCAAAGGGGTCTGCTGATAGCAACTTATACACAAAGGTTGAAAATGATAAACTATTGATTGTAGTTGTATATGTTGATGACATCATTTTTGGGAGTAATGAAGAATCTATGAGCAAGAAATTTGCTTCTGTTATGCAGCAAGAATTTGAAATGTCCTTACTTGGAGAACTAACATTCTTTCTTGGGTTGCAAGTGCATCAAACTGCAGATGGAATATTATTATCACAAGAAAAATATCTTAAGAAAATTTTGAAGAAGTATGGCATGGAAGAATGCAAACCTGTGAGTACACCAATGATAACCAGATGTAACCTCAGTTCTCATGATGATTCTCTCGCGGTGAATCAACTAGAATATAGATCAATGATAGGAAGCCTACTTTATCTCACTGGGACTAGACCAGACATTATGCATGCAGTTGGGATTGTTGGACGATTCCAAGCTAATCCAAAAGAGTCTCACCTTCAGGCTGTCAAAAGAATATTCAAATATCTACAAGGAACTCAAGACTTTGGACTATGGTATCCAAAGAATGCTGATCTTACTCTTCATGCTTACATGGATGCAGATTGGGCTGGAAATGTTGATGACCGTAAAAGCACTAGTGGTGGTGCATTCTATATGGAGCCCCGGTTGGTATCTTGGTTCAGCAAGAAGCAGAATTCTATTGCCTTATCTACAGCAGAAGCAGAATATGTGGTTGCCATGTTTTGTTGCACTCAACTCCTTTGGATGATGCAAACCTTGCAAGATTTTCAAATCAAATGTACACCTCCTATCTCCATTATGTGTGATAATACAAGTGCCATCAGTATCTCAAAGAATCCTGTTATGCATTCAAATACCAAGCACATTCCCATCAAGTATCACTTCTTACATGAACAAGTGCTTGAACAAAAGGTGAAGTTGGAGTATGTTCCCTCCAAAGAACAAGTTGCTGATATATTTACCAAACCTCTTCCCAGGGAAGCATTCGAATATCTCAAACAGAAGCTGGGAGTAGTCTCTGCTGTGAAGAAAATAAGAACTGCTTAAATTTAGAAGATCAAATTGGATACGCGGGTTTCCTGAAAGACAGTCGCGTATATACGCAAGTTCATCCACATAAATCCACGTATGGTCAGTTGCTGACATTTTTTTGGTTAGGGTCAGCATTTTACAGCACATCGGAGCACTGTTTGATATCTCTGATGCTGTTCAAGGGGAGCAATAGCCTTGCTGGGTATTATGCATTGTTGGATTATGATTATGAAATATGATCTATCTTGAGGTCTTTCTGATATTGAAAGGTCATATTTGTAATTTGATGAAAAAGGTCATGTTGAGACCCATGATGTAAAATTGTAATATTCAGTCATGTAAGGACTTGTTCAAATTTGTAAACCCACTTGGTTGGGTAGTTGAGTCAAAATATGTAAACCCTTTTTGGTTGGGTATTTGAGTCTCTTATGTAAATCCACTTGGTTGGATCTTTGATGTATGTATGAGTCCTTGGTGATAGGAAGGTCATAGAGTCATGTACTTCATTGAAAAATATGTTTGAACTTCCAACATGAACTCAGGGGGAGCATGGTAACTTCAGTGCACATCATATCTGCAGAGCGCTTCCTTCTACATGAGGAGAAAAACCTTGTGTTGGGTTTTGATCCACCCTTTTCCCTTGATGTCAAAGGGGGAGGGTGACATGGTGTTTGAATAAGGGGAGAGTAACATGGTTATTGTGTAATGATTATAATTAATGTATCTATCTGTTGTGGTGATCAAACACCTTCGTGGTTTCCATCAAGCCCAAAGGGGGAGATTGTTGGCAATATGATGCAGAGTGTTGTCCTTGATGGCAACCCACTTGATGAAGATGATGGCAACCTACTTAATGAATTTGTTCTTGATGCATTACGGATGTAAATCTGATGTTCTACGAGAAGGGCAGAATTACCAGAAGAAATAAATATCAGCATGTGCAAGAATAATGATGAAAAGTGTGTGTCTTAAGGCATATGCGGGTTTGTCTAGGGGAAGTAGCGTATGCACGTGGAAAAGTACGTGCCAAGTCGCGTATGATCAATTGCGCTCTAAATTTGTAAAACCAAGGGTTACTACCATGGTATTGACCCATGGTATTGAGCGCTGGGTTGTCTATTTGATCCCGTCCAGGAATACCATCGGATGAGATGTGGTTTTGGCTCATGGTATTCAAGAAGGGTAAACCTATATAAGGAGAAAAAGAATCATTGTGCAGGAAGTGTGCATGAGTCTAGGATTTGATGAATACTTCACTCTGAAGTATATCTGTATGGGTGAACCCTGTTCCTAATTGATAGATCTGAATCTATGATGCTCCTATGAACATGATGAAGGCTCAATATCTCTAGATCTAGAAATGGTGAATGTCAAGGATGATCTGAAAAGAACTGAAGAAGACCTGGCGCAATCCTGTTGAAGAGATTGAAGAAATCTGGGTAAGTTTATAGATCTGGTCTGTACTGCAAAATTTATCTTTTATAGATCTATACGGATGTTCGTTTCATGAAAAGCGCGTGTATACTCGGGTCTGGGGAAATAAAAGCGTGTATGCACAGTTAGGGTTTTCTTTGGAAAATGTACTGAAGTATACGCGGGTTCGTCTTCTGGAAAGCACGTATATACGCAGGTCTGATCAAATAAAAGCGCGTATTATTTCTGATCGAATGGTAGCTGAAGGTTGTATGTGTTTCTGCATATCTATTCTGAAGTTTGGGTTATATCTGATATTCTGGGTACAGTGGTTTCACTGTTCTGTTTGATTCTTTGGGCAAAGGTTGTTTATTGACAAGTAAAGGGTTGTGTTGGAGCTGTTTGATCCAGTGTGAAAATTGATGAAACGTGGTCCATGGTGGTGTTGAGGGTTGTAGCCTTCAGTCAGGGGGTTGTAGCTCCCTTCCAGGTGAGGCTGGTAAACGAGAGCAGGGGGTCGTAGCTCCCTTCCAGGTGAGGCTGGTAAACTAGTGCAGGGGGTTGTAGCTCCCTTCCAGGAGAGGCTGGTAAATGAGAGAAGGTTGTAGCCTTCTGCAGGTGGGTTCCTGCGTGCTGGTTGAGTCTGCACCAGTACATGATTGTAAGAAGTTTTCTTAATAATAAATTTTGAAGGCTGAAACAACGACAGCGGTGGTTTTCTCTCGAATTGGGTTTCCACCTAAAAATCCTGGTGTTCATGTGTGTGATGATTATTCTGATATATCTGCACCTTTTTACTGTTTCTGAAATATCTGATGAATGAATAATGCAATGATCTGAGTTAAAATTCAAACACATAATTAGATCTCTAGACATACGCGAGTTATGTAAAGGATATCCGCGTATATACGCTAGTTTCCTTCAGCAAAGTAGCATATGGGTTTTTAGAAAGGGAAAAGAAAAAGTTTGATTGTTTGCACTAAATACTGATTCACCCCCCCTCTTAGTATTTTTCCCAACAATCCCTTATTAAATTCTTCTTCTTATATTAGTAAATTAATTTTTAGCATGAGATACATAGTCCAAATAGGACACCCATCAATTAGTCAAAGTCAAGGCTTTGAGTTCCCAAATCAATGAATCCAAAACAAGTCAATAGAGAGAGAGAAAGTAGAATATAATCCAACATATAGGTTTGAAAATTTTCAGCTTATGGAGGTATAGTAAAAAATAGTCAATACTATACAATTTTTTCAAAATTAAATGGTCAAAACTTACCCAAAAAAATTGGTCAACCGAGTAAAATACTCGGCCCTCCTTTGTCAATCAAACATAATCAAAACATATACAAAATATTTGGTAAAAGTTTCTACAGTCAAACCCTATATACAAAATGTGTTTAACGTCATTCAATGAACCAAAACATACATTGAATCAATTTTCAAACAAAAATAAAACCCTATGCAATTTTCGACCTCGAACTAGGGAGAAAATATCGGTCAAACAAAAGAAGAATAACCCAAGTAAATAGTGGTTAAAATTGGTTAATGTAGACCGAATGATTTGGATTGGATCATTATATATTTTTTCATCCATGTCGATGCATCTGGAGTGTAAAAAGATCTCAAATGACCGTTTTGACAGAAGAGCCCCAGTTTGGCGAAATAGGGTATGAAACCTTCTGAGAGTTTTTTGTTGCATAAAATGAAATTTCTTGGGGGTAAAAAATTTCTACTTTAACACAACATCTTTTCATTCTATTATACAGATAGATATTTCCACCGGTGCAAGAATCGTGTCAATCAGAGTCTGTATGCAAAACTTATGCCACTTTGAAGTTGACTTTCTGTTTTCACAGATATAATTTGGGAGGATGCCATGTAAACCCAAATTATTCATGAAAATGACCCTAGACACGTGTTTTTAATGTAAAATATTCTAGAATATTCTATATTATAACACTACTTAAGAGTTGATTTAGTAAAACTTAACCACTAATAGGCTTCCAGGTTTTGTTATAACTTAGCCACTAGGAGGAATACACATTCCTTTCCTTGAAGAGACTTTTGCTCCATAGCTGAGAAAATATAGCTAGGAGAGATAGGAGGTAGATAACACAGAAAGGATATAAGCACTATAGCAGTGCACGGGCCATAGGAATTACTTCTTTGTACCCGTAGCCTTATTTTCCAGATAGAGAAAGAGAGTTAAGAAACTTGGAATTCTAGTTGCGCTTTCTTCCGAAAGGGTTTCCCGAAGCATATCTTGTGTCTTATGTGTGCATGTGAACTTATTTTTTCATTCTCTAATTTTTTTCATAATTTCCATTTCCATGCATGCAATAATTACAATTAAATTTACGTATCTAGAAGTCTAATAAAACTATAATAGTGTAAAAATTTAGAATTTTAATATATTATTATTAGATATGTTTTGATGAACTATCTAATCAAATATACATGGTACTTTATGTATAATTTGGTATCAAACCACATTTTTTTGGATATTTTGTGGATATTGTAGGGATCTATATTGTCGTGCCAAAAAACGTAAAATGATAATCATGGATGAAAAATATGTAAATGAACCTTGTGATCCTGTAGAGGTGGGGTTTACTGAGCTTGAACAACAAGTCACAGATATAAACCACAACGTAAACCTCCTCATTACGCCCTCGAATAAAAATTTGGGTATATTTAGAGAAGATGGGGGTTCTAAAACAAAGGACAAATATCAACGGGGATCAGAAGACCAAGGAGAACTGGAGAAACAATCGAGGAAAGAATCTAGAAAACAACAACCCTGTTTGAGTGTCGTTAATTAGTGAGTGTTTAAAGTGGAAGAAACAATCAACATTAATCCATATCATGGAAAAATCGATGCTCTAATGCTAAACCATTGGTTGTATTAATTGGAGGTTTATTTCAATGTCCATCAAATTAAGGAAGGACAAAAAATATCATTTGCACGGTTGAAATTGGAGGGCCATGCACTAACTTGGTGGGAGAGCCACATAGAAACCCCAATGTTTGAGGGACAACCTCCAATCACTAAGTGGGAATATTTCAAAACCCTCATGAAATTAATTTTTTATCCCATTGCGTATATAGAGGACCAATGGATCATGTGGCATTACCTCAGAAAAAATTCAGGCCAAAGTGTGTAGGAGTATACCACAAAATTCAAGAATATGGCTATAATGTGGGGTATATCTCCAAAGAACCCAGATGCACTCCTCAATTATTTGGTGGGTCTCCACCACCATCTGTGTGAGAAATTGATGTTGTTCAAGCCTAAATAGGTGGATGAGGCTTGTGTATAGGCACAATACCTGGAGAACATATATTTGAAGTGAAAGCAATTAATTTAATCGAATCAGAAAGACACACATGAAGCCTGTAAGGAGGCGAAGAAGAAGCAAAATGAGGGAAAATATAAAAAGGGGAAAGTCATGTGAAAATATACTAAAAACCACTGCAACCATTGTAACATCGATGGTCATATGAAGGAAAAATGTTGGAAGTTGCATCCAGAGCTAAACATGAAGAAGAAGAAGAAAGGTAATAGGAAGAAGAATCACATGGCCACTGATTCAAGAAACCAAGTTGAAATTTGATCAGACATGGATGAGAAGATCATTTGTACGTTAGTAGAAAATGATATGAATCTAAGTATCCTTCTGCAATAGGAAGAAAAAGAAATGGCTAAAAACTTCCATATAAAGATGCATGTCAAGAAGAAAAATATTGATGCTATGTTTGAATATAGATCATAGGAAAATCTCATTGCAGTGGAGTTAGTCAAGAAGTTGGGGCTCAAATTTTTTGATCATCCAAATCCTTATCCATTGGGTTGGGTAAATAAGGATGCAAAGCTAAAGGTAACAAAACAATGTAAAATTAGATTTGCTATTAGTGCTGATTTTATTGATGAAGTAGATCTATATGTGGTTCCCCTTGATGTATGTTGAGTCATGTTTTGGAGTCAATACATGTACATGCGAGATGAAATAATCATATGATAGCCAATGAGTACCATCTTGTCAAGGATAGAAAATCTTTCATCATCAATTCACGTAAAGGAAGATTGAAAAATTCACTATTAATTGACAACCAAGCCAAGAAATTGATCAGTTATAGCATGAAATATGTTTTATTATTTTTAGGAGAAAGTTGGTATGAAGAGGAGTCAACAAGAGACAATTCATCCCTGGAGAGGTGTACTAAGAAAAAGAAACAACAACTGGAGGAGTTGTTACAGGAATACAGGGATGTGTTCCGAGATCCCAAAGGGCTACCACATAAGAGAGAAATAGAAAATGAGATTCACCTTTTGCGATACTTTCCATTCCGACATATTGGGTGGTACCTGTAGTATATTATAGAAGAAATTGAGGTGAAGAAATAGTTGCAACAGTTGGTGGAACATGGTGTCATTCATCCGAGTACATCTCCATGCAGGTCGCCCATCATAATTGCGCCAAAGAAGGATGGGACTTAGAGGATGTGTATATATTACAAGGCATTGAATAAAATCATGCTCAATAATAGGTATCCCCTTCCGAGGATAGATGATCTTCTAGATCAGTTGCAACAAGAAAAGTAATTCACCAAGATGGAATTGAAGTCTAGATATGAAAATGTTTGAATCAAAGAATAATATATATGGAAGAACACCTTCAAAAGAAAGAAAGGTTTGTATGAGTGATTAGTTAGGTTCTTTTTCCTCTGTAATGCATCAACTACATTTATGAGATTAATGAATGATGTATTGTGCCCTTTTATGGATTCATTTTCTATTTCCTATTTGGATGATATATTTATGTGGGAGGAGCATAGTTCAAATTGACTGCAAGTTATGGAGAATTTGAGGAAGCACCAACTAATACCAAATCTCAAGAAGTTTGAGCATGTAGAGAAATCCTTAGTGTATTTGGCATATGTGATCGGTGGAGGAGAATTGAAGAGAAATCCCTCCAATATGGATTCCATCATGAAATGGTCGGTACCTACTACTATTTTTTAGGTCAGGAATTTTATTCAGAAATCATAGTACCTGAGGAAGTTCATACCCTCATTTTCAATGGTATCAGCACTTCTTTGTACCATAAAAATAAGTGGTAAGAGTTTATAGTGGGGAAATGGTCAACATAAGGCTTTTGAGCTGCTAAAGAAGAAGACCATTCAAGCACCAGTTCTAGCATTAACAAACTTCAAACGCCCCTTTGATGTGGAGAAAGAGGTGAATGGTATGTTGTCAAAGTTATCGTGATGTATGGAGGAAGGAATGTTTTCTACCATTCTAAAGTATTTCATGGGGAAATTCTTAACTACCCTGCCTACAATAAGGAGCTCTATGCGATGGTGGAAGTTGTGAAGAAGTGGAAGCACTATTTGATGGGAAAGGAGACAGTAATACACACATATCACTAGCCATGAAAATACTTGTAGGCCCAATGTAAGCTACAATAGCCCATGCATTACAAGTGGATGGGGTTTTTACAATAGTTTCATTTGGTCATCAATTTTATGAAGGGAAATAAAATATCTTTCCCAACATGTTTTCAAGGCCACCCACATCAAATGACATAAATTTGGGGACTGTTATGCACATGGATCCATTGACCTATGATCCATATAGAGATGCATATTCAAAGAATGATAACTTCAAGTAGGTGCATCACTAGTTAGAGAGTTTGAGTCATTTTCATGATCGAGATAGCACCATTGACTACCATATATGGGATGGGTTATTCTATAGGCTTGATAAGTTATGTGTTCCTAAAGGTGAGTCAATGCAGTTGATTAGAGAGGATGACACCACCGAGGTTACAGGGTACTTTGGTGTAGTGAAGACCATGGCTAACTTGTAGAGATATGTGTATTGGACCAAGATACAATATCAAGTAGCTAGGTTCATAAGAGGATGCCTGATTTATTATACTAGTAAGCCTAACAATAGGAAACGTGGTCTATATCATCCGTTACCTATACGTACTCATCCTTGTGAAGAATTTCCATGGACTTTGTGGGAGGTTTATCGACAACTAGGAAGGGAAATGACTACATGTTCCTGGTAGTTGACAGGTTCAACAAGTTGTGTATTCTGAAGCCCTATTAAATACCATTATCAAAAAAGAAGTAACAAAATTTTTCTTTGAACAGGTCTGGGTATACTTTGGGATACCAAGGAGCATCATTTCAGATAGCGATACAAGATTTATCAGTGCATTTTGAACAAAATTGGGGGAAAAAGTGGACACAAAGTTCAATAAATCTACAACATTTCATCCACATATAGATGGGAAGAAAAAAGTAGTCAACATGAATTTGGTTCCACTGCTCTGGGATAAAACTAGAAGAATCTGAAGACCTGGGATGAAAATATAGTATATATACAAACTTCTTACAATGGAGTAGCCCACACTTATAAGGGAAAGTCCCCATTTGAGACTTTTTTTGTATATTTTCCACCTTCACCTTTAGATATTGCATATGGGAAACAAGGATGAGTGATAGAAATCGTACAAGATATGCTTTGAGGACAAAATTTTTTATAGATAACATTAGGTAGATCAATCTACAAGTACAAGAAACACTACAGAAGTCACATGAGAATTATAATGCTGGGCATGATTAGCACAAGACAGATAAGTCGTTCAAGGTGGCAGGCAAAGTATGGATATAGATTAACAAGGAGAGGCCATAGGGGCCTGGTAAGGAAATAAAGGCTTTGAGGTATGGTCCCTTTGACATACTGGAAAAGGTAGATGATAATGCCTATTGACTCAGTTTACCACCATATATGCACATTTACTCAATTGTGAATGGAGATAATTTGAAACTCTATGAGCCTTCCATGCTAGATCACTAAGAGGAACAAGTCCTACCTTCAGTGGAGGATTTGGAAATCAATGCTCAAGAAGAGTTGATAGAAGACATAGTTTTGCAGAAGATGTCCAAAAATACAAGACAAGGCCAACATGACCTTAGGAAAATTAGTTTGAAGGGAAATTATGGGCAAAGCTAAATGGTACAGCAAAGAGAAGATGGAGGAAATTTTTCCTCCCCCCATTCAGTAAAATATTTTGGGGACCAAAAGCATCCCAAAATGGGGAGGTGTTATCCTGATTAGATAATTATATTACTTTTCATCCAATTGATGCATTCAAAGTGGGAGAAGTGGAAGAATCATCTCACGAGATCGTTTTTACAAGCGAGACCCAGTTTCTCGAAACAAGGTCTAAAGCATTTTGGGAGCGTTTTGAGGGATGCAATGATGTTTTTTTGTGTAAATATTTGTCTCTTTAACTCTGAACATTTTTCATGCTATTTTACACATAACGTTATTTCGAGCAGTACAAGAAGCATGTCAATCAGAGTCCGTATCCTAAAGTTATGTCACTAAAAATTTGACCTTCATTTTTCATACTTATAGATTTAGAGGATGTTGCATCGGCCCCGAGTATTCATGGAACATGAGATAGCTCTGTGTTTTTGATGTAATAGAAGAGTCTATATTGTAACTCTAGGTATGAGTTGATGTAGTCAAACTTAACCACTAGTAGGCTACAGGGTTGTGTTATAACCATGCCAGTAGGAGGAAGAGTTATTCCATTATCTCGAGAGAATTTTGTTCCCTACCCAAGAAAAGATATCTAGGAGAGATAAGAGTTAGAACAGAAAAAAAAGATTTATGAACTGTAGCAGCCCATGGGCCACACACATTACTTCTTTGTACTTGTATCCTTATGTTATGAAACCAACTCACAAAATAGAATAAAAGAGAGATCAAAGACTTAGAAATCAACCACTTCGAATTTTAAAATTCTAAGGTTCAAGCAGTGGAAGATCACATCGAGCATCAAAAACAAGTTCTCGAACTCTTAAAGGATAACCTAAACTTGGCACAGAATCGAATGAAACAATAGGCATATCAACATCGCAAGAAGAGAAGTTTTGATGTACACGATTGGGTATTTTTTTGGCTACAACCATACAAACAAATGTCCATCAAGCAAGCTAAGAAGGATAATAAATTATCGCCAAAGTATTATGGTCCTTACAAGGCGTTGGTAAATATTGGTACTATGGCATACAAATTGTTGCTTCCTGCATCTTGCCGAGTGCACCCAGTTTTCCAAGTTTCATGCTTAAAGAAGGTTATAGGTGACAAACTTATAGTTCAAACAATATTTCCAGAACTTGATGAGGAAGGAAAAATCATATTGGAACTTGAGGCTGTCACAGAAACAAGAACTTGAAAACTACCAAATTGAAAAATTTCAGAGTATCTCATCAAGTGGAAGAAATTACCCACTAAAGATTCCACATGGGCGGATGATAATTGTTTATACAAAAGCATCCAGAACTAATCAAGCATTGAGGACAACATTTTTTTGAAGAATAGGGGCATGTTAGGGCCCTTTATTACTAGTGTAGTCCCTTACTATTGTTAGTGTAGCCGCATTATTTGTATTGTTGTATCCATGAAGTCCCCATATTGTTATTATTGTGCCCCATATTAGCCCACTATTGCTATTTTTGTGCCCTTACATTATTAATTTTAGGTCAGCTAGGATTATATTGTGGCCCCACGGACTCCTATATATAGAAAGGAGGTTTTTCCATTTGAATCATTTAAGGATTGTTCATTTATGTAATTTAAAGGAGTTTCCCTCCTTGAAGTGGCTGATTTCTAAGTCATTGACCTCTCTTTTCTTCTATTTTAACAATGTAAACTTTGAAACGGGAACAGAAACAAGTACCTGATTTTTTTAGGTAGCAAAAAATCCTCTGATTTTGAAAAGTGTTGATTCATGATAGTCTTAATTATTTTTTGGGATGTTTTTTACACATTAAAATTTCTTATGTACCAAGTATAAACATTATTTTTAAAATGTTAGTGATTTTTATCTTGATTTTGAAAAGTGTTATGCTAGAATCTTTTGACTTTTTTAGAAGACTTATTTTTTACTTTAAATTTTCTAATGTATTAAAAGATAATAATTATTTTCTAAATTTAAATTTTTTTTGAAGCACTCGTCTTATTCTTCTTCACTTACATCTCTTTTTTAAGTGTTTTTCACGTTTTTTTTTTTTTGTAGAGAGATATTTGATTTTTTGTAGTGTTAAAAAAAAAAGCCAAAAATTTAAAGTTTCAATCTTCTATCTAATTATATATTGTTAGATAATATTTCATTTCCCACGAAATACTTTTCACTAAAAAAACAATAATTTTTAACAATTTACATAAAAATACACATTTTGAATATAGATATCACTAAAAAAAATATACATTTTGTGTATTTTTTGCTAAAAGTGACATGTAGAGTAAACCATTTTTTAGGAAAAAAACGAAAAAGTATAAAAATTAGCAAATTTTATGAATTTTATGTCAAATATTAACAATAATAACTTTTTTTTCCAAAAATTAAATGATTTACATAAAGAATGAAGCGAAAATAACATTATACAAATTTTTTATTTTTTATTTTTTAATGTTTTTTCCCTTATCTTAAAACACAAAGTGGAAATCACATAAATTTATTAAAAAAAATAAATTAAAAACAAAATCATAAAAAAATAAACTAAAAAACAAAAATTAAATAAATAAATAAAAATTCATATAAATAAAAACAAAAATATTTAAATTAAAAAATTAAAAATTAAAAAAAATAACAATTGGGTTACCATAGGGCGACCGTTGTGGGCCGACAGAGCTCGCCAAGCTCCGTCGGCCCGCATCAACCCCTCCAAGCCACCCGGTGGGGGTGTCTGGAGCTGATTCTCAAAATAGGCTCCAGCCAACCTCGCCGGGTGGACTGAGGGGCGACCGCCATGCGCCGACGGAACTTAGCAGGCTCCGCCAGCCACCCCTCGGGTCACCCGGTAAGGCATTGCCAATATTTGGAATTGGCCTTGCCTTGCTGAGTGGCCCGAGGGACGACCACCGTGGGCCGGATGAGCTTGGCAGTCGTGCCTCGGGCTACCGGATAGGGAAAATATAATTATGAGAATCACATTTTCCCCACCAGGTAGCCCGAGGGGAGGCTGCCGTAGGCTAGCATAGCTTGGCCACCTTCGCTGGCCCATGACGATCGCCCCTCATGCCACTCGGCAAGGAGAATTTCTTCCATATTTTCACACTTACCTACATTATGGTTAGATGAAAAAAAAAAGTACATGGAGAATCGGGCTAGCGCAAATCGACCTTACCTCGCCGGGTGGTTCGAGGGATGGCTACCATGGGCCGGCTGTTGTGGCGGCTGCTGTGGGGATCGAGCAACAAATACGATTCTCAGAATAAAATTTTCCTTGTCAACTAGCCCGAGGGGCGATTGTCGTGGGCCGAAGGGGTTGAATGCCGATTGTGAGAATCATCTTTCAGCCCCTCGGGCCCCTGGGCACGCTCAACTCGATTGTTAGAATCGAGTTGAGCCTGCCCAAGGCCCTCAGGGGCCACCGGTTGGGCTTAACCCGATTCCGAGAATTGGGTTGACACCGCCCAAAGGCTTCAGGGCCACAACTTTTTTTTTTGATATAATTGTTATTAACATTTTTAAACTTTTAATTCATTTAAATTTTTTTTTTTTTAATGTTCTATTAAGTTAATTTTTTTTCTTTTTAATTTTAATTATATTTGTGTTTATTTTTAATTTTTTAATTATATACATTTTAATTTTATTCTAAGAATAGGCTCCTGCCAGCCCCGTCAGGTGGCTTGAGGGGCGACTACTGTGGGCCGAAGAAGCTGGACAAGCTTCATCGGCCATCACTCGGGCCACCCGGTGGGGCTTGGAATCGGCTACCCCCCAACCGATTGTGAGAATCAACTTTCATCCCCTCGGGCATTTGGGCACTGGGTGGGTTCAACGCCCAAAGACTTGAGGGAATTTTTTTTTTTTTTACTTTTTGATATATTTGTTATTAATTTAAAAAAAAAAATAATTTGTTTTTATTTTTACTTTTTTATGTTTTTTTAAGTTTTTTTTCTGTTATTTTTTTATTTTTTTAACTATATTTGTGTTCATTTTTTTGTTCTTTAATGTTTTTTAATTGTGATTATTTTTCTAAATTTGTTTTAGGGTAGTTTTTTAGGTTTTTTTTTTTCTCATTTATTTAATTTTTTTATATTTTTATTTTTATTTTTAGTTGTCTAGTATTTTTATTTTAAATTTTAAATTTAATACTATGTTTATTTTTTAATTATATTGATTTTTTTAAATGTGTTTTTAAAAGACGATATATTTTTTTTGTTTTTTTAAATTGTCTAATAAAGTATTATTTATTTATTTTTGTTTCTTTAATTATATTTTTTATTGTTCAATTATTTATTTATTTAAATTTATTTATTTCCTTTTCTATTTTTATGTTTGAATTTTTTTTTGGTTTTTTTATATATTTGATTTCTTGTTGTCTTTTTATTAATTTCTATTTTTTTTCTAATATAATTTTTTATTTACTTATTATTTGTTTTAACTTTTGATTTTTTTTTGCTTTTTTTTAATTATTTTATGTCTCGTAATTTTTTTTTTCATTTTTCTTTAGAAATTTTAAGTTTTTTTGGAGTGATGATATTTTATTTTTTACATGGTACTTCAAAATGCTGAAAATTTGTCCTTGAAAAAAATGTTATTCCAACATCTTCACTTTTTGAAAAAAATGTTATTCTAGTATCTTCACTTTTTGTTTTGAGGGTGTTTTTGGCATACAAAAATTGGGTTTCACTGCCATTTTTTAAACATGTTGAAAAATTACCTCTGAAAAAAATGTTATTCCAACATCACCATTTTTCATTTACAAGCTGTTTTTTCATATTTTTGATAGTTTTTTTGGTTAGCTTTATCTTTTTGAATTTATAGTTCCCATTTCATAGTTTAGGTTGATTTTTGTGAGCTGGTTTCATAACAGCTTATTTTCCAAACAGAGAAAGCGAACTAAGCGACCTCACCTTCCAACTGGAATTTCTCCCGAAAATGTTTTCCGTAGCATATCTTTTGTTTTATGTGTGTGCGTGAGATTATTTTGTCATTCTCTTTTTTATCATAATTTCCATTTGCATGCATATGTTAAATTTACAAATCTAGAAGTTTAATAAAACTATAATACTACTAAAAAAAACTAAAATTTTAATATATTATTATCATATCTGTTCTAGAAACATATCAAATAGAATATCTATGACAATTTACGAATCACTAAAAATAATTAAATACATATTTGAACTCTTTCTCTTCATTCCCACGTATGAAATCTTCTTGCAATTTTTAGATCAAACTTAAGTGTGATGTGTGATCTAAATGAAGTCAACTACTACATATTTATATGAGGTTTAAGAGGACCCGTTATCACATGTGGGGCCGACTTGAAGGGTTATGGGGTCGACCTTTCAAAATTGCAAATGTGACTTTTGTCCGAGGTTTTTCCAATGAAATTTAGACCATAACTCCCTAATTTTCAACACTTGAGCTTAATGAAAAAGATATTAGGAGAAAAAAATTAGAGAATTGACTCTTTTAAGAAAATAATCCGTTATTTCAAAAAATAATGATGTTAAATCTAATCACTTTTGCAAGGAAAGGAACCTTTCACATTGTATTGATACCTATTTATAAAGATGGTTATTTATGAGAAACTACACATCCATGACAAATGGAAAGCCTTTTAATAAATCGATTAGCATCATTCCATAAAAGGAAATAGATAAAAGGAAATAGGTAAATGGAGAAAAAGTACACAAATTTAGGTCTAGTTGTCTCGATGTTTATAGACCTAATCATTCAAGAATTAAACACTTAAATACCTCATAGCTAGAGAATGTTTTCCCAAGGTAATGATAACTATATTTTTTTGTCGATTTTTCTAAAGCCTTTAAAACGTTAAACATTATTTAATTTGTTTATAAACATATTGAAAAATTAGATCGGGGACGGAGAAAGAAAAATATCAATCCTGAAAGTTTTACTATTAGACGAAATTTAATTTAAAAATGCAAAGGCACTTGTAATTGGTAACCCTTATATAGAAATTAACATCACATTTATGGCGATAAATTGAAGGTCAATCCCTTCACAAGTACTTTGGCCGGGAATTTTATTGCATTAATAATTAGAACTATTGTAAAAGTGGTCCCTTGAAAAATATTTTTACATTGAATTTGATGATATTGATAACCATAATTATTGTGTGGAGAAATGCAGAATAAGAGGTTTGGAAAATCATCTCTTTGCTACAAAAATAACGTTCACACATTTAACTACGTAGTTGAAAATTAATAAAATATTTTTTAAAATATTGAAAAAAAGTGAAGAAAATTATAATTAATTATTAAAAAATATTTTTTAAATACATTACGTTTTTTAAATAAAATAAAAATTAAAGTGAAATCCATACATTATAAATTTATTGAAGTAAATTAATTTTAAAATTGCGATATTAAAAACAAAAAATCTATCTAAACCATATTGTAAAGTGGAATGGAATTATTTTGAAATATTAAAGACAATTACTTAATATAAATAGTAACCACACCTACTAGATTAGTTGGTGAAAGGGAGATATAAGGAATTACAAAAAAGCAATTTAAAGTGGTTTGGTCTAGAAGTTAGTAATTGGAGAAAGAGATTTTTTTTATCATGTCATAGCTTCTCGCGATATATATGAATGAATTCAATAAGCTTGATGGTAGAAATTATGTTCACTCGAAATTTAATTTTTTAACAATAACGAAAATTTATTGTTTATGATCAATTGTAAGTTTGGATGAATCCAAACTCACTATTATTGCGGTTATTTTAGATTGGGAGAAACAAGAACTCAAAGAAGGTGCTATTGTAAATCTCTTTAAATAACAATATAATTCCACACATCACAGATTGCAAGACATCAAAAGAAACTTGGGACGTGCATAAGGATTTGTATGAAATAAAAAATATAAACCATATTTTATCTTTAAAGTCTATGTTTTTTTTTTATAAAAATGGAAGAAAGTGCAAATATAAGAAATTTCATTTCCCGTGTCGAAGATCTAATTGATAAGTTAGGATATATGGGTGAAAATGTGTCCAATACTTACTTGGTCACCATCACATTAAAATACTTAGTTTAAGACTATCAAATACTTATTTGAAGTTTTCTAGCTAGAGGAAATCCCCATATGTTTGATGAATATAAATGGATTATTCTCCAAGAGGAAGAAAGGATTAAGAACATTGATTTGTGATCAAATTTGGAATATGTATCCAAAGGTAAAAAAACCATTGATAGGTAAGACTTAGGACAAAAACAAATGAGGTAAGTTTCAAGAAAAATGGAAAGGTATGACATAATCTAAACTTACAATTCATGATACGAGAAATTATAATTGTTATTATTGTGGAAAACTTGGGCATCCCTATAATGATTTCTGGAAAAGAAGATATAATGAGTCTAAACAAAGAAATAGAAATATTAATGAAATTTATTTTGACAAAGACACCTCAATCAGTGTTGGATTTAAAAATATTAGGTTGTTGATTTCTAATGTTTCATTTTCTGAAGAGACTGATGACATGAATGCTTGGTTCGTCAACTAGTGCATCACTCTTGATGGATTGTGATAAGGATTTGTTTGATGAATATTACAAGAAAATTAAAGGAACATATTTTTATTGAGGTGAAAACATATTACCTAAATTTCAAGGTTTTGGACAAATAGGTGTGAAATTTACTAATGGAAAAGAGAGAAAGATCCATATGCTGATGTATGTTCTTGGTATCAAAAGGAATTTAATTTTGGTTTTTACTATTCCTGATCAAAATTTGAAGGTGGAATTTTTTTATATCACAATATGTTGTTAAATACATCCATGATTTCTTAAAAGTTATTGCCACATGTACCATAGTTGGAGGATTGTATAACCAAGATGTGACCAGGACAAGGTATCAAGCGTTGACCTCTACAACAATGTCAACATAAGAGTTATGACATCAAAATTGTGGGAATTTAAATCATGATTATTTAATGTTACTTCAAAAGAAAACAATGGTTGAAGGTCTTCCTGTTATGAAGAATTATCATGTTGAATTTGAAGCATGTGCACTTGGAAAGTAGCATAGAGAGGAATTTATTGTATAAAGAGAAAATACATATGAGAATGCTTGAATTGATTCATATTGTTGTATGAGGACCTGTGCAAACTAGATATCTTGGTGGAGCATGACATTTTCTTAATTTTCTTGATGATATATCTAGGTATACTTCGGTATATTTCATAACAAAGAAGAATGATTTCTTTTATTACTTTAAAGAATTCAAAAGTATGGTGGAAAAAAAAACAAACAAATGCACCAATATTCTTAGATCCCATCATGGGGTAGAATATAAATCAAGAGAATTTAATTAATATTGTAAAAGAAATGGGATTTTACAACAATTTACGGTGTCATATACAACTCAACAAAACAATGTTGTTGAGAGGAAAAAACAAACACTAGTAGAATGTGCATGTAGTATGCTTCAAGTTAAAAATGTCTCTAATGGTTTTTGGGTTGAAGCCATTAATACTACTATTTATTTGAAAAATTCGAGTCCAACCAAAATTTTAGATATAAAAACACTTTTTGAAGCATTTTACAGGTATAAACCAAGAGTTAGTCATTTAAGAGCTTTTGGATGCAAGACATTTTCCATATTCCAAAATATGAAAGAAGAAAAAATGAAATAAAGTCAATTAAGTGCACGTTTATTGATTATTGTAATGATGAAAAATCATACAAATTGTTTGATCCCGACTCACATATATTTCTTACAAGTAAGTATGTTGTGTTTCATGAGAATGCAGATGAAGGTGATAAAATAAATAATATTGATGTATTGCATGATATTGATGATTATGAAAAAATAGTTAGAAGTGTTGAAAAGGAACAGGAATTGGTACAAGTTGAAGAGAAAGAAGCATCAAGTATTGATGGCACTCCAAGAAGAAGAGAATGATATGATCGCATGAAAACTCCAATAGTGTCATCATGTCAAATTAAAGCACCTATAAGATATAAATATTATGTATTCATGTATCATGTAATGAATCTTGGAGAAAATTAAAGTTATGAAGAAGCTAAAGAATATAAAGAATGGAGAGATACATTGAATGAAGAATATAACTCTATAGTGAAGAATTACGCATGGGAATTAACAAAATTTACTAAAAATAAAGTTATCATTGGATGAAAATAATTGTATATATCCAAGTTTAATATTGAAGGCAGTACTAATAAGTATAAAGCTAGATTGGCTAAAAAATACTATTAAAAAAAACAAGGAATTTATTATGAAGATATTTTGCACTTGTAGGTAAGTTGAAGACAATTAGAATAATCCTTGCATTAGATACAAAACATAATATGAAAATGCATTAGTTAGATGTCAAATTGAATGATGAATTAAAATAAGAAGTTTATTTGGTTTATCTTTGAAGGTTTGTAAATAAGGTACAATAGCATCATGTTTGCAGGTTAAAGAAATATCGTTTTGGTGTGAAACAAGCACTAAAATGTTGGTATGTGAAAATTTATTTTCTCTTTTATGAGAAAGGTTTTGTGAGAAGTAAAAGTGATCCTAACATGTACATCAAGAAATTCTAATAAGGGAATATTGCTTTGATATATTTATATATTGATTATCTTATCATAACATGAAGTGATTCTATGTTGATTGAAGAATTTAAAAGTGAGTTGTCACAGGTATTTGAGATGAAGGATCTTGGTGAATTTCTTTGGTATTTAATATTGATGTTTTGAGGGAATCTTGTAAGATACTAATCACACAAATAAGAAATAAAATGGAAATCCTTAAAATGTTCAATAATATTGAGTGCAAGGAAATATCTACTCCTTTAGAATAGAATATTAAATTGTATGATGATGATGAGACAACAAACGTGAATGGAACTTTGTATCATTAAATAGTGAGAATTCTAAACTGCCTCACCACTACCAGACCAAATATAACATATTGTCTAAACATCCTTAGCCAACTCATGGCTAATCTTTTTGAAAGCCACCTAAAAGTAGCAAATAAAGTCCTTCAATATCTGAAAAAGAAAAATTAATTTTGGTACTATTTATACTGATGAATATGATGTTGAATTGGAAATATTTCCTTATTTGAATTGGGTTGAAAATCGTAATGACAAATATTCACTTTTGGATATACATTCAATATAGGGTCGGGGATCGTATCATGGAGCAAAAAGAAACAACCAATTGTTTCCTTTTTATCCACATAAGTTGAATAGAAAACATTTACTACTACAGCTTGTGAAGTTACTTTTCTAAGGAGGATTCTTGAAGATGTTGGAGAAAAACAAAGAAGTCCAACACGTATCAAATGTGACGACCAAAGTTCCATCAACTTGGAAAATAATCCAATTTATCATGCGACAACAAAACATAATGAAGTCCAACGACATTTTTTAAGGGGATAGATAAAGTCAAAGGATATTCACTTAGTCGATTGTAATATTAGTGAAAATTTGGTTGACATCTTTACCAAGCCTCTTAGAGACATGAACTTTCAAATATGCAGACAACAATTGGGAGCTGTGGAAAATTCATTTCTCCATTAAGGGGGGATGTTATAATAATGTAGAAATGGATTTCTCTATAATTTTGAGTCATCTGATTGATGAGTTTTCATGTGATGAGTTGTACTGGAAGGTTGTTGAGCTGTTTTACTTAGTAGTTAGTGCTATAAGTTGATTTCTTTGTTGTATGTGTTCTATTGTTTAATTTTAGTATATTATATCCAATTTGTTAAGATCTTGAATGTTAGAGATTTTTTGTCTCTATATATAATGTTTGATCAAGAATTTTGGTAATAAATGTTAAAATTACACAACGACAGTAAACTTGCACTATAGAAATCTTTGATGGTTGAGATTATAATTGCATTATATTCCTCTTTTCTAGAGGACCAAAATAAACTTATAGATTTCCCCAATCAATTAAGAGGAAGTTAAATTACGAATTATTTTATTTATTAAAGTGTAATGGAATGGGTCGGCCTAAGAACATGTGGAATTAGTTAAGTTTCCCTCAACCCGAAAGTTGACCCACAAAAAAATATAAATAGAGGAGACCTCAAGCTCATTCTCACACACTTTATCAAGTGATTTTTTATTTTCATCCCTTGTCTTGGTTCGTGTATTTTTTCTTGGCTCACACATGTTCGATGGAAGAAGCTCGTGCAAGGTTCAGGATGACACACAAGAGGTTGTCTTTGAATTGGGGCTTTTGGGCCATAACCATGAGAACGTAATTACAGAATTCAGATCAAAGCCACAGGCATAGTGTGACAAGGTAGCGGATAAGCTTTCATAAACACGGGTTGAGCACGCTGAGGTCATGACTAGGTTTCCTCAGTTAGATTGAGTTGATCAGGACCTCATCCACAGGCACAATAAGTCTAGGTAGTGACCAGGGAAGCTTAAGCCGCGGGCACAATGTCCTGAGTTCGTGACTAAGGGTTTTTGTGTATATATGAGCTTGATCCAATAACTAGTGTTCATGCAGATGTTTGTAGTCATCTTTGACAATGTCCCGGATTCGGATCTAGAATTGAACAATTTTTTTTCAATGAGTTTCGGCTATCATTTGTATCTAGGGTTTTGTATCATTATGGATTTGCAAATTGGTATACTTCATCTATATATTTATGTTGCAATATGTATCTACAGTTCTCATTCAATATCAATAGTGTTCATAGGTATGCTACAACAAGTGTTAGTGCATTTTAGCCCTCATATTTAGGCTCCTTTAGCAAAAGTATGTTTATGTTTTTATGGGGAATATGCTAGTTGTTTTCTACAACATGAAGATATGGATCTATGGATCATTGTACTCTTGTTTTCTTAATCATTTGATGATGATCTAAGAAGAATAATTTTGAACCTAGTTTTCCCCATAGTGGGTTTTTGCCTAGTTTTAGACCAATCCCGGTGTCTCTACATGGGCATGCTTTTGTTCCTTTTCTATTTTACATTCCACAGCTTAGATGATGATGTTATTGTTCATTATACATAGTTACATATGTTTGTTTTTAATAAGGTAGAGATAAATAATTATATGATAATATGTGCTGAGATTATCATTTTATTGAAGAAATGTAACTATCAAAGAAAAGAAGAATGTAGCTCTATGAAAAATTAACATGGTATTAGAGTTGGGTTGAAGAAAATTCATGGAGATCACCCCCATGGAGACACTTTTATGGAATCAGGAAGAGGATGGTAGTGACCTAAAAGAATTCTACAGTATGAAGAAAACCGTAGGTAGTTAGTGGATACATATGTGATAGTGAGGGTTTGAAAGAGACCCTGATTTATGGTAAGAGTCTTGAGATGTGATCTATGTGAAACACTTGGGATTGATTCACATATCATCTGGTTATTGATAAAGTTGTTGATTGAACTAAAGATTGTTTTATGGTCTATGGATTTCTCTTGAAGGTCAGGTCAATAGGTATAGGATCATCTCTCATTGAAGATAAGTGTTCTTTGTCTTATGACCTTACTCTTTTTTATACTTATGGATATGATTATTATGATTATTGTTTATAGCCATTTCCTACATTTCTTGCATGTACATTTGAGTACATGGATGTTTCTAACATCCTTGATGAAATCTGATGAGTGGATCACTTTTGAGGATATTTTTGAAATATAGGAAGAGGTACAGATGCACTTGAGCACAAAAAGCTACCTATGTGAAGCTGCATAGGTAGTACCACAAGGTATGCATGGTACATGGTATTCCAATTGTAACGTTGATGGCTAGGTAAGCCCTATGGGACGTTGAGAATGTATCCTTCACAAATGGCTTATGCATTCATATGAAAGTGATTGGGATTTATGTTTCCTAAGACGTAATGGTGCACCTGGTATTGAATATTTTGATCATGATGATCCTTTTTATTCTGTGAGGCTACTTATTGTTGATCTTCGATATAGTGGCATAACCTAATGTTTGGCTAACATCTACGGCTTTCGAGATCTTGATTCTGACTCTAGTAAATTTCACTCTTGACTCTTGATATGCATAAGACTTCTTGGATCTCTTATAGAAGTTTACCTCATTGATATGGTTTCTGATAATTATTTTGATAAGCATGATGAAAGCTCATACACTATGTTGATTTATTGAATAACCTAACTTGATCCTATTGATCATGATAAACATGATATTGATGATCATGATGATAGAGGTATATCTATGAGATTGATGGTCTAGATCTCTTACTACCAATGGTTATGGAATATGGTGAAATTCAATGCCCTAACTTGATGTATTGCTATTGAGTTCATAATATTGTGTTGCCCTGATCTTTCAAGTACAACCATTGATGAAATATTGATGACATGATGTTTAAATTCATGATAGATATGTGTTTATGATCTAGCATATCTGCTATTGCATTATTCCAGTAAAGACATGTTGATGACATGAATGAAAATTAAATTACATGCTATTCTATTATTTATGAGTATCTGACATTGTTGATTTATAACATAGGTATGGTCCTCTCTAATACAATAGAAAGCCCATAAGTGTGACCATGCCTATGAGCCTCATATTTGAATTTTTGGTATGAATCAAGGGATCTTTAATATTTCCTTCCATTGTAAATTGGTTTCTATAATTGTTAGAATTGAGCATGAACTCAGATGGTCGCTTGGAAGACGTCATTTTTTCAGATATGTTACAGATACTAGTAAGGTCTATCAGCGAGAAAAGTTTGTATATTTGAATCGAACTTGTGTTTTCAGGTGATCGAGATATTCATATGAGTATGCCACTATGTATGTGCTATAAAAGTTTGACATGATTTGGGTACTTGATAACTTGTGTTTGGAACTTTTTTGATGATCATAATGATTTAGATATGTCTATAATTGTAGATATTACCATGATTGCACATTTGGATTTGACATGATTTGATTTGGTGATAGTTTATTTTCCCAAATGATAATTCTATGTGGGAATAATGACCTTTAGTGTCTTCTGTAAGTATTCAGAATTATGGTTCTGTATTGGTCTTGTTATTCCTAGCACAATGGTTGTTGTGACTCAGTATGAATAAGAAACATGGATGACATAACCTTTGCATATGCACTAGCATCTAGTAACAGAAATGACTGGTAATGACATGATTGACCTATTGACTTGACAATAAATGGAGTCAATACTTGATATGAGCTTTACCTATCACTTGTTGAAATAAATGGTACTATGATATCAATGCCTTTGATAATAGTTTTGGTCTAGCTTCTAAACTCTGATGAGATGATTTTATTAACAAAAAATTAATTTATTTAAGGTTGAGTATGTTGTCTTCGTAATAAATTATGCTTACCGAGAGCATTGCGTGATGCAAGCTCCCTCAATCAGATTGGTCCATATTTGACAATTATTTGATGAAATCAGGATAATGAGTTCAAATGTATGGCCTAGATTTTGTTTATGGCTTTGATTATGCATACTGATAGTATACCCTTGACACGTGATGAGCCTTTGATGATCTAAGTTAGAGGGAGATGGATTTTGAAGCTTAACATAATGTATCATGGGATGATGAATCAATTTCTAGATTTTGGGAAAGAAATCCCATGCCACAAAACTGTCAAAATGGCTTTGTGCAATGTAAAACCTTGGACACTATAATTTAAAATTCAAATGTTGTTGAATGTGAAATGGAATATGTTAGTTGATTGAAGCAATAATGTTCTGTTTTGAAAATCCATCTGTATATGATGTGTATAGAACATGATTAAATTCATGATTGAGTTGCTTCATTTAGAATTGCCATGAAATATCCTTTGAAATATTTGCACGAAACATTATACTTTTAAAGGTTGAGATAATTCTCCCTAGATATGCAACTACATGAATGAAATGATGATTTTTGGGATTAGTATTGATGAACACATTTGAATTTTTCCTTAAAATGAGATCTGCCATGATATTTGGGATGAGACATCCATAACACGACCGAGGTTAGGTACAATGTTACTAGCATGGCTAGCTCTGAGGAAGGATGTAAAAGATAGTTAGAAAGTTGTCTGAGCATGATCTAGATAAGACATGGATACATTGTAATGATAGAGAATCCCATATACATATAGTTGGGACTGTGATTTCTACATTCACTAAGACAGTGCAGTTATTTGAGACAAGCTTAGGTTTGTGATTGACACCTCCTTTAGAGGGAGGATGCTTATGGATTAATATGCGATTGACACCTTCATGAGATGGAGGATTATTATGGTATCTTGTTGTGATTTCTAGGATTATGTATCTTATAACATAACATTTGATTTGATGTCCTGTATGAAAAATAATAAACTGTTATTGAGACAAGTAGATACCAAATGTGACTGTGTTGAGAGCAGCGCTGATCGAGGACACTGAGAAAACTCTTCCTCCTCGTCTGAGCTCTGAGGACGAGGAATTGAGATAGATGGCTCCTGGGGTTGAGGGAAATCTGGACAATAGCGCGTATTCCCTATATGTTACCCAGAGGGTTAGATATGTTGATCCACTACCTTCATAGGGCCGTAGAATGATGTTCCCATGATTGGTCTTTGTATATTATACTCCAGATGGCATCATACCCACAAGAAGGGCTTGTTGGGAATACCACTCCCCATTTGGAAAATGTGTTGAGAGTGTACTTGGGGTGTAAAACCAAAGTCGATTATGATGTAGGTGTTATACGCCATGAATATCCAAGGTCATCGATGGGAATTTCAGTAGGAAATAAGATGGGTTGAGATAAACCTATGTGGTTTCGGGTTGAGATTGAGCTCCCCGATGTGATTCGAGGGTCAAGATGGGCTCTCTTATGTGGATGGATATCCTATTTCTATATATGGGGTTGTGTATGTATAGCTCCCCCATGAGATTTTGGGTCGAGATGTGCTCCCGATGCAGTTACAGGTTAAGCCATGCTCCCTGATGATATGCTCTCTCATCATGATTGATGATGATATTCCGGGTAGTAGCCCGCTGGGAGAGATTTTGATTGATAACTTGATAGATGAAGGGTGGTAGCCCAAGCTCCCCTCCAGTGAAAAAATATTCTTCTTGTAGATTTGAAAATTTTCAGCATACGAGCATAAAAAATCAAGAGATAAGAAATAATAAGCATGAGAAGTACATTGATGATTTGTAATGAGAAAGGTTTACAACATGATGACTACATGAGAGATATGATCACTGATGATATGTGATGATGCATGAAAATACCAGAATGACATATTCATCGATGACCGTATATTGGCAGGTGGAATTCTCCTTGGTTGAGAGGGAGTGTTAAAATTATGCAACTAAAATGAAATTCCTCTATCGGTAGCTATGTTGGTTGAGACTATAATTGCATTAGATTCCTTTTTGGAGAGGACCAAATGGACCTATAGATCGCCCCAATAGATTAAGAGGAATTTAAATAAGGAATTAATTAATTTATTAAAGTGTAATGGAATGGGTCGGCCTAAGAACATGTGGAATTAGTTAATTCAGCTTCAAGCCCAAAGCGGACCCACATAAAAACTATAAATAGAGGCGACCTGAAGCTCATTCCCACACACTTGCCTAAGTGATCTTCGATTTGCATCTATTTTCTTGGTTCATATATTTTTTCTTTGTTTGCACAGGTTTGATTGAAGAAGCTTTCACAAGGTTGGGGATCATAGGCGCGAGACTTGCTCTGAACTGGGGCTTCTCGGACATAGCCGCGAGTACATAACTACAAAAATTGGGCCAGAGTTGTGGGTATAACATGGCAAGGTAGCGAATAATATTCTATAGTCACCGGCTCAGCATGTTGAGGTCACAACCAGGGTTCCTGACCTAGATCGGGTTGATCACGACCTTAGCTATGGGCATAGTGAGTCTAGCTAGCGGCCAGGGAAGCTTCAGCTACGAGCACAACGTCTTGAGGTCACGACTAAGGGTTTCTAGAAAAATTGGAGATTGAACCAATCACCAGTGTTCCTATAGATGTTTTCAGTCGTCTTTGACAATGTCCTCGATTGAGGTCTAGGATTGAACAATTGTCTTTTAGTGTGTTTCAGTGATGAGTTGTATCGTGGGTTTCGTACCATTGTGGATCTACATATCGGTAGATCTACTCTATATATTTCCGGTACAAGATGTATCTACATTTCTCATTCATTATCAACAATTTTCATTAATATGCTACAACAAGTGTGAGTGCATTTCAGTTCTGAGATTCAGGCTCCTTCAAGAGAAGTATGTTGATGGTTTTATTGTGCATATGCTAGTTGTTTTCTACATCATGAAGATATGGATCTATGGACCATTCTACTCTTGTTTGTTGAATCCTTTGAGGATGATCTAAGAAGAATAATTTGCAAGGGTTTTCCCTATAATGAGTCTTGTCTGAGACCAATCGCGGTGTCTCTATGTGTGCATGCTTTTCTTCGAAAAATCCTTTAAGTTTCACTGCTTACATAATGATGTTATTGATCTTTCTACATACTTGCATAAATTGATGGTTAATAATGTACATCTAAATAATGATTGTGTTTCCTTCTTTGTATTGATGCCATACGAAAACACTAAGCATCAAAAGATGTTTATAGGGAAGAAAATAAACGTTATAATAAAACTCGAGTATTAAAAAAGTAATTGAATGTTTTTGTTTACTTCTTCGTATTGATGTCCCAAAACCCTAAACATTAAACGATATTTACGTGGAATAAATAAAACTTATATTAAAACTGAAATAATATAAATAAATATTTTGAGATAATATAAAAACATTACATTACAGGCTCAGAAATACTTGAGATAAATATGCCATTTGATCAAAGGTGTAAGTAAAATATATGATATTGAGCAAATAGAGGCAGAAAAATACCCGGAAGCTCAAAAGTTACTCTTGCCACCGTTCTAAGATAGTGTATTATGTTGAGGGCCATCGAAGAATTTCCTCTGGGTATCCTTTCCCTGGGCTCGGAGAGGAAATCAGTTTGCGCTTGGTGCTGTTTTATTGCTACACTTGATCATCTCCATGGCTCTGATTAGATTTGATCATCTCCTATGGCTGAACGAAAGAGTGTTCTCATTGGTGGCACTCTTTACAAACGAGGGGCTTAGATTCAAGCCCTGTTAACACGAACAATTCGATATCAGATGGATTGGCAGGAAAAGAGATGGGAAAACCAAAACTCTGATAGTTAGAAGACATCAACTGGGAATGCGAATACTTATAAAGAGGAATAGGAAGAGTGAACTGTTCATTCGCCGCGTTCTCCCATGCCTAGTGTTGATTCATATGTTTCGTCGAGATCGCCTACTGTGCCCCCATTCGTTTTACTAACTTTGAATCAATTCTGTTGGCTACACGATGGTATTGACCCGCCCGTAACGTGTTCAATACCTTGACTAATACCTATACGGGTGGAGAGGTAACGTACTAAGCAGACCTACTATATCCCCATTCGTTTTATAGCTTCGAATAAAGTCCGATGGCTACGCGAGGGTTTGAATGCCAAACCATTCTATATCCACTTGATGTGAAAGATTCAAATGAAAATATTTGAAATCCATTTCAAATTCAATTCTCATTAAAAGCAAGAGGAATCCTCTTTAGACACGACATCCCTCTACAGATTAGATCCTGCTCGGATGAAACTGCGTCCGCTGATTCCGTGCTGCAAGATAGAACATTGTATAATGGTATTTTGGGGTTGAAAAAATGACCCACCCATTTAACACTGTTTAACTCCATATCATTATCAGCGTTCCAATTTTTCTCATTGATTTGATTCACAACATTGACCTGCAAAATAAAGCAGAAAATGTTATCAACATTCAAGGACTGAGGCCCCACCCACAAGGCAGCAGGATGTTCTGGACCGACCTATTTTCGGAGTTTGAAAGGTTTTCCCGCTAGATTCAAAAGGCTTCTAGAAGTTTCCACCAGCTTTAATGTATTTCTTTGATGGTAATGGACTCAACTAGTCCTTAATTCATCTGCTAGCCATCGAATATATTTAACACGTGACACATTTAACCTGGATTGTTATTGATTTACAAAGTTCCACACTTTGTATAATTCGATGTATATTATATAACAAATTACAAAGTTTGAGAGTTTGTATAATTCAATATATATATATAATAACGTTAATTTTACTAATTTCTCTATACGCATGTTTTTTTGGGAGGGATTTGTGGTTGCTAAGGATTTAAACAATAATTTAGAATAGTTTTAGTACTACCCACTAATTATTAAAAATTGATACTTTTTGTTCGAAAAAGAAAAATCGAACTTTCTATTATGATCATAGAAGGTTACATAGTATATGCCTTTTGCACTCCGAGAAACTGTATGTTTTCCCTTCAGTCAAAGAAGAAAGAAAAAGATGGAGTTTGCAGCTATAAGGAAAGCAACACCACCGTTTCCACTAGCGTTAACAAGCTTTTCAAGATATAGTGCCTGTGTTGACCCCCGAGCTTCCCTTTAAAGGAAAAATAGCCCTAAACAATAAGCAAAACCAAGCCTTTTGCTGATTTTTATACAAAAAACATATGAGTAGTAAACACTATTTCAGATGTATAGAATTTGGACCATGAAAAAAAAACCCCTTTGTTATCTCCCGGATCTCCTCTTACGAGGAAAACAATCCAAAACGGAGACAAAAAAAGAGTTGTACATTATAAGAAAGTCCAAATTAACATTAAAAAAGAGTTTATATAACAAAGAAAAACCAAAAAAGAACTGATTGATTTGTCATTTAGAGGGTAAATGGAGAATGATCCAAGACCTGGATCAATTTTTCTTCAGATTCTTTGATTACCCAAGACCCCATAGCTTGTTGTATGCCCTCCTTAGATAGGAGGTCTGCATCCGTGTTTCTTTCCCTGTAAATGTGACAAGAAGAGATTTGATTAAAATGAACTTTCAAGTTCGGAACCTCCTCTAATAATGGAAGCAAAATATAGTTGTGGCATCTTTGAGTTCCATTAAACAATTTAATAATAATCATGGAGTCTCCAAATATTTGGGCTGCTCTCAGCTCAAGTTGAGTAAGCCAACACATAAGCAATTTAAGAGATTGGAGTTTGGCAAAGTTGTTTGTTCCAGATCCTAACCTCACAGAGGCTTTGAAGGTCTTTCCCAAAGGGAAATGGATAGTGAGCCTTGCCCCACACATTTTCTAAGGGTTAGAAGCCCCGTCAAAGTAGGCCTGCAGAATGTCACCACTTATTTCTTCCTCCTTATTGACCCTGACCGGCTGGGTTTCCTTAGGGATAGGAATATGTCCGTAGATGGGTGCACCTTTTGATGCTAGGAGAGCAATAGGAGTCAAAGTGTCCTTAAAGATAACCCGATTCTTGGCAATCCAAGTTCTCCATGAGATAATTAGCAGGACATTTCTCACCCAGTCATTTGGGGCTTCATTCCACCACTTTTTCCTTCCCTCCGCAATGGAGGGACCTACCCATCGCTAGGAGAGGTTTAGAAGCCTCAAAGATTCTACCCATAAACTAATGTTAAAGGGGCAGGATAGAAAAAGGTGTTGAATGGATTCTTCATTATTTTTGCACAGTTAGGACCAACTCGACCCTATCTTTCTCATTTTCTGCATATTATCCCAGAAAGGTACTTTTTTCTTTAAAATACACCAGAAGAAGAGCCTCGAGTTTGCTGGGCATTTGAGTTCCCACAATGGCTTATACCACCACTCTGCCTCAGCCTACCCTCTCTGAGCCATAAGCCACTTGTATCCAAATTTTGCGGCATACTGACTTGTGGGGGAATGTACCCATTGTAGAGCATTCGACCTCTCTGGAATGCGGACATCTATTCTTTATAGCTCACTTATATATCCATTCCATTATTTCCTCCACCTTCCTTCAAGTTGTAGGTCATTCGTTGACTTCCACGGTTGTCCCAAATGATTGACTGGCTTAATTGATCAATATGACTCAGATAGCATATCCCTCTCCTAGCAAGATGTTCGAGCAATTCACGGGAGAGTGAAAATTGCCTGTTGCACCCTACCCAAGGGACCTATCCATGTCTAACATGTTAGCCATTTCCCACATGCCAAGCTAATCCTTGTTCAATGATCCTGATAGAGGCCAGAGTGGCTTTCCAAACAATCGAGGTGTTTTACACCTTCTTTGCAGGTAAGCACAACCAGTCTACCATTGAAATAGGGTCAATGTATTTTATCTTGACCACTATTGTCCATAAATTCTCCAGGGTAAGAAGTCTACATTCTAGCTTTGTTCCCAAAGAAGGGGTGAAACATGACAGCTCCTTAATTCCCCATCTTCCCCAAGCCTTTGTTCTCACCACTTTCTCCAATGCCAGCCATGACAAAAAATGTTCTACCTTTGATCCTGCCCACATAAACCTACTATATAGCTTTTTTATTTTTGAGAGTATCCTTTCAGGACCCAACTTAAGGTATCCCAATACACCGGAATAGCCAGTGCAAATTCTTTGATAAGTATAAGCCTCCTTGCGCTAGACAATCATTTGAAGCTCCAGTGCTTCATTCTAGTCTCGATTTTAGCCACTAGCTAGTGCCAGTCTTGAGTTCTCTAGGAGTTAGGCTTTAAATAGAACTGCAAGTACTTTAAACTATCATTGAATCATTTAGATTCAAAGTGGAGCACCTTAGAGATTTTTTCTGCTTCTGCGGTTGAAAACCCTTCCATGGTTATAGAGGATTTTTGTCTATTGATACTCACCACAGTAGCCTTGAGGAAGAGATCCAACACTGCTTTTATTCTTCTGATGTCTTCACTACTTCCATTGCTAAACATAAGGATATAATCTACAAATAAAAAATGAGCAATGGATAGGTTGACAGCCACTTCAATTCCTTTCAATAATCCACTCCTTTTTGCATCATGGATCATCTCACTTGGGAATTCTTCTTCAAGGAGGAAGAGGAGGGGAGATAAATGGAATCCCACACGAAGACCCCGCTGAACTTGAAAGAAAGGAGTTGCATCCCAGTTGATCAAAATGGCAATACTAGTAGTTGTGATGCATCCCGTCACCCAATTTATGAAATCGGTCCTGAACCATAGATGGGTCAGGATTAGCTGAAGGTAAAGCCAACTAATTTGGTCGTATGCTTTAGATAGGTCGATTTTCACTATCGCTCCTTTCTTTCTGCTTCTCTTGAGACTATGTAGAGTTTCCATAGAGATATTTTTTGAGAGGAAAGGCTTTATGCGAGTGGTTATCACCTTTGTAATAAATTTTTAAATGTAGGTGAAAAGAGAGATAGGCCTGAAGTCCTCAAAAGATTTGAGGTCCTCCTTTTTTGTGATGAAAGCGAGGAAGGTGGAATTGAATGGTTGGTGGATGTTGCCAGTGATCCTTGACTCTTCCACCACCCCAAGCAAGTCCTCCCCCAGAGATTCGAAGTAGTGTTGGAAGAGTTCCACCGTCCATCCATCTGGGCTAGGGCTTTTTTCCTTCTGCATTAAATTAAGAATCCCTTCCACCTCCTCTTTTTTCACCAGATCCATTATGCTATCATTTCATTCCTCTTCAATATATCTAGGGAAGACCTGTGCCACTATGATCACTTCTACTATTGAGGGCTCTGATGGAGCTTTGAAAAGTGACATGAAGTGTTTGCATCCCAAACTAGATAGTTCCTCGAAGGATTTTTCAGGTCCCCCTTCCTTTGTTTGCATCCCCCAGATGGTGTTTATATTTTTGTGCCCTCTTGCATAATCATGGAAAAAGTTGGTATTATCGTCCCCTGCTGTCACTCAGGTTTTCCTACCTTTTAGGCACCACCTTTCTTCATTTTCAAGTAAAATTATCTTCCTAGACGATTCTAGACTCTTTATTCTATCCCTCGTTTCATTTGTTTCATAGTTCGCACCCTCCGTCATTTCCAGGTGATCCAACTCGTTATTGATCAACCAAAGGGTTTCCTCCTCCACAAATTTTTTATCTTATGCCCACTCCAAAGTGGAATTTTTCATCTGTTTTAGGTTTTCCATGAATTCGATGCTCTCTGTTCCATGCCAAACCTCCTCCCCCTTCCTCCAAGTATCTTTCAATAGTAGATTGAATGACTCGTCCTTGAGCCACGAAGAGTTAAGCTTGAAAGGGGTTCAAGGTTTCTTGTGGGGACCTTTGATTTCCAGGAGAATAGCCAGATGGTATGAGATGCCTCGCTCCCCCACCCAGTGCGAAAATACCAAGAATCGGGTTAGCAACTCCTCTTTGAGAAAAAAATGATCGAGCTTTATTGCCACCCTATCCTCCCCAGCTCTTTTGTTCCTCTAGGTGGGTCTTGGCTTAATTAAGTTGGCATCCACCAGATGTAAAGAGACTATATTGTTCAGGAAAAAGTTAGTGAGAGGGTCCGCTCAAGCAAAAGCATCCCAAGCTTTAGAGAGCCCCAGAGAAAAATTCAGATTGCTTCCCAGAATGAGGTTTGGATCTTTCAGACATGATTTGAAAAAAAAATTATTCCAGAAAGAGACCCTATCCAAGCATCAGCCATAAAAATTTAGTAGCAAAATGGGATGGGAGAGTTCATTGGAGTAGAATTCCATTACTAAGATATTTTCCATTCCCCGTGAGTTACTCTCCTTCAATATTCTAGACTTTATGCCCAACGCCAGACCCCTGAACCTTCCTAAAGCATCCAAAGTCTGAAAGGACCAACGCAGGAACATTCTAGATAGATCTCCAACAATTTCCTCCCCTGCCCCAAAGTCTCGTGAAGCATAAGGACGTCAGGCTCATAGGATTTCACCAAAGCCCTAAGTGCTAGTATTCTAGGTTGACTAGAAAAACCCCTGCAGTTGAAAGATAGAATGACCATCGGTAACCTAGGAAGGGGGTCTGTGCTTCTCTAAGAACCCCTGAAAGAGAAATTTGTTTCCCATTAGCAATTTCAAGTTTTTCCCTTACCTGGGCTTTGGAAAAGTCTTATTTCTGACCCCTAGTCTTTCTTTGACCAACCAAGAGAGGCTAAGGTCCGAGACCTCCCACCACATTATGAGGAATAAGATTCTTGGCCATGGGTCTAGGGTTATAATGAGGTTTCTCCTAACGGTGGGCCAAGGAGGGGGATGCTCAGGGCCTGGGATGGTAGGAGTATCAATGAGGAGTTTAGGAATATAGGTTGTGATAATTTCCAAGGTCTTTGAAACATAGTTCATATGAATAGATTCCATTCAGACATGCCTAGAGGGACTAGGCCATGAAAGAGAAAAAATATAAGTAAACAAAAAGGAGCATTGAGAGATGACAGCGTCCAGGATTGTACCCTCCTACTGAGGTGTCGAGGTTGCAGCGTCAAGAGGACTAGAGGGAATCAGAGGTTGCTCCTCCTACTAATTTTGTGCGATGGGACTTCTTGACTCTGTCTTCATGTCTTGAGGTCCCTCTTCTGGCTACTACCCACTTTGTCCTTCCAAACCTTCCATCAACTCCCCTTCGTCTTCTTGGATACCCTCTACTTCTTAAATCCCAGCTGGCATTCGGGTCTCCCTATTCTTCTTCCTTCTTCTATGGTGGCCTAAAGGGAAATCCTTAGCCATATGACCATATTTTTGAAAACGGTGGCATCAGAAGGGCATATGTTCATAGTTGAGCATCTATGTGAAAGCAAGGTCCTTATACTTTAGATGTATGTCCTTAGTTAGTCCTTCTTTTCGGTTAATACTGACCATAATTCTTGCTGCACTCTTGTCCGTGGTTAGGAGGTAAGACAAATCCACCTCCAAGAACTACCTTAGAGTGCTCCCTATTGATCTAAAAGCTGATTCCATCCAGAAAGAGACAGGCATTCCCAAAATTTTAACCCACATCGGGGTTTCCTCAATTTTCTCCCTTTGTGCATCAAACAACGGTGTCCATTTCCTAAAGAGAATAGGTTGTTTCCAAAATTTCTAGTTGCACCGCAACACCCATTCCAATGATTAATTCTTTGAAAATTTGATCATAAACCCCCCTCAAGCTAGGGTTTGGACTTCAACCTGTTTCTCCAGAGCCTTAGACGACACTTTTGAGGTTCATTCTGAAATGTAGTTTTCCCTAAATTTCCTCCCTTTGACATGGCCTACTATAATTGTTTCAACAGCTTTCATTACCTCGTTTGTTTAAATATCAATCCCAAGCACATAGAATGGGCTTTCCTCCTTCTTCCTGATAAACTTTATTTTTTTTCTCTTATTTCCTACAACCTCACTCCTTCCTCCTTCGTCACCCTGAGTCGTGCAGGGTTTCTTGAGCATTTGGCACTTCTGAAACAAGCAACCTAGGTCACCCTTCCACCTGAATTTGAGGTTTATCCCGACAGGTTCTCCCTCCTTATTGACCGCTTACAGCCCCAGAGGTTACATGCACCTCCAATTCTCTATGAAAACCCGAACACCTCTCATGTTCCTCGGCTTGTATTATGGGTAGCAACCCACATACACATCTGATAGTTGGCTCTTGGTTGAGAATAGGGTTTTTAAAAATAAATTTTCCCACCTATGGCCAAGTTACCACAACCTCACAACCCTGAAATGGGTGGAATTCTTGGTACTGTCGGGTCTCTTTCTACTGAAAGTGACTTTTGTGAGAAAAAGAGGCATCCAAAAGGACTCCTCTAACCATATCTTGCTGACAATGGGATCCTTCCATGAAAGCCTTCAAACCCAAATTCCCTTCTATCCCGCAACTAGCAACAATGTTCTTTAACCCTCCTGAGAATAACTGATTTTTCAGGCCACCACACACAGGAGTACTTACATGAGCTACCGTGACGTTCACTTCTGTCGTTGTCCTAAGATTTGTAGGATGCTTACGTCGGTCAGTTCTACTATTTACCTTCCAATCATTGTTGAAGGTGTTGAGCAGGCTTTCCTCTAAAAAACCAATTTTTTTCCCTATGCCCCAGACCTACGCCGAACCTCTAAGCTTTGACCCAGTTTCGCTGATCGCTGGAATATAATTTTTGAGGTTTTTCTCTAATACTTTGTAACCCAAAACTGCAAGAAGATCTCCAGGCTCAGCATCAAGGTCTACGGAGTCCCGTTATGTAACCATAGTTTCTGTTCCTATTAACAGCTAAAAACCCCTTCCGACAGCATAGGACCACCTTCAAACCCGTCAATGTGTGCTTTCTCCTCAGGGTGGTAGCAATATTATGGGTGTAACCTACATAGTATTCCATATGTAACCTTAAGCCTCTCATTCCTTGGCTCCATTTCTGATGCGCTCCATGGGGTACTGTGGTATTCCCAAGTGTCCACTGTACCCTGACAACCTGAGACATATGTCTCGACCCTACAGACCTCAATCTGTCGCCTACACTGAAATCGAGAGTGCCAGGGTTTGCCTCCCACTGCAATGATTAGGGTTATGAGCTCCTCTATCGCCTTACATTGTTCCACTTCCAAACCTAAATTCCTCCATGCATTGAGAAAATTACGATTATCATAATCTAAAAGTTGACACTTATTATCAAAGTCATTATATATTTTTTTCTTTTAATTAACTTGATTAATTAAAAAAATTATATAAATTAGTGTTATCTAAAATAAGTTATGTTTTTTTGGGGTATGTGTATTAATAAATTATATTATTGGTTTATAGTTTTGTAGAGAAGCGCATTTTACAACTTTGTGGATGTGTGATTTCGTACATATTCAATAAGGAGTTGAAATGTCTCCCTTTTTAAATAAAAATAAAATAGTTTTAAATTAAAAAAGTAATGTCGACTATAATAAAAATAAAAAGTGACACTCATACTTGGTTAGCTTTAATTAAAAATATTATAAAAAATCATTAATATCATTCTCTCTATGCTCCCTATGTCATTGATATTGCGACCACCTCTAAAAGATATATATGAAGTGACGGTTTTATATTAATTTAAAAAGGAGATAAAGTCATTAAATATAAAAATAAATCTTATAGTCAATTTACGTTTCTCGCATGGTTGAGAAAAATCACTGTTAATTATTTATGATACCACTGGTGCATTGTGGGTCCATGGCTTAAGTTGACTAATTATGTAAATAATTTTATGATGAATAAATATTTTATTTCTTTTGAGAATATTATGGTAAATATCATATAAGTAATATAAAATTCTTGTTATCCTAGGAAATTTTAAAGTCATTCAGTCAACATGGTGCACCTTCCCAAAGTTTCTCAAAATTACCTGTACATAATAGAAAGATTTCCACAAGGGAAACAACATAACGGGAGAGAATAATTATGTTGTGTGGAAATATAAGCTTAGTTGGAAATAAATTCTAGGTTGGATAAAAAGATAATTTATATTCTATGTTTAAAAAATTAAAACCTAGCAAAAAAGGCGTGCAAACTTTGAAAGGAGGATGTTGCTAAAAATTTGTTAGGAATGGAAACATTACATACCACTAAAGGAATGTAGGAAAAGGTTTTTATTCCAAGAAGCAAGAAGTCTGACCTCAGGGGGAGTCATTTGTGGGAAGTTCCTTGGTTGAGAGGAACATGCTTTCTCCTAAAATTTTCCTAGATGATATAGGTCAGTCAAATAATTTATTACTGTGTTTAAGTTGCATGTAATTCATTTCAAGTATATTTGCATGTAATTTAGTTCAAGTATTTTTTATGCATATTTGGTATAAAAAAAAATGTAGAAATAATAATTATTCACGGATGTTGATTGGTATCTTTAGATGATAGAATTATATATTATTGTCAATTTTTAAATCATAAACAAACTTTCAATAGCAGACTAAAAGTTACAATAGAATAATTGTATGTGAGTGATCGTATAATTATTAATAATTAAAGTCTGCTTTACGTAGCACCTATAAGAAATTATTGTTTGTTAGATCTCTTAGAATATTTTATTAACTAAAAAGGTGAAATGTTTCTACTATTTTCAATTCAAACATTTACTTTTGTGAGAAACGTCACATTCTTACTACGATTTTTTATTGCAAATGGAGAAAAGGTTAAAAAGTAGAGGTGGTGTGGATTCTTGTATATAATACTTGAATTATAGATGGAACATAAGAGTAAACTTGTACTGAAAGACTAGATAGTTGTATGAGATATATTTAGTACCTTCCAGAGGAAAGAATGATACAAAACACGTAATTTGTGTTTAAACATTAAGATTTCTTCTATGTATGGAAACATGGAATGAGTAAAGCTCTTTAAAAAACTATATCACTTAATTTTGTTTGAGTCTATCCAAACATTAATCATGTACCTGTATATAAATTTTCCTAACTTAATTGTAGACATCTAGTGGCTATTGAGCTGAGGGTTAGTTCCCTAGGAAGAAGGTCTCACTAGCTATCTATTTCTAGAAAATGTTTGGAATACTCACGCGATATTGAAAATTTATTGTTCTTAAGGGACTAACTTCTATTACAAGTTAGAAAGATAAGAGAGAGTTGCAGGTAATACTACTAACATTCAATTTGATAGTGGGGTACACAACAACGTTAAAAGATACAGTCCTTTGTAATAATTGCAAGGGCGTAAGAAACCAGGTAATTATTATTCTCTGCTTTTACAAATATCCAATGAGAAATTTAACAATAAAAACACACATATGTTTTCCCTTTGAAAATTAAATTACAGTGTTGATAAAGCTAGAGATAGTGGACAGGAAAGATAATAAGAATAACTGCTAGCAATAAATTGCCAAAAGTGCCAAGGAGACATGAAATTAATGTAGATCAAGTAAAGGTAATGTATATATTATGATAAAGTGAGTAAATATCCATCCTATTTAGAATAGGATATGCGCCTAACACCCCTTTCAAATATGAAATCTTGGTTTAATGTGAAAGCATTCTCCATAAGTTAATAATTACCAATAGTGGAGTTGAACGTGGCACATTCTACAGAAAAATAGAATTAAATTTTGGGCGATCAAACTCAACCACTTATAGTGGTTAAACATGAACACATATACATATTTTTCTTCTTGAATAAAAGCATGAGGGTAATCTCTCTCTCACTATATATATATATATATATAGCAATGAGAATCTCATTCCCAGAGGATAGAGCTAAAATTTAGAAGTGAAACATAAAGTTCAACGAGAAAGCACAAGTGCATCCGAACTGTGAAGGATGAATCCCAAATTAGTTATGGATCATGTAGTTCGTGGAACATAACTAAGGCTTATAAGTTATGCCAGGGTATATGGTGTACCTATGATAGAGAAACCAAGCTCTTGTCAGTGTAATATAAGGAAGATGTAATTTTCCCATCAATATGATGAAACTGCGAAATAAAAACATAATCGTATTGTGATAATGGTAAGGAAAGAATAAATGGAGTTAAGGAGAACTATTATACCTGTAAAGTGCCACCACTAAGTCCATTTGGCCTACTTGTCGAGTAGTGACATGTGTAGCTAGGGTCAAATTCTTTCTAGAACTCATAATAGCCGAGAAAAATAAATAAATGGAAACAATAATGATGTAAACTAGTGCTAGCAAATACTAATATTAATAAATAACTTCTAGAGAAAGCTAACTGGGTAAAACCTTAGAAAACGGTAAATCATATCTAGGAAGTCTATTGAGTTTTATTACATTCAACTTCGTTGACGGACAAAGCCCTGGAAAAAATTAACATAATTTGAGTATATACATTAGAGGAAATTTCAACATGAAAGTTGCTTCCTACGAAAAAATAATAAAATAAGAGCTGAATTTTTGGAGAGAAAAGAAGAAAGCTATTTTTTTAATTCTATTTTTAGCTTATCTCTTTATAGGTTTACTCAAATTTCAATTTTAGACACTAATTGGATAGAGAATTAAACTCCATATCCAATGAGTACCCATTATCCATACTTTTGAAAAGACCCACATCGATAAAAATCGAAGATACATTAAAAATGTGTGTTGAATACGTTTTGTTTTTTAATGTATCATAAATTTTTATCAATGAATATATTCTCAAACATATGCATAATGGGTACTCATTGGATGTGGAATTTAATTCTCCATCCAACGAGTGTCTACACTTGAAATTTGAGTAACCCTATAAGGAGATATGCCAAAAAAAAAAACTTGTTTTACTCCTTTTCCCTCCAAAATATTTATATGTACCTCTTTTTAAATTTAAAGGATTTTTACTACTTTACATGTTATGACATGGAAATTACATGAAAAATCCATGGGAAATTTTAAGCGAAAATTCCTCTAACGCTAGTCAAATGAAAACCCTAGTATATAATAAATCATGGAGCCACAAAAAAACCTGTACTGTAGGACCCAAATATATATTGAAAGAATCATTATGAATACAAAGAAATTTTTGGGTTTTCTATAAGAAAACTATAATATCTAGTACAAAGAGAAATACTTATGAACGAGGTAGGGTTTTCCTTATTTATCTATATGGAAAATAACCTTTTCCATTCAATGTCCTTTCTCCCAAGGATATTTGTCCAATCGAGATATGGGTGTAGTTGGGAGATGAAGTATCACATCATACAACACAATTCCTAGTATAGAAATATTTTATTTAGAATTTCGAATAAAGAATAGTATTCTTAGTGAATAGAAAAATGATACACTTACATCAGAATGCATGGATGGATGCATGTGGCAATTGGTGAAGGATAATGTATATTCATGGGAATATATATATATATATATATATATATATATATATAAACTCAATATAGTTATTGGTTACTAGATATATAACCAAGAAATAACATATATCAGAAATTATTTTATGCTTTCATCATTACTAAGTACAGTAAAATAAATAGATATCTAAATTAGGAAGATAAGAGCATATATAAATTATACCACAGGCATTTAATTTGTGAACACGGGGAGTTGTTGATAGAAATTGAAGTATGATTGATAGTGGTTTCTATTATATGTCATTAAATATATAATTATGAAGAAATACAATAGTAAGGATTAGAAAAAGGAATGACACGGTGTAAGGCCTCGAATATGATCATTTTTTCCATCATACAAAACCATCATTCATAACCTAAATTCCGACACTTTTTCAGCCATTTCTCATCCTAATTCCATCACTTTTTGCTAATCCATATCCTACACTTCGTGGTTGATTATTATTATTTTTCTTAGTTTTTCTATGATTACAGATGATTTAGTCACGATTTTCTAATGAAGGTTATGGTAAGTTCATTTTTCCTAGGGTTAAATCACTGAAGTTCTTCACAAGTCACTTAAACTAGTTACAACAGGCTGAGTATGGAATAAAATTCCTATAGGATAAAATATCAAATTTGTGATCAATTGGTGAATAATATTGACATTTTGAGACTTGGATCGTGTTCAAAATACCATATTTCAGGTAACCCAGAAACTGCTCGGAAAAATTCATCACCAAAAGGAAGGTAAGGCCAAGTCGGGTTCGGTCTAAATGTGTCAGGTTAAGTAGGGTTTGGTCTAAACGTGTAGGGTTGGGTACGATATGAATGGGTCAATTTAGGTTGGTTCTGAATGGTTTTTGTTGAACAACTTTATGCTAAGAATATAAGTGGTTCCCCCATCCACACATGATCAGGTGTTCAAGTGATAACTCGGGAAATCGAGGGTGAACCACTCTCCATGATTTTGTACTTATTCCAGCAGTGAGTTTCCAAATGATCTCTTGGGGTAATCATGGATGAATGTCTTCATGCTTAAAGAGGAGAGTGGTTTTCCTAAAACAGAATGTAACCTAGTTAATCTTATCCACCTAGAGGATTGTTCATGAGAAATACCATACAACTTATATTTTAAACTGTTTGTTTTGCAGAGATAATTAGTTAAAGGTTAGCCTTCAGTAGTTGACCATTTAAGGCCCGATGCGTTTTGTATCAAGAGGGGGATAATGAAATAATAAACAGAGACTGAGATCACAATTTTAATTAGAATTGTTTTAATTTCAATACGTTGGAGAAAGACATGTACTAGACTTATGATGGATTGTTGATTTTATCTAATATAATTCGCTTTTGCTACAAATTCATAATGCATAGTCTGGTTTTTACCAGTTTCTATGTTTTGAGTTAGTTCAACTTGTTTCAGGGTGCACCACCACCTGTACACAAGTTCTTTCCTTTGTTTAACATATAAAATTCATAATTTGCAGTGTGGATTTTTTTTCTGAATTGTAAATCTACGATCGAGTATGAAATGTGTTATGTATGAGAAATTTCTTATTGATATTCTGAGTTAATTTCATTTTCACTTGAGAAACAGAGTTGTTGAGAACTTGATTTAATATTTTCATTATTTAAATCGAGAGATCCATGTGTGAACTATTTTAAATAACCTTCATGAATATTTGAGGGTTAATTATTGTGCACTGAGAACAATAAGGTGTAAGCACTATTTCGAATTAGTTATAGTGCAAAAAAAATGACGAAGTAATTTGATGCAAAATAGGATTTAGTTAAAGGATTTCTGAAGGTTTTATTACCACTGTTAGGAATAAAACTTGTAATTTATTTTCTAAAATTTCCAGTGTATGATTGAGAGTGTTGTGATCTGTGTTCATTTTATAAAAAATAGTCATGGTTTGAAGTTTATTATAGCAAGTAGAATTTGCTTTAATCATAGTTTCCCTCATTTTCATAGCATAATTTTCTTTCCATAGGAACAGGCCTGAACATGATTTGTTTGTATAAATTTCAGTTTGGAGTTAATTGATTTGGTTTTCTTTCACTTCCATAGATTTTGATTTTCAATTTCTTAAGCACAGAAAGAGAATTCTGGTCTAAGTAGTTCATTTCCAACAATCATTTCAATTAGAAATCGAAATTCTGAGGTTTGTTTTATATAACAATGGGATCATGTAGGTGAATATAGGTTTATGAATTACGACTACCTCTCATGGCAATGGTCATAGATGAATGACTAAATTAACGCAATTGAATCCCAAAAATGATATCTAATGTAATGCACTGTGGAAACCTCTCATACTTTGAATTAGGAGTTATTTCTTAGAAGTTGATTTATGTAACCTCAATTTATTTTCTAGAAGTTGATTAAATTTTTTATTTCCAGATGATTAGTTAAGTATAGTTGGAAGTGAGTTTTCATAAGTGAATAATGTGTTCTGAGGTTTTCTTTATAATGAATGAATGGTTTAATCATGTGTGGAATGAGTAGTGTATTCTTTATTAATAAAATTTAACAAACAGTTTTCCTTACAGTCATTATATAGTCTATTATTTTATAGAGGTAAGTGTGGATTGAGTTATGGAATCATAAGTAGAAGAAAAAATTATTTGGTTAATTGATCATTCATTTGTGATTGTAGATATGTGTTTTTGAGTCAAGTTAATTTATTTAGGATTTAACATTCCGTACTTAAACAACAAGTACACTTATTATTCTAGTTTAGGTTAGATGATTTGATCATGCATGTCCTGCGCTTGCACCTCTAAGTCTTATGAATCTGGAGTGATAATTCAGTGTTGGAATTATAATTCATATAATCTTCCCAACATTTTTGGTGTCATTTCCAAGGAGATGCTAAAGGGATTAGAGCGTAATTTATTTCACAAGTTATTTGTGTGATCTTAGTTGTAGGATAATCAAAGGTTCAACAATGTACATTAAGACGTGAGTGAAGAACCACACATCCACTATAGTGGGGTTTCTCCGAAGTTTGGTTGTCCAAGTAATAAAGTTTGGTATGTTTTATTCCAAATAGAATTTTTAATTCATTTATGTTAAAATTTCAAAGCTCTTTAAAGACAAAACATTTTTGGGGAGTTGTAAGAACCCCTTTGTAGTAATCCATGTTGTGAGACAAAGATCATCAACCAAAAAGAGAAATTCAAGAATGACTGAGATCTTGAAGAATGTCTCTCAAAACACTTTCTCAAATCCTAACAGTATCTAGGATATATGTCGCTCAAGAAGAGTTCATCCTTACCACATTAAGGAAATTATTTAAGTCTCCACATCCAAAAAAGGATTTGGATGCCTCCCTTGATTCCTCTTGCCTATCTAATAAGGAGATAGATGAGTCATGTACCAAATATGATGGGGAGAATCTAGCTGAACTTGAGATCAAAGAACTTTCTCCATGCCCAACAACAAGAATTGTATGCGTTCTAAAGACCAATTATCCATGTTTGTCTCGCATGACCGAGAATGAATTTCAGAGTGTTCCAAAAGAAGAAATGAGCCAATATCACCATGATTACATCGAGCATTGGTTCCAGACCACAATCTAGTGAAATTACCACTCTCATCTTCAAATACTCTTTCTATCACATCTTTCAAAACTGTTGATTTCTCATGCCTCTGTACCTTCTAAAGCTTAGATGTTAAAATTGTGTATGAATATATCTTTATACGTGATCCATACATGGCATCATTGGAATTTATCTTTCACTTGAAGGAGGACATATTTTTTCTAGTATAGTAGGAAAGTTAGTATTGTAATAAGGAAATAAGTTAAAATAGTAAAGAAAAAATAATTAATTTTGTGAAAACCAGCTTGTCTGGTGCAACTGGGTAGGGAATTTTATTGAAAACCAAGTAAGTGGCAGGTAGGGTTCCAAATAAATCTTATAAATTTGGATGAGTTCTTCAAATCATGTATATTTCAAGTAATTATGTCCTCTACTCATGTTGGTTGCTGTGGAATTCCTTAAGGCCTACCTCCCAATAAGCCTTGTCCCATCGACATCGACACATTATCTCAGACCAAGGTTAGGGTTAGATAAGCTACCTAGGAGCCTGCATTCCTTAATGGAAGATATCCTTGTCATCTACTAAAGAAAGACATCAATGTTTCTTGGTGGATGAATTTTGCAGTCCATTCGACTTCGACAAATACATTCATGACTAGTAGAGTGTACCTCGTGCCTTGATTCCCATTGTCATCAAAGTTGGGATATATCACATTTTTTAATGACATGCTCAACGGTCGGTAATCCAATGATTCTTTCTTATGTTCGAAATACACACCATTTATCCACATATGCAAGATTGTGCACTGGTGTGTAGTAGTTGATTACTATATGGCTTTGAGATCTCAACATAGATTTCTAGCCAATTGGATTGTTGTATCAACATTTATATTATCATTGGCAGCAATAGTCACCTTTCCTCAGTTTTTTGGGGACATAAAACTCCTAAGCCATGGGGGAGAATGGGACCTTCAGTTCATTATTCATCTCTTCAGCTCATCTTTCATCCTTCTTCAGTAGATCAAAATAGCAGTCATATCAGCTCCAACCATTCCATCGTCCACTTCATCTTGCAGCACCGAGCACATCAACAAAAAAGGTAAAACTTGTGGTAAAACTAGCTTATGATTTTCTAACTCATTAGAAGGTTTAGGAAGCTTAATGATTCACAATTTCTCATTCCATGCATTTCATACCTCATAAATGATTATCCTTCTATTTCCTTCCATTCATTATGCATATACTCTCATTACAAGACCATGTTAAAGAAAAATTAATATGGTCAGTCTTTATAGTGATTTCTCCAAGCATTCTATTCATAGGATGAAGTCATTACTGCCATGAAATGATAAATGAAACCACCATCAACATTGGCCATACATTGATAGTGTAACATCTCTAATTTTTTTTTTTTTCTATTTTTGAACCTATTTCCTACAGTTCCTCCAAATCTCTCATATTTTTAAATCTATCCTATTCTCATTTTCAATTCATGATAAATTTAATTTCCCAACATATTACTTGGGTTCCAACCTATGAAGGATGATTTCCTATCCACTTTCCTACCTTAGACGTAAAATTTGCTTATTTATACTCATGTCTCCTTTATATTACTTGAGATTATATATATATATATATATATATATATATATATATATATATATATATATATATATATATATATATATATATAAGTATGAATTCATTAATAATTCACCCCTAAATTTCTTTATGCATTACTATTGATATCTTACATATATGAATTACTAGAAGGATTGAATGAATGTAATATAAAAAGAGATTGAATCAACTTACGATTTCAATTTTTATACAAGTCATAACTTAAGATCAAACAGGATTTAATCAACGCTTAACTAATAATTTCCACGTTCAAATAGGTCATAATACATTGTACTCTATTACAGCTGTTCACTCTCACATCAGGTTTCAAGTTTAGTGATTATTAATGTGCCATTAATTGGTTCTAACTACTTCTGGGCTCGTTTCAAATTTCAAAATTTTCATTGTCATATCACCATAAGGTTTTGACCCATTTGTATGTACGCATCATAAAGTCTCGGTACCATAGAATTTATTTCTGAGATCTTAACTCTGCATATGGATTTGATCCAATTGATTTTGTTAACTGTGGTTGCGTGTTAGAGAGATTTGTGTAAGTTTTACAATTTTGTTGTTGATCTCGTTCCGAGTGGACGATGGAGATGAAGGGAGAGTTAGGGTTTCACAAAGATTTATATACTCTAATTTCTCTATGTTGTATTTCATTTTTCCATCTGAATTTTGAGTGACCTTAACAACGTCACGAGTGTTCTTTTCCCACTCTGCGGAAAACGCTACCATTCTTTCTCCCATGGCGATGTTTGTAACTGTGGAGGTCAAAGCTCAGGTATTTCATGGTCCGATTGGGCATACTCTTACTTTCTAGTTTTTCATTCAGTTTTATTTAACTTTAATATTTCATACCAGAAGTTTGTGAAATCCCATTGTCGTGGTTTCAATTAAAATGCACAGAAATTTTACTATGTAATTTCCGATTTTGATTTATACTGTATGACTCTCTTTAAAATGTTATGGAATTTAGTTTTTTCAAGCCTAATGTATTTAGATATTTTTTACAGGGATAGAATATCAGCTCTCTTTGATTTTCTTTTTTGATTCATATGAGTATTTATCATTCCCCATCGACTTCATAAGGATACTCTCTTACAGTCTCAGCGCCGAAGTTTGTTGAATCACCAGAAATTTTTTTTCAAGGGATATGATTTGTCAATACCCTCAGGCTTAAGACTGAGATATTCATCCCTAATTCTGTCTTGAAATTTTTCTGAGACTGATATTATTCTCGTTATGTGGATTCTCATCAATTTATTTGTAGATTAATTTATCCCACTCCTATGGTTTCGCAAGGTGAGATTAACTACTACGAAAATGGTTCTCATGAGGTAAATTTCATTTTTCTTGATAATATATTTAATTTATATATTTTCCCAGGGTGTTTAATATATCTTCATCTCTCTGTGACCTAACTTATTCTCTCTTTTTGCTTGTAGGTAATGCGTTTTTTATTTTCAATCTTTGCTCCTCTTGGTTTACTGAGAAGGATTTACTCCTATCAGAATTCAAAGTGATAATAATTTGTATTCATTGTTTATATTTTAGGTTGGTACATAACTATCTTACCACCATTCGAAATATCGGCCTCAGTTTGCAACAGAGTTCCATTTAGGAATAATTATTCCCAATTCATTATATTTTTGGGTTAAAATAGATTTTATTTGAGATTGTATCTTATTTACCATCTGGAAAATTAAATACTAATGTACTGCTTCTGGAATTTCTTATCTGAAGTTATATTGATTGAATTAAAATTGCCGATAAAATTTGAATCTTATATATATATTTTATGGTTTCTTCAGACCATATTTATGAAATTCAAGTCTATTCAGACTTTCAGGAATTTCTTTATAACTGTGGGATAATTTTTTTTTTGTAACTTCTGTTATATAATACGTCAGTTTATAATTGTAGAAACATTTTTTATTCTGCTAATTAGCTACAGAAATACATATCTATTTTATCAACATGTATTTTCTGTTCTATACTGGTTCAGAGATTCAATGGCTTGAATTTCAATGTTTTCCAGATCTTACTTCTTTACAATTCTCTTATATGCCTATACAGAAGGGATGTCCCTTTTTAACATATAGACTCCTTCAAAATATTAATGTTGTTATTTGAATTATCATTGTGCATAAGTCTCTAGTTCAATTTATGTCCATTTTGTTACAGGTCTATGCGTACCTAGATTTATTCGAAGTATAATTAATAACTACTATTATTTCCACTGAATACTTGTTTAGTTATATTTTTCTTTGAACTATACTATATATTCATTTGACTTCTACTTGTAGCATTTAGTATTCAAAACGTGGAAAATTTTGAGTTTAATTATACATGTTATTTTCTAGATTTGTCTTTTCTCTAAGGAAATTTGTAGAATTAACCAAGCTAGTAAATAATTGTATTTCCACTGCAATATTTCAATTAAAAATACAGAATTTTCATAATTAAATAAGAAAGCTGTCATTTATTTTATTCTGGAATGGAAAGGATACTAGCAAAAATTTCTTTCTTGTAATAAGTATCAATATACCACCATTATTCCTAATTTGTTTCATATACAGGTATATGTTGGCAATATGATGCAGAGTGTTGTCCTTGATGGCAACCCACTGAATGAAGATGAAGACATGAGATTGTTGACTTGTGTTGTCCTTGATGAAGTTATTCTTGACTTGATGGACTTGGTAAATGATGTAAATCTGATGTGATATGATGTTTGTTGACAATATGATGCTGGGTGTTGTCCTTGATAACAACCCACTTGATAGAGTGTTGTCCTTGAATGGCAACCCACCTGATGAAGTTGTGCTTGTTAGAATATGTCTTGATGAACCTATTTAAAGATGTAAATCTGATGTATCTACAGAGACCACAGAAGGCAATGAAGAAAGGAATTCTGTATGTGCTAGATCTATGATGAAAAGAGTATGTCTCTAGGAATAGTCGCGTATGCATGCGGGAAAGAACTTGTCAAGTCGCGTATGGGCAAAAGTGCTCAAAAAGTGCAAAACCAGGGGTAACCACCATGGTATTGACCCATTGTATTGGGTAATAATTCGTGTAAATGACCCTGTCCAGGAATACCATCGGATGTAATGTGGTTTTGCCTCATGGTATTGAAAAACGGTAAACCTATATAAAGAGAAGAAATTCATTGTGCAAATCATGAGTGTGGGTGCAAGATGTCTGAGCTTGAATGAATGATTCTCTCTGAAGTATATCTGAATGGAAAGGGTTACAGTTGAATGATAGATCTGATTGCATGATGCACCAATGATGAAGAAGGGTATCTAGATCTGAAATGTACTTGTATTTGCTAGATCTGTTTAGGGGATGATTAGATCTGAGAAGAGGTGAACATCTATCTGAAGTAAAGGGTAAAATCTGAGTAATGTATCTGTTCTGAAGAATTGCAATGACCTAAATGTCTGAAGAACCATACGCTAGTTCGCCGCAGAAGAAGCGTGTATATACGCGGCTTTGCTGAAGAGAAAGCGCGTATGCGCAGTGAAATCAGCTCTGTAATTTGTACAGAAGTATACGCGGGTTGATGTGATTGGAAGCGCGTATATACGCGGTATCAGTGAAAGGAAAGCACGTATGCAAACTAGGGTTTGCTGAAGCAAGGGGTATGAAATGTCTGATCTGTTCTGCTGTGTTACTGCTATCTGTGAATGATGTATTCTACAGTTCTGGGTTGTCTGAATTAATAAGTTTCAGTTTGATGTATGATTGAGCTTAAATGTATGGAGTGGGTCTAGTCTGAAAATATGATGAAACATGGTCTGCAAGTGGTGTCCTAAAGGAAGCTTTGGATCCAGTGTGAAAATTGATGAAACGTGGTCCATAGAGGTGCTGAGGGTTGTAGCCTTCAGTCAGGGGGTTGTAGCTCCCTTCCAGGAGAGGCTGGTAAACGAGATCAGGGGGTCGTAGCTCCCTTCCAGGAGAGGCTGGTAAGCGAGTCAGGGGGTCGTAGCTCCCTTCCAGGAGAGGCTGGTAAACGAGCGCAGGTGGGTGCCTGCGTGCTGGTCAAGTCTGCGCCAGCACATATGTTGTAAGATGTTTTCTCTATAATAAAATATTGAAGGCTGAGCAACTGCAGCGGTGGTTTTCTTCCGACTTGGGTTTCCACCTAAAAATCCTGGTGTTCATGTGTGATGCTTTGTGTGATGGTTTATTCTGTTCTTACTGCACATGTTTACTGTTTATTAAACATCTGATGAATGAATGATGGAATGATATAAGTGAAGAATTAATGACATAATTAGATCTCTGTGTATACGCGAGTTTCATAAAGGGTATCCACGTATATACACGAGTCTGTATCAGGAAAGTAGCGTATGGGTTTTAGAAGCAAGAAAAAGTAAAAGTTTTGAATATGCAGTAAATACTGATTCACCCCCCCCCTCTCAGTATTTTTCCCAACAATTGGTATCAAAGCAGGTCCTTCTGCAGAAGCTTGATCGCTTGAAGGAGATCCATCGCAATGGGAAGTCAAGAAGGAGTAATGTCTATAAAGCCACCTCTATTCAATGGAAGCAATCTGATATTCTGGAAGGTACGAACAAAATCATATCTGCAAAGTCTTGGTGCAGATGTATGGGCAATCGTGGAAGAAGGCTATCAATATCCGACAAGTATTCCTACTCATCTAGCTGAAAGGAAGAAGTATGAAATCAATGCCAAAGAAGTGAATGTCTTATTAGGAAGCATGTCTAAATCAGAATTTGCTAAAGTGATGCAGCTACATTCAGCAAAATAAATATGGGACAAAATCATTCTGAGCTATGAAGGAGATACAAAGGTAAAAAGTGCAAAACTCCAAACTCTTAGAATCGAATATGAAAATTTGAAGATGCATAGTGATGAAAGTGTTGCCAGTTTCTTTCTTCGTCTAGATGATATTGTAAATCAGATGAGAAATTTGGGTGAAACCATAACTGATACTACTCTGGTGGAAAAATTCTTAAGATCCTTGACTTCAAAATTTGACTCTAAAGTTTCAGCTATTGAAGAAAGGCAAGATCTGCAAACTCTTACTATTGTTCAATTACATGGTATTCTGACTGCTTTTGAAATGAGACAAGGAGATCCTTCTCAAATAAAAGAAGCTGCTTTTAAGGCATCTGCAAAAGGAAAAGAAAAGGAAGTTGTCAAAGAATCCAGCTATATATCTGAAGAAGAAGAAGCAAATTTCGTGAGAAAACTCCAACTAGGTACTGGAAGATTCAAAGGTAAGCTTCCCTTCAAATGTTTTGAATGTGGAAAAGTTGGTCACTATGCTGCTAAATGTCCTTATAAAGAAACATTGGCTAAAGGGAAAGAAGTAGCAAGAAGGAATAAGAATCGATCTAGCACAAGAAAAAGTTATTATACTAATGAAGACAGTGATGGGTCATCTGATAGTGAGGAAGAATGTGAAGAAGATTTTAGACTTCTCATGGCATTTGAACAAAGAGAAGAAAAGGATACTTTTGTGGATGCTCTAGAGGACAATGTTTTTCTTGAAGAAAACAATCAACTCAAAGTAAGCCTAGAAGAGAAGAACATAATCATAGAGACTCTTGAAAATCAGCTTGAAGCAAAGGAAAAGCGCATTGAGGAATTGGAGTGTGAAGTAGTAAGTCTAAGGAAAGATAATGAGAAAGTGAAGACTCTCAATCTTAGATTTGCTAAAGGTTCAGAAACCTTAGATGAGATTATCAAGATACAACGGTCTCCTCTTACAAAAACAGGTCTTGGATATACTGGGGAATCTTCCCAGACTTCAGCACCAAATTATCTGAAAGCAGCCACAGCTGGTTCACTACATTCAGCCACTCAGCAAGGGAACAAAGGATCTTTATAGGTAAAGCATGATCATCTCAATTCAAGGAACACTAACAGGGAGATCTTTCAAAGAAGCTACAACCAATAGGTAAATTCAAATAGAAGATTTCATGATCGCAGAAATTTCTACTTCAATGGACAATTTTTCTCATGTCACAATTTGGGTCATAAAGCTGTTCAATGTGTTGCATATAAAACCATCATGACAAGAGAAGCAAGAAAGAAAAAGATGAATATTGAACCAAAGAAGAACACCTATAAAAAATTTTCTCCTCTTCAAAACGAAGTTGAATGTACTTATTGCAATAACTTTGGTCATGAAGAATCTGAATGCAGGAGCAAGGTCCAGCCAAAAGAACATGATCCCTCAAGCTCTAAAGTGTGGAAAAAGAAAGAAATACCAGTTGAAAATTGTGGGATAGCATTATTTGCAGAAGGTGAAGAAAATCAATGGTACATTGATAGTGGGTGCTCAAGACACATGACAGGTGACAAAAGCAAACTTCATACTTATAATGCTCTAGAAAAGAAAAAGAAAGTTACATTTGGAAATGATACTCCTGCTGTAATTAAAGGAAAAGGGTCAGTATTTCTAAAAGAAAAGGTGAAGGCTAAAGATGTCATGTATGTGGATGGATTAAGGCATAACCTGTTAAGTGTTAGTCAAATGTGTGATCAAGGAGAAGAAGTGGTTTTCAGTTCCAAAGAATGTATGGTTCGTGATCTTGATACAGGTAAAATCATTATAAAAGGAAAAATAAATCCAAGCAACCTGTATGTACTAAACGGCATAGATCAATGTTACTTGAGCAAGTCTTCAGAAAATTGGCTATGGCATAGAAGGCTGGGGCATCTGAGCTTCTCTCAAATCAACAAAGCCAACAGACTTCAAGCTGTTCGTGATCTTCCCAATGTTAATCTACCAGAAAGTATCATATGCAAATCTTGTCAATTCGGTAAGCAGACCAGAGTATGATTTAATGCCAAAGAAGGATCATCAAGTAAGCCTCTTGAACTCATTCATACTAACATATGTGGTCCTATGAGGAAAAATTCACCACGTGGGGAAGAATACTACATCTTATTTATTGATGATTACTCTAGAATGTGTTGGATCGGGTTCATTATACACAAAGATGAAGCATTTGAAAAATTTCAGAGCTTCAAAGCATTGGTAGAAAATGAATTAGATCTAAAAATCAAGTGTCTTAGATCTGATCGAGGAGGAGAAAATACATCAAATGAATTATTTGAATTTTGTAAACAACATGGCATAAAAAGACAGTTCTCTGTAGCAGGCACTCCACAACAAAATGGCGTAGCAGAAAGAATGAATAGAACAATTCAACAAATGACTAGAGCTATGCTTGATGATTCTGGAACTCCTGACATGTTCTGGAGTGAAGTAGCACATACAGCAACTAACATTCTCAACAAGGCTCATGTTCGGGTAAATAGTGACAAAACTTTATATGAACTCTGGTATGGTAATTCTCCCTCTGTGAAGCATTTTAGAGTTTTTGGAAGCAAATGCTTTATCAAAAATAATGATGAAAAGCTTGGCAAGTTTGAACCTAGATCAGATGAAGGGATATTTCTTGGTTACTCATCTACAAGCAAAGCATACAAATGTTACAATAAAAGGCTTCGAAAGATTGTTGATTGTATTGATGTTGTTATTGATGAGTCTCCTGCAGCTCCTAAAGAAGAAAAACAAACAACAAAAGAAGATGATGGTGACTTATGTCCTTCTACATCAAATAGAAATGATATAGACAGTGGATCAAATGAAGAACCTGAAAATGATCTATCTGATAAAGCTCCATCTAGATATGTTCAAAAGAATCATCATGAATCTCAAATTTTGGGAGACAAGGAATCAGGTGTACGAACAAGGAGAACTCTTGTGGGATCTTCTAGTCATCTGGAATTTCTATCTACAATTGAACCACACAATGTCAATCAAGCTACCAAAGATGAATGTTGGAAGCAAGCCATGAATGAAGAGCTTGATCAAATTGAAAAAAATGACACTTGGGAATTGGTACCAAGACCACATGATAAAAATGTCATTGGAACTAAATGGATTTTCAAGAACAAGTTAAATGAGAATGGGGATGTTGTAAGAAACAAAGCTAGATTGGTTTGAAAAGGGTATACTCAACAAGAAGGTATAGATTTTGAAGAAACTTTTTCTCCTGTAGCTAGACTTGAAGTCATAAGAATGTTTCTTTCCTTTTCAAGTTATCAACAAATCAAAGTTTATCAAATGGATGTTAAATCTGCTTTTCTTAATGGTGATCTAGAAGAAGAAGTATATATAGAACAACCGGAAGGATTCATTTTGGGAAATGATGAAAATCTTGTTTCTAGACTTAAAAAGGCTCTATATGGTCTCAAACAAGCTCCAAGGGCTTGGTATTATCGTCTTGACAAATATCTTCATCAACAAGGTTTTTCAAAGGGGTCTGCTGATAGCAACTTATACACAAAAGTTGAAAATGACAAACTATTGATTGTGGTTGTATATGTTGATGATATCATTTTTGGAGTAACGAAGAATCTATGAGTCAAAATTTTGCCTCTGTCATGCAGCAAGAATTTGAAATATCTTTACTTGGGGAACTAACATTCTTTCTCGGCTTGCAAGTGCATCAATCTGCAGATGGTATATTCCTATCACAAGCAAAATATCTTAAGCAAATTCTGAAGAAGTATGGCATGGAAGAATGAAAACCTGTAAGTACACCAATGATAACCGGATGCAATCTCAGTTCTCATGATGATTCTCCCACGGTGAATCAACCAGAATACAGATCAATGATAGGAAGTCTACTTTATCTCACCGGGACTAGACCAGACATTATGCATGCAGTTGGGATTGTTGGACGATTCCAAGCTAATCCAAAAGAGTCTCACCTTCAGGCTGTCAAAAGAATATTCAAATATCTACAAGGAACTCAAGACTTTGGTCTATGGTATCCAAAGAATGTTGATCTTACTCTTCATGCTTACACTGATGCAGGTTGGGCTGGAAGTGTTGATGATCGGAAAAGCACTAGTGGTGGTGCATTCTATATGGGACCCCAGTTAGTATCTTGGCTCAGCAAGAAGCAAAATTCTATTGCCTTATCTACAGCAGAAGCAGAATATGTGGCTGCCGCATCTTGTTGCACTCAACTCCTTTGGATGATGCAAACCTTACAAGATTTTCAAATCAAATGTACACCGCCTGTCCCCATTAAGTGTGACAATACAAGTGCCATAAGTATTTCAAAGAATCCTGTTATGCATTCGAAGACCAAGCACATTCCCATCAAGTATCACTTCTTACGTGAACAAGTGCTTGAGCAAAAGGTGAAGTTGGAGTATGTTCCCTCCAAAGAACAAGTTGCTGATATCTTTACCAAACCTCTGCCCAGGGAAGCGTTCGAGTTTCTAAGACAGAAGCTGGGAATGTTCTCTGCCAATCAAAAGAACAAATCAGCATAAATTCAAAAGATTAGATAGGATACGCGGTTTTCCTGATATACAGTCGCGTATATACGCGATTATATGAACAGAAAGTCGCGTATGGATAGTTGCTGACTATTTTTTGTTGGTGTCAGCACTCTGCAATACTGTTTGGCTTTTCTGGTTATGTTTCTGCCTGACAAATCATCTGATATGAAGAAGACATGTACAGGAGGTATAAGTTCAGGGGGAGTTGAAGAAATGTAAAATTTTCTATGCTTCACTTTCCATACGCGGGTTAGATGAACAAAAGTCGCGTATACACGCCAGTTCCAGCAAACACAGTCGCGTATGCATTAATGATAAGAGAATTGGGATGATAGCTGAAGATCAGGTTCAGGGGGAGCATCAGTCTGACTGATAATGGTTAGATAAGGACAGATCATGCAGAGACTGTAGTCGGTGACTTGCTGTTGAAGGTGTTCAGGCGGCATAAACTAAGGGGAGCCTTGGTCATATGGAAAGGATGCTTGCGTGCACAGTTTCAGGGGAAGCATTGGCCTTGCTGAGTATAATGCATTGTTGGCATTATGTTGATTCTGAAAAATGATCTCTTTCTTGAGGAATTTCTGGTGTTGGTCATAAATGGTCATATGTGTATTTTGATGAAAAGGTCTTGTTGAGACCCATGATGTAAAATTGTAATATTCGGTCATGTAAGGACTTGTCAAATTTTGTAAACCCACTTGGTTGGGTAGCTGAGTTGAAATGTGTAAACCCACTTGGTTGGGTACTTGAGTCTCATATGTAAATCCACTTGGTTGGATATTTGATGTAAGTATGAGTCTTTGGTGATAGGAAGGTCATAGAGTCATGTACTTCATTGAAAAATATGTTTGAAGATTCAACATGAACTCAGGGGGAGCTTGGTCACTTCAGTATACATCAGATCTACAGAACGCTTCTTCTACATGAGGAGAACAGGGGGAGAAAGTGTTGGTTTTGATCCGCCCTTTGCCCTTGATGTCAAAGGGGGAGAGTGACATGGTGTTTGAATGAAGAGAAATAATGGTGTCAAAAATGGGGAGAGTGACATGGTGTCATTGTATTCTTAATATACCTATATGTTGTGATAACCAAACACCATCGTGGTTGCCATCAAGTCCAAAGGGGGAGATTGTTGGCAATATGATGCAGAGTGTTGTCCTTGATGGCAACCCACTGAATGAAGATGAAGACATGAGATTGTTAACTTGTGTTGTCCTTGATGGAAATCCACTTGATGAAGTTATTCTTGACTTGATGGACTTGGTAAATGATCTAAATCTGATGTGATATGATGTTTGTTGACAATATGATGCTGGGTGTTGTCCTTGATGACAACCCACTTGATAGAGTGTTGTCCTTGAATGGCAACCCACCTGATGAAGTTGTGCTTGTTAGAATATGTCTTGATGAACCTGTTTAAAGATGTAAATCTGATGTATCTACAGAGAGCACAGAAGGCAATGAAGAAAGGAATTCTGTATGTGCTAGATCTATGATAAAAAAAAAAGAGTATGTCTCAAGGCATACGCGGATATGTCTAGGAGAAGTCGCGTATGCATGCGGAAAAGAACGTTCCAAGTCGCGTATGGGCAAAAGCGCTCAAAAAGTGCAAAACCAGGGGTAACCACCATGGTATTGACCCATTGTATTGGGTAATGATTTGTCTAAATGACCCCGTCCAGGAATACCATCGGATGTAATGTGGTTTTGGCTCATGGTATTGAAAAAAGGGTAAACCTATATAAAGAGAAGAAATTCATTGTGTAAATCATGGGTGTGGGTGCAAGATGTCTGAGCTTGAATGAATACTTCTCTCTGAAGTATATCTGAATGGAAAGGGTTACAGTTGAATGATAGATCTGATTGCATGATGCACCAATGATGAAGAAGGGTATCTAGATCTGAAATGTACTTGTATTTGCTAGATCTGTTGAGGGGATGATTAGATCTGAGAAGAGGCGAACATCTGTCTGAAGTAAAGGGTAAAATCTGAGTAATGTATCTGTTCTGAAGAATTGCAATGACCTAAATATCTGAAGAACCATACGCTAGTTCACTGCAGAAGAAGCGCGTATATACGCGGCTTTGCTGAAAAGAAAGCACATATGCGCAGTGAAATTAGCTCTGTAATTTGTACAGAAGTATACGCGGGTTTATGTGATTGGAAGTGTGTATATACGCGGTATCGGTGAAAGGAAAGCGCGTATGAAAACAAGGGTTTGCTGAAGCAAGGGGTATGAAATGTCTGATCTGTTCTGCTGTGTTACTATTATCTATGAATGATGTATTCTACAGTTCTGGGTTGTCTGAATTGATAAGTTTCAGTTTGATGTATGATTGAGCTTAAATGTATGGAGTGGGTCTAGTCTGAAAATATGATGAAACATGGCCTGCAAGTGGTGTTCTAAATGAAGCTTTGGATCCAGTGTGAAAATTGATGAAACGTGGTCCATAGAGGTGCTGAGGGTTGTAGCCTTCAGTTAGGGGGTTGTAGCTCCCTTCCAGGAGAGGCTGGTAAACGAGATCAGGGGGTCGTAGATCCCTTCCAGGAGAGGCTGGTAAATGAGTCAGGGGATTGGAGCTCCCTTCCAGGAGAGGCTGGTAATCGAGCGCAGGTGGGTGCCTACGTGCTGGTAGGAGTTTGCACCAGCACATATGTTATAAGATGTTTTCTCTATAATAAAATATTGAAGGCTGAGCAATGGCAGCGGTGGTTTTCTCCCGACTTGGGTTTCCACCTAAAAATCCTGGTGTTCATGTGTGATGCTTTGTCTGATGGTTTATTCTATTCTTACTGCACATGTTTACTGTTTATTACACATATGATGAATTAATGATGGAATGATATAAGTGAAGAATTAATGACATAATTAGATCTCTGTGTATACGCGAATTTCATAAAGGGTATCCGTGTATATACGCGAGTCTGTATCAGGAAAGTAGCGTATGGATTTTAGAAGCAAGAAAAAGTAAAATTTTTGAATATGCAGTAAATACTGATTCACCTCCCCTCTTAGTATTTTTCCCAATAGTATATACATTTTCTATTATGTTAGTATTAATTTTGAAATTTCATCTTTATCCTTTTGTACTAGTACACAGTTAATTGTTCTAGGAAGTAACCTTATTATAATTTTCTTGCTATCATTTTGAAACATAGTCATTGTGTTTACAATTCTCCTTATTAGGATACAGAATTCTACTAGCTGAGTTTGTGAAATGTTTCTAGAGATAATTCTCTCTATTCTTGTTCTAAATTTCTAGAATTTAAATTTATGTCATACTTCCACAGTATGTATGAAATAAATCGAAATCCATTATTTCAATTTATTTTAATAATCAAAATTTCTTATTTAAGCTCAGGAACTAATCTCCAAATTTAAGCCTTGAGGCTTAGACATTCTGATAGATGGTTTTCACTTAATAACTCCTATGCAACCATGTAGACTGTCAATACATTAGTATTATAGATTTGTTAAATGTATAGGAAATGAACACCTTAAATGAGAAAAAGTTAACTAAGCAATTCCTTTCTCAAATCTCATTTTATGATTTCCAAAGTATTCACCCATATTCCTTCATTTACTCGTAGCTTTTCACATAGTACATATTTAATCAATTCAAAACTAAAGTAGTTGCAAGTGCATACCAATTATTTGGACTAATTCCTCCCAACCTTAGAGTTCATTTATCTCCCGAACTCACCCCCGAGCTGAGTTCTTCCAGTGAAAGATCAAACTCTGTCTGTCCTGGAGAAGCTTACTTAAGCCACGCTTTCCCCAAGCCTATTTCTAAATTCTACGTCCATAATTTCCAGAATGATTTCTTCCTATTTTTTCCTAGGCTACCCTCATTGGGGTCCTTTAAAGTTGTCTTTTCCACTTTTCCAGCTTTTTTACCTCTTCCCAATTACTTTCCTTTTCATTGGGGAATTATATTTTTCTCTCCCAATATAATTTTGAAATATTCATTTCAAGGTTTTTCTGAAAGGATTTTTGGAAAGTCTTACCTGGTCCATAGCCTCATGGATCAGATTTATGATCACCAATCTCTTATAGTCATAGTGCACACATACGTATTCTATTTATTTCTCATTAATAAATAATTAAAAAAAATCCACACAATGTTTCTCCATTGGGGTCCACTTTCCCCTTTGGGTTTTGTTCAAATGTCAATTTAAAAGCATAGAACTTGGGGTGTTACACATTCCCCCTCTAAAAAAAAACACCGTCCTCAGTGTTAGCAAGATAACTAAAGCATTTCATTGTGAAAACAACGATGGATGTTTTTCCATCATCTCAGTTTCTTTTTCCCAAGTGGCTTCTTCAGCAGTAAAGTTCTTCCATTGCACTTTTAATTTCGCTACTATTCGATTTCACAGCTCAATTTATTCCCGCTCCAATTTTTGAAGAGGCTTTGGAAGGAATTCCCCTTCTTGTTCCCCTTGAATCACATTCCAATCAACAATGTGAATAGCATCATGTACATATTTTTTGAATAAAGAAATATGAAACACATCATGAACCTTAACATGGAGGGGTGAGGCCAGTTTATAAGCCATTGGTCCCACCCTTTCTAGGGCTTCAAAAGTCCCACAATATCTAGGAGCCAGTTTTGCACAACTTCCCATATTCAAAGTGCTCTTTTTGGGCTTAATCCGCAGATATACATGGTCACCCACATTGAACTCTCGATGAACTCTCTTATTATCTGCATAACTTTTCTGTTGATCATGAGCTGTCTTGATGTTTTTCTGTATTTTTTTGGCAATCCTTTCCATTTCTTGTAGAGCATCTGGCCCGAGTACTAACTTATCTTCATGTTGGCTCTAGCTTAAAGGAGTGTGGCACTTTCTTCCATAGAGTGCCTAAAATGGACTCATATTGATGCAAGATTGGTAGCTGTTATTATAAGAAAATTTGACTAAATGTATATAGTCTTCCCACTTAGATGGCCTATCCATCACACACATTCTGAGCATATCCTCCAGAATTTGATTTGTTCTCTCAGCTTGACCATCTGTCTGGGGTTGATAGGCAGTACTAAAATTTAATTTAGTGCCCATGCCTCCAGACAGACTCTTCCAAAAGGCTGTTGTGAACTTCGCGTCTCTATCTAAAATAATCATTTTTGGAACTCTGTGTAACCCTACAATTTCCTTCATGAACAAATTTGGTACTTGGGCTGTCCCAAAATTATATTGCACAAGTATGAAATGTGCAGCCTTTGTTAAAGTATCTACCACTACCATTACTGAGTCATGTTGGTACTTTGTTCTGGGTAATCTGGTTATAAAATCCATAGAAACAATGTCCAATTTCCATTCTGCAATTGGTAAGGGGTTTAGCATTCCAGCTGAATGCTGATGTTCAAATTTTAGCAGTTGACACTCCATGCATCTGGCTAGGTAGTTTGCTACATCATTTTTCATTCCTCACCAAAATAGCTTCTTTTTCAAAGCTATGAGTAGTTTCTGATATCTAGGATGTCGAGAGTAAGGTTGTTTATGATATTCATCTAGAATCTCTTTCTTCAAAGAGTCTACATTGGGGATGTACAATCTTTCTCTATAATGAAATAATCCATTATGATTTTGTGTATACCCTTTCATTTCTTTTTTCAGTATTTGGATTTGCAGTTTTTCATAGTTAGGATCTTGATCTACTACCGTTTTAACTAATCCTTCTAAGTCAAAACTGTCACTACTCCCGATGTTACTTATGTTTTGGCAAGCATTCCTACTTAGAGCATCAGCAATTTTGTTTTCTTTTCCTTTGATATGCTTTATTTCCATATCAAATTCACTCAGAAAGTACAACCATCTGGCTTGTTGAGCATTCAAATCTGTTTGAGTGAAGAAATAATTTAGGCTGATGTGATCTCTCATCAAAATAAATTTCTTTCCTAGAAGATAGTGTCGCCACATTTTGAGTGTGTGAATTACAATAGCTAACTCAAGATCATACACACTGTAATTACGTTCATGTTTCTTAAGTTTTCTAGATTCATAAGCAATAACAGAATTCTCTTGCAACAGTACTCCCCCTAATCCCTCTCCAAACGCATCAATACACACTACAAACTCATTATCAGGATCTGCAATCTTCAGAATAGGTGTTGTAGTAAGTTTTAATTTTAGTTGTTCAAAGCTATTCTGGCATTTTTCTTTGCATTCAAATTTTGTACCTTTCCTTTGCAATGAAGTTATGGGATAGGCTAAAGCGGAAAATATTTCCACAAACCTTCTGTAATACCCCGAAATCCCCATAAATGATCTTACCGATGATACATCAGTAAGTATAGGCCAATCTCTAATGGACTTTATCTTCTTAGGGTCAACAGCCAATCCTTGTTCTGAAATTATATGCTCCAAATATTGAATCTTATCCTTATAAAATTCACATTTGTTAAACTTGGCATACAGTTGATTTTCCTTAAGAGTCTGCAACACGATTCTCAGGTGTTCTTTATGCTCTAACTCACTTTTTGAATATATTATAATGTTGTCTATAAATACTGGTATGAATTTGTCTAAGTATTTATTCAGGACGATATTCATTAAACACATAAAAGTGGCAGGAGCATTTGTCAAACCGAAGGGTAGGACTACACATTCGTAGTGACCATACCTAGTTCAAAAGGTTGTTTTATAGACATCTTCCTCAATTCTGAGATGGTGATAACCAGTTATTAAATCAATCTTAGAGAACACTGAAGCTCCTCTAACTTGATCAAAAAGGTCATCTGTTCTGGGTAATGGGTACCTGTTTTTAATAGTCAACTTATTCAGTTGGCGATAATCAATACACATTCTAAAGGTACCATCCTTTTTTTTTACAAACAACACCAGTGCTCCCCAAGGAGATACACTCGGTCTGATGTAACCTTTGTCCAAAAATTCTTGTAATTGCATTTTCAACTCCGTGAGTTCAGGGGGGCGCATTCTGTCAGGGGCTCTAGAGACTGAAGTTGCCCCTGGTACTAAATCAATTGTGAAATCAATTTCTCTTTTCGGGGGAAGATGAGGAATCTCATCTAGAAATACTTCTTTAAATTCTTTGATCACTAGTAAAGTGTCTAACAGATTTTTCTCTAGTTGTTTTTCTAATTCTTCAACATGTAAAACATATACTTGATACCCCTTTCTAGCAGTTCTTTTTAATTGAAGGGCTGAGATCTGCCTCACAGAAATAGGTTTCAGTTTCCCCTTTAGTATGAATGGTTTTCCTTGTCATCTACGCAATGCAGAGTTTTGTCCCAAAAATTCATCATGGCCTTTTTCTTTGAATCTAACCAGTCCATTCCTATCAGTAAATCATAGGAACCTAATGGAGAAATGTTTAAATTTACTGCTATCTGATAATCATTCAATTTAGTAGCTGTTTGATGTAGCTTATGAGTTACCTTGTGTTTGGTTTCGGTGGCTAACTGGACCAATCAAGACTGTTGAAACTTTTCTGTTCTGAGTTTACATTTTTCTACAACTTGTGGGCTAATATAACTCAAAGAAGCACCCTGGTCAATTAAAAATGTAACAGGTTGATCAGAAATATTACCTTCCATCTCGGCCATAGTGGACTGGTGTTCTGCTTGCCGGTTGTCTAAAGCTGCACTGATAGTGGGAATGTTTCTTACTACATAATTAACTGTGGTAGCTTCTCTCTCTCTCAGAACCATCTAAATATTTCTGTGTGGACAATCACTTAAGAGATGAGGTTCTCCACAACCCCATCACTTCAATGCTTCCTGCATTTTCACAGTTCCTTCCTTCTTATTATTTCCATTTAGTGGTTTGGAACCAGTTTGAGATTGAGTAGTTTGGTTGTCATTTATTTTATTAAATGTCTTTCTCTGATGGTTTCTACCAAAGTTTTTCAAGTATGATGGTTTCTGTTTCCTTCCATTGGAATCATCTTTATTTGACCAGCTCTTTCCTTGCTCCATCTTACCCCGAAACTGATAGTAACATAATCTGGCTTTCCTCACCACTTCATCCATTGTTTTTGGATTATCGAACTCGATTTTCTCCTTCTAAAAATTAGGCAACTAGTTCATGAATCTCTGTACTTTTTCTTTCTCTTAACGAATATAAGGAACATATCATAATAGATTTGTAAACTTGGGGAAAAACTCATCTATGGTGAGCTGTCCCAATCTGAGTTCACGAAACTCTTTTTCCTTGTCATCATAATAGCATTCGTTCAAATATCTATTTTTGAACTTGACTTGAAAATATTCCCAAGTCACTATTTTCTCATCAATGACATGAACGATTTTTGTTTCTTCCCACCACAAGGTAGCCTTACCTTGTAGTTGGTAGATGGATAATCTAGCTCTCAGATTACTTTCATACTTGTAGACCTAAAAGTACTTAATCATATTCAACAACCATGCCTCAGCATCCTCCTCCTTCTCTCCATCATAGGAGGGAGGTTTTATTTTCTGGAATTCACCCTGTAATTCCTTCTTCTGTCTAGACTACTGTCTATTGGTGTCATCTTCCTCAGATTCATCTGAAAAATTGACCGTGCCTTTTCTCTTCCTTCCGGAACCTTCACCTTCTTGGCTATTCCGCGAAGTTAGTTATTTTATAAGTTTTTCCTGCTCCTCACTAGCTAAGGATAGCTTGTCACTCTGGCTCCTCAACTGAGCCATATCTCGTTGCATCCTTTGCAACATAGACATCAAAGGAGCATTAGGATCTGGTGTGTTCTCTCCCCCACCCAGATCAACATAAAGCTCATCTCCTTCATACATGATTTTGAAACTGTTCTTTTTTCAGTACTTTCTCACTGTACAACAAAACAACATCAGTAATATTTTTAACAATCATAATTTTATTACAGCATATTATTCCTATGTGAGCACATAAACTGCCTAGTTTTTCAACTAGGGCTCTAATACCATTTGTAACACCTCTAAATTTTATTTTATTTTCTATTTTTGAACCTATTTCCTAAAGTTCCTCCATATCTCTCATATTTTTAAGTCTATCCTATTCTCATTTTCAATTCATGATAAATTTAATTACCCAACATATTACTTGGGTTCCAACCTATGAAGGATGATTTCCTATCCACTTTCCTACCTTAGACTTAAAATTTGTTTACTTATACTCATGTCTCCTTTCTATTACTTGAGATTATATATATATATAAGTATGAAGTCATTAATACTTCACCCCTAAATTTCTTTATGCATTACTATTGATACCTTACATATATGCATTACTAAAAGGATTGAATGAATTTAATATAAAAAGAGATTGAATTAACTTACGATTTCAATTTTATACAAGTAATAACTTAATATCGAATAGGATTTAATCAAAGCTTAACTACTAATTGCCAAGTTCAAATAGGTCGTAATACATGGTAGTCTATTACAGTTGTTCACTCTCACATCAGGTTTCAAGTTTCGTGATTATTAATGTGCCATTAATTGGTTCTGACTACTTCTGGCCTCATTTCAAATTTTGAAGTTTTCATTGTCATATCACCATAAGGTTTTGACCCATTTGTATGTACACATCATAAAGTCTCGGTACCATAGAATTTATTTCTGAGGTCTTCACTCTGAATATGAATTTGATCCAATCAATTTCGTTAACTGTGGTTGCATGTTAGAGAGATTTGTGTAAGTTTTACAATTCCACTATTGATCTCATTCCAAGTGGACGATGGAGATGAAAGGAGATTTAGGATTTCACAGAGATTTATATACTCTATTTTCTCTATGTTGTATTTCATTTTTCGCTCTGAATTTTGAGCGACCTTAATGATGTCAAGAGTGTTCTTTTCCCACTCTACGGAAAACGTTACGATTCTTTCTCCCATGGTGAAGTTTGCAATTGTGGAGGTCAAATCTCAGGTATTTCATTGTCCGCTTAGGCATACCCTTAATTTCTGGTTTCGCATTCAGTTTTATTTAATTGTAATATTTCATACCAGAATTTTATGAAATCCAATTTTTGCGGTTTTAATTAAAATTCCTGGAAATATTACTATTTAATTTCCGATTTTGATTTATATTGTATGAGTCTCTTTAAAATGATATGGAATTTAGTTTTTTCAAGCCTGAGGTATTTATATAGTGTTTACAGGGATAGAATATCAGCTCACTTTGATTTTCCTTTTTTATTCATATGAGTATTTATCATTCCCCATCGACTTCGTAAGGATACTCTCTTATGTTCTCAGCGTTGAAGTTCGTTGAATCACCAAAAAACAAATTTCAGGGAGATGATTTGTCAATACCCTCAGGCATAAGACATAGATATTCATCCATAATTTTTTCTTGAAATTTTTCTGAGACTGATATTATTCTTTTTATATGTATTCTCGGCAATTTCTCTATAGATTAATTTATCCCACTCCTGTGGTTTCGTAGGGGGAGATTAAGTTCTACGAAAATGGTTCTCAAGAGGTAAATTTCATTTTGTTTGACACTAGATTTAATTTATATATTTTTCCTGGGTGTTCAATATATCTTCATCTCTCTGTGACCTAACTTATTCTCTCTTTCTTCTTGTAGGTAATTCCTTTGTTATTTTCAATCTTCGTTCCTCTCAGTTTACTGAGAATGATTTAATCCTAGCAGAATCTAGAGTGATAATAATTTGTATTCCTTTTCTATATTTCAGGTTGGTACATAACTAGCTTACCACCATTACAAATATCAACCTCAATTTGCAACAAAGTTTCACTTAGGAATAATTATTCCTAGTTCACTCTAATTTTGGGTTAAATACTACTATACTGCTTCTGGAATTTCTTATCTAAAGTTATATTGCTTCAATTAAAATTGCCAATAAAATTTGAATCTTATATATATATATATATATATATATATATATATATATATATATATATATATATAGATAGATATATTAAGACCATATTTCTGAAATTCAGGTCTATTAAGACTTTCAAGAATTTCTTTATAATTGTGGGATAAATTTGTTTTTGTATCTTCTGTTATATAATACGTTAGTTTATAATTGCAGAATTTTTTTTTCTTCTGCTAATTAGCTACATAAATACATATCTATTTTATCAGCATGTATTTTCTGTTCTATACTGGTTTAGAGATTCAATGGCTTGAATTTCAATGTTTTTCAGATCTTACTTTGTTAAAATTTCATTATATGCCTATAAAAAAGGGATGTCCTTTTCCAACATATAGACTCCTTTAGAATATTTATGTTGTTATTTGCATTATCATTGTGCGTAAGTCTCTAGTTCAATTTATGTCCATTTTGTTACAAGTCTATGCATACCTAGATTTATTCGAAGTATACTTAATAATTATTGTTCTTTCCACTGAAAAATTTTTTAGTTATATTTTTCTTTGGACTATAATATATATTCATTTGACTTCTGCTTGTAGCATTTAGTATTCAAAAGATGGAAAATTTTGAGGTTAATTATACATGCTATTTTCTAGATTTGTCTTTTCTCTAAGGAAATTTGTAGAATTAACCAAGCTGGTAAATAATTGCATTTCCACTGCAATATTTCAATTAAAAATACAAAATTTTCATAATTAAATAACAGAGCTATCATTGATTTTATTCTGGAATGGAAAGGATACTAGCAGAAATTTATTTCTTGTAATAAGTATCAATATACCACCATTCTTCCTAATTTGTTTCATATACAGGTATATACATTTTCTATTATGTTAGTATTAATTTTGAAATTTCATCTTTATCCTTCTGTACTAGTACACAGTTAGTTGTTCTAGGAAGTAACCTTATTATAATTTTCCTGCTATCATTTTGAAACATAGTCATTGTGTTTACAATTTTCCTTATTAGGATACAGAATTCTACTAGCTTAGTTTGTTAAATGCTTCTAGAGATAATTCTCTCTATGCTTGTTCTAAATTGTTAGAATTTAAATTTCTATCATACTTCCATAGTATGTATGAAATAAATCGAAATCCATTATTTCCATTTATTTTAATAATCAAAATTTCGTATTTAAGCTGAGGAACTAATATCCACATTTAAGCCTTGAGGCTTAGACATTCTGGTAGGTGGTTTTCACTTAATAACTCCTATGCAACCATACAGACTGTCAATACATTAGTACTATAAATCTGTTAAATATATAGGAAATGAACACCTTAAATGAGAAAAAGTTAACTAACCAATTCCTTTATCAAATCTCATTTTATGATTTCCAAAGTATTCACCCATATTCCTTCATTTACTTGTAGTTTTTCACATAGTACATATTTAGTCAATTCAGAACTAAAGTAGTTGAAAGTGCATACCAATTATTTTTACTAGTTCCTCCCAACCTTAGAGTTCATTTATCTCCTGAACTCACCCTCGAGCGGAGATCTTCCAGTGACAGACCAACCTCTGTCTATCCTGGAGCAGCTTACTTAAGCCATGCTTTCCCCAAGCCTGTTTTTAAATTCCGCGTCCATAATTTCCAGGATTCTTTCTTCTTGTTTTTGCCTAGGCTACCCTCATTGGGGTCCTTTAAAGTTGTCTTTTCCGCTTTTCTGGCTTTTTTACCTCTTCCCAATTACTTTCCTCCTCATTGGGGAATTATATTTTTCTCTCCCAATATAATTTAGAAATATTCCTTTCAGGGTTTTTCTGAAAGGTTTTTGGGAAAGTCTTACCTGGTCCATATCCTCATGGATCATATTTATGATCTCCAATCTCCTCTAGTCATAGTTCACACATACATATTCTATTTATTTCTCATTAATAAATAATTAAATAAAATCCACACAATGTTTCTCCATTGGGGTCCACTTTCACCTTTGGGTTTTGTTCAAATGTCAAGTTAAAAAGCATAGAACTTGGGTTGTTACAAATAGAGTATTCAAGCACCCACTTACCATCTCCATCACCACATCAATTCATCCATCATCTTTTCCCCATCCATCCCTTTCTTGTCCTCAATTTGTATTTCTCAGTAAATTAGTATGACATATTAATTATGAAGAGTGTTGCACCACAAGAGCCAACACCTCCAAAAATTCAAGTAGTGCTGCTCCACAAGAACATGCACCTCCAAATATTCAAGCAATGTTGTCCCACAAGAATGAACCTCTACACTACAATGTTAAGAATCTATCAATGTGAAAAATATTTGTTTGCATGAGTACATGCAAACCCTTAGGCATGGGAGGATGGTGTGTCTTGAATATGCCCATTTTTTCCATCAATATACAAGACCATCATTCATAACCTAAATTATGAGACCTTTACAACCATTTCACATCATAATTCCAACACTTCTCGCTAATTCATATCATACACTTCGTGGTTGATTATCATTATTTTTCTTATCTTTTCTATGATTAGAGATGATTTAGTCATGATTTTTTAATGACGGTTTTATTAAGTTTATTTTTCACAGGGTTCCATCGTTGAAGTTCTTCACGAGTGAGTTAAACTAGTTACTACAGGTCGAGTATAGAATAAACTTGTTTTAGGTGAAAATATCAAATTTGTGATGAAATGGTGAATAATATCGAATCGAGACTTGGATCATGTTCAAAATATGCTCTTTCAGGTAACCCAAAAAGCTTTTGGAAAATTCATCACCGAAATGAATCTAAGGTCAAAATACTTCTTAAGTATAGAATCATCAATGATTTGAACATGTCGAGTAAATTTGGGTTTGGTGTGAAAGTATAGGGTTGGGTTCGGCCTGAACTCGTGAAGTTGGGTTGGTTCTAAATGCTTTTGTTGAACGCCTTCTTTCTAAGCATAAAAATGATTCCTCCATCCACACATGATTAGGTATTTAAGTCATAACTCATGAAATTGAGGCTAAACCACTATCCATGACTTTGTACATAATCTAGCAACGAGTATCCAAGTGTTATCTTTGGTAATCAATGATGAACAACTTCATGCTTAAAGAGGAGAGAAATTTTCCTAAAAACAAAACTAAAACCCAGTTGATCTGATCCACCTCGAGAATTCTTCATAAGAAATATCATACAACTTATAATAGTTTTTATGTTTAAACTGTTTTCTTTGTATATATAATTAGTTAAACTTTAGCCTTCATCGGTTGATCATTTAAGGCCCGATGCATTTTTTTTCAAGAGGGGGAGAAGAGAGTAAGAAATAGATACTGAGATCACTATTGTAATCATAATTTTTTTAATTTCAAGATGCTGGAGAAAGGAATGTACTGGACTTATGATGGATTGTTGATTTGATCTAATATAATTCGATTTCTGTTGCAAATTCGTAATGCGTAGTTTGGTTTTTACCAATTTCTAATTTTTTAGTTAGTTCAACTTGTTTTAGGTGTGGCCAGGGCCCACCACCCCTTGGACACATTTTATTTCCTTTGTTTAAGTTATAAAATTTATAATTTGCAGTGTCGATTTTTTTTAAAATTATAAATATAGGATTAAGTATGAACTGTGTTATGTGTGAGAAAATTGGTATTGATATTGTGAATTAATAGTGTTTTCACGTGAGTAACAGAGTTGTTGAGAACTTGATTTAAGATTTTCATTCTTGAAATCGAGAGATCCTTGTCCGAACTATTTTAAATAACTTGTCATTAATGTTAAGGGTCAAAGCTCAATTTAAAATTAGATATATTTCAAAACAAATGATGAATTAATTCGATGAGAAATAGGATTTAGTCGAAGGATTTCCTAAGTTTTGATTACTATTGTTAGTAATAAAACTTATAATTTATTTTCTGATATTTCCTGCGCATGAGTGTGAGTCATGTGAGGTGTGTTTAGTGTATCAAAAATAGCCTTTGTTTGAATTTTAGTATAACAAGTATAATTTTCTTTAATAAGAGTTTCCCTCACTTTCAATGGCATAATTGTCTTTCCATACGAACAGGCCTGAACATGATTTATTTGTAGAAATTTTAATTTGGAGTTAATTGATTTTATTTTCTTTCACTTCCATATATTTTGATTTCAAATTTCTTAAGTACAGAAAGAGAATTTTGGTCTAAGTAGTTCATTTCAAACAATAAATTTGATTAGAAATAACAATTCTGAGGTTTGCTTCATAAAATAATGGGATATTTTAGGTGAATATTGGTTTATGTAATTATGATTTATTTCATAGAAGTTGATTTATATAACCTGAAGTTATTTTCTAGAAGTTTATTAAAAGTTTGCTTTCGAGAAGATTAGTGAATTATAGTTGGAAGTGAGTGTTCATAGGTTAATAATACATTGTGAGGTTTTCATTATAACGAATGAATGGTGTGATCATGTGTGAAATGAGTATTGTATGCTTTATTAATAAAAATCTAATGAAGGGTTTTCCTTACAGTCATTAGATAGTCTGTTCTTTTATAGAGGTAAGTGTGAATTGAGTTATGAAATCATAAGTAAGAGAACAATTTCTTTGGTTAATCGATCATTTATTTGTGATTGCAGATATGTATTTTTGAGTAAAGTTAATTTATTTAGGATTTAGCATTCTGTACTTAAACAACAAGTTGATTTCTTATGCTAGTTTAGGTTAGATGTTCTGATCCTACGTTGCCTTTGCTTGTCCCTCTAAGTCTTATGACCTCGGATTGATAATTTAATTTTGGAATTATAACTCATTTAATTTCCCAGCACATAGCAAGATTTAGAAATGCATGAAAGGTTGTTGTGGGTATAAATGGGAAGGTTCATGTGAAGTTGGGTGAAATTGCATGGTACCATATATAGGAGTATTTTGGTTTAATTTAATTATAAAATGAAAACTTTTTCCTTAAAAGGTAGTCACACAAATAATATGATATGAATAGTTTGTAAGAAAACAATATATATTATTTAAGGAAACACTAAACAGTATTGAAAGAATGCTAAGTAAATCTTTTTGGAAAGAAAAAGTGTCATGGAAGGGTGAAATAACCCCCCCCCCCCACACACACATACATATAAATAGTATGGGAGTAGAAACCCAAAAAAAAATAATGAGTGTATCAATATAACAATTCATAAATATGATTCACATAATTGGTTAGTTATAAAAGTTGAAATATGAGAACAAAAATTACGAAATTAATAGCTTTAGCACCAAATAGTTTTATATATACAATCAAAATAGTTAAAAGTATACTTTGATGGTGAAATAATGTGTCATTCACTGGACATAGTCATGTAAATAGATACAAACATGAATCATAAGGGCATAACATCAGCCTCGGTATGTATTAGATTTAGGTAAATATATGTAATAGAAACCTTTGACATGAAAAACTTGCACTGAACAAGGATCTCTTGTTAATGTAAAAATACTCTGAGATGGGGTTTGAAATGTTAACCTGCCATAAAAAAATCGAATCAATATATACAATTATGTTACAACATTATTTGACACATGGATTATAAATTGTATTTCAAGTTGAAAATATAGAAAGTGAATATAGTTTGAGGGTTTTTTGGTTTTGGAATTCACAAAATATCTATAGAGGACACAAAATTGGTCAAAAACCATGATGATGCTAATAGAATCAACAAGGGATCGAGGATAAATGAGACCCTTATGATTAGGATTATAAATCATTAAAGGACCTAGGTTCTAATTTCAAGGTGGTTGGAGCATAATGGTAAGGATTTTATTCATAATACAGTATGATGTTATGGCAAGATAAAATATAACAAATAAATATGTGAGATTAAGTGAATTAACAAGTGATGACCGAGATTAATGGAACTATATCACTAGTGCAATGTGCTATTAAGCCAAATTAGGCCAACATGGGTGTTCTAGGGAGATTTATTCTAGGAATTTGAATGTTCTTATCAATACCTATGATTTAAAAGGATTAATGAAGTTTCTTCTACCGTTAATGTATTTCTTTAATGGTGACAAGCTCAGTTAGTTCTTAATTGATCTTGGAGCCATTGAACATATTTAACATGTGACACATTTACGAAGTTAGACATTTTGTATAATCCAAAGCATATATAATAACATTAACTTTAATTTTATTATGTCTATATGTATATTTATTTTTGAATGGGGATTTTAGAATTTCAATTTAATTATTAATAGTTATTAGGTCTCTAGTAAAAATTTAAAAAATATTCTAGAATATTTTTTATAATATTCACAAATCAAAAGTTGAAATTTCTTTCTAAAGTAATAATATTTTTCCCCAATTTAATTAATTTGATTAATTGAAAAACAAAACATATAACCCAAAATTATATAAAATGAGTTATGGTTTTTTCAGCATGTTGTATTGGCTCATAATCTCATTCTAGTTGTTTCTCATATTGCAACTAACTCTAAAAGAGATGTATGAAGTGGCATAGTTTTATATTGATTATAAAAGGAGATAAACTCATTAAATATAAAAATAAACCATATAGTCAATTGAGATTATCTAGGGTGGTTGGGAAGACTGTAGACTGCTTAATCCTTTGTCAGTGTTATGGTGATGAGAAATATTATTGTAATGAGTGTGTGCTAAGTAATATTTTTATATTGATTCTCACTCTTACCCCCACTTTTGACTATGCGACAGATATATAATTTTATATACTTTAAATATTTTAATATATAATTTAGATAAATTATTATAAGAGACAAGTTAATTAAATAAATTATTTCAATATCCAATTTAATGAGTTTGTTTGAATATTAACAAACAAATATATAGTCCCAAAGGTTATCTCAATTTGTCTTATCTCCATGAAATAATGAGAATAAATATTCATGGTTTATGATCTTGTGATAAAGTTTTCTATATATATGTATGTTTAACTTATATATTAATTATTTTTAATAATAATAATAATAATAATAATAAGAATAATTTAGAATAAAGTCATGATTTAATTCATTTTTATGATACTTACTATATATTTATATATTAACATTAATTGACCATTTAATGTACATAGTTATACTAATTTATAAAATATTATTAGAATTAAAATTAATTTAAAAAATATTATGAATTTACAAAATTAAGTATTGTAGATAACTATAATTACATCTATCACAATATCCACATTAATCTCACTAATTTATTAATTCATTATGATGATACAAATTAATAATTTATTAATTCCTTATGATGCAAATTAATATACAAAAGTCTAAATTAATTACATTCATGAATGTCATTAATAAAATCAATGTCATCAACACACACGGTGATACCATATGTGATAGGTTATTAATTTATCAATTCATTATGAAGATGCAAATTAACATACAAAAGTCTAAATTAATGAAATGAATTTCATCAACACAGAGTGTGGTACCATGTGTGATAGGTTAGATTAAATATGCATTGAATTATAATAATAATATGGATTTCATTTCTCCTATATTCTATGTAATACATTTTATTTTAATTGTGAATAATACAATTTGATATAAATATATTAAAAGAGGTTAATTTTTTTATAAATTTATTAAATATGATTAGTAATATTAATAAATTAAATAATATGAATAAAATATTAATAAAAGAAAACAAAATAGTTATTATTAATAATAAAAGTATTTATAATTATTAAAAATAAATTTAATAATTTTTTTTTATAATATAATTGTTTTTTATATACGTAATTTAGTGTTTAATGAGTTAATGTTAAGTTTTGGTTAATAAAATATATAATAAAGAAATCTAAATATTATATGATTTAGAATTTTTTTTATTATTAAAATTTTATATATTTTAACTAAATTTTTAATAAATCAGTCTTAAAATTAAATTGAACCGCATCTTTAATAAATCAATCATGAATTAAATTGAAATAGATCTAGATTAATCTAAATGTTCATATATTTTTGATGTGAATAATACCTCTCACAGTCTCGAAAAGAAAAAAATTAATAAAGAAGGAAACTGCATCAACCTAAAACAAATAAACCTCAAGCAACATAAATAATTTAAAATATAAAAAATCTTGACATAAATGATTTAATAAATGATTGACCTTTTTTAATATATTATTGACCTCTGATAAAAACGTGGCAAATATCGTAATGATTAAGAAAAAAATGATAAAATATTGAAACAAGAAGCCTAATCACGTCAAGACAACAAATATCTTACTATATGTCCAACGTCAATTAAATACTTTACAAAAAAATATTGAAAACAGTGAAACACTTCCTTAAAAGCCGCGTAATACTAGTGCTGCATTCTCTTTGAGAAAAACGCCAAGGCTATTCATACCATATCCTATCCTCCCACTTTAGTTGGAAAGCATGCTTCTTTTCCTCATAATTTAAGAATCAAATCGCAAAAGGGAAATATCATCCCTATAGTTGTAATAGTGGCTTTCCTCGTAATTTAAGAATAAAGTCGCACAAGGGAAATACCATGCGTAGAGTTTTAATATTTCAATATGAATATTTTTGCCATCAATGTCTAGCACGTTTAGAATTTTAGCATTGTATACCTTTGCCAATCTATTGGAGAGTCGAGGACACATCGATAATTTATGCAATTCTATGCGTGCGATTGTCTTTAATTTTATTTTTCACACTTTATATTTAGATATATTTTGCACTTTAACGGTTAATGTTTAGATGTACTTATATTATTTTAGTTTCAAATTGTGATTTTCAGAATTTATAAATAACGCGAGCTAAATGTATGAATTGTTTCTCAAAATAAACTATTATAAATATTTTATCATGAGTAGTGAGTTAATGGTTTCAAAAGGATATGAACACTTTTATAAGGTGCTACATCCTCTATTATGATTATTATTGTTGAACACCTTTGGAGATGTCGGAATGAAAAATTATTATTATTATTTTTTTAATGTTCATTAGAGATTATATTCCATTATTGTTATTTTATCATTGTTATTATCATTTTTATGTTGTTATAATCGATTTATTATCAAACTCGGAGATATGTCTATATAAAATACCTTTTAGTATGAAAGCAAGTTATATTTTTGGGAATAATCATGTCAAATTTTAACTCTCCACTCATTTTATAATTTAATGGAAGTGATTATGATTATTAATGCATGAAGATGCAAAATCTTTTAAAACTAATGAATTTCATGTAGGATTTGCAACTCCACAGTTTTGATAGATTGTCCAAAGGAAATTAGGTGGTACATCAATTTCTCCTTAGAAGCATAAATAAGCATAAATATGTTTGAATATTCATCCCTCCAACATCTGACCACGATTTGTTTCACAAAAAGCAAGACCAAGTTGGCTTGTATCCACCCTAAAGATGAAGCACAACCATTAGAAGTTGTCATAAGGAAATAAGATAAGCAATAATTGTCTCTAAGAGGAAAAAATAAGGAAAATTCAACAAATGGGGGAAAGGGTAGTAAACATGTGATATAAAAAATGAATATGGATCTTAATAAACATGCAAGGAAGGAAGTTGCATATGCTAAGGAAATGGATTTGGATTTAGAAGATGAAATTTTGTTAAATGGATGTCAGGATGTGTTGACAGGTCGGGAGCATGGACATATTGTCCAAAAAGGAGAGGAGAAGGAAAAAATTCTCTAATGAGTTCAAGGGATAAATAATTCATCAAAGGAGAGACAATTCTTAGATTTTTTTATCAAAGGAGGGAGAAGGAATAAGAGTTACTTCTCAAAATATGAAGCGAGGAAAAAAAAAGTTTGTTTCTTATGAGAAATCAAAGGAATATGTATAGAGAGTTAATAAGGGAAGTCATGCTAGCATACAAAAGTAGCCATGATGAAGGTGGAGATAAGTTATCAAAAGCTATTATAAAAAGGATAAATATGAGGTGGAAACCTCATAAAATGGGAAGAGCAACATTCCAATACAATGTTGTTAAAATTTATGAGAGAATGTTTGGAAATTCCACGCTCTAAAGGAAAGAAGCAGGAAGAGGGAAAGATGCTTCAAGAATCTCAATATTTTCCTAGTAAATTTGATGATATAAGGAATATTGGGATTATGGAAGAAGGACAAAATATGTTGTCACAAGAAGGAGAAAAGGAGAAGCATGAGACAAGTATGTCTCATGAAAATTATTTTTTATTTAATTTTCAGCTGAGGAGTATGGAGCAAAAAAATATTTTGAAAAGTGACCGACATCCTGCAATTAATGAAATTGTTTACTTTATTGAGGGCAACAATGGAGATGAACCAACAATTTTTTAAGGAAATTTTTTTTTTTGTAACATATCCATTAGGATGGAAGCCTATGTTAATGGAAGAAAATCCATAAAGAACATTCAGACATTATGTGAATAAATGAATTTCATTAATCATAATAATAATTGCTATATTTGGGGAATAACACATTTAGAATTGAGACGCTTAATTGAAATAATTATTCCATGGAAAGTTCTAGATGACATTCTAGATAAGATTTAATGGACCGAGAAAAAATCCATGAAATCACTTAGCTGAGGAAATATGCTAAGCTTGGACAATCTTAAAGCATTTCAGGAGGGAAAAGTTAGCTTTTAAGAAAATATTGGGCCAGTGGTTGTCATAAACCACAAAAGAAACACGCCGCTAATAGAAGCATCTGATATGGAAGACAATATGAAACCTAGAAGAGAAACCAACAGAGGTTGTTGATCTCTTGACAAGAACTCTCAGCTTGAGGGAAACTAGAGGTACAGTTCAAAGTTGGGTGGTTATTGTATTCCTTGAATGTATCACGTTGTTGTGTTACTTATTAGGATGATTATTGTGATTAATGATGTGATATTCATGAGATTTGTAAGTATTTTGATTATGTATTTCTGATATCTGCTAGTTGTGAGTAACCTTTTAATATCTACAGAATTTGTAAGTAATGTTATTAATTACTTTATGATCTCTGTTATTTCCTATAAGCTATCAAATCTTACAAAATTATGAGGATGAATAGAGGCATGCTTAAATAATGAAGTGAATTCTTCGCATCATCTTGATAGTATTATATTTGTACATTAACTAATTGATAAGATAGTCAAATGTTACATATATTTATGCTATCTTAATACTTAATGTGTATTTAATGTGGGGGCTTTCCTTTCCAAGCATGAATAGGAATTAAAATAGAAATTAAGATGAAGAATCTGGTTCTGAGGGTCATAGGGTAATAACTCTTATATGAATGAGGGATAGGAGGCTATACCAACGCTTGAGATTAGAACTAAGATAATTATAAATTTATTATAATTTATATTGTAGGAGAGAGGTTGATGGACTAGCATTCTTCTTAGTGGAGGTATTATTATTATTATTATTGTAAGTTAACTACAATGAGATGAAATTTTTGTAGTATAGTTCCTAGGGTATAAGATATATGTTATAGCAAGAATTATCAAATAAAAAGTTGCTATGTAGATCTAAAGAAAAAAATAGGATGTAGTAAGCATACCAAATGGAATGAGATCATGATAATTAATGTTTCATACTCAATCAAAATAAAAAATTGGTATGATATCCCTAAATGAGGAAGTCGATGAACGACAACAAAATATTCTTAACTGAGCTAAAATAGAGGCTCAAGAAATTTTTTATTAGTCATAATAATTTTTCCACGACCCGAACTTAACCCTCACGCGAATTTGAATCTAGGTGTTGTGAATAGCACCTCGTTAGTGATATTTACAACTAAGTTTGTTATTTATGAAATAATGGTGATAGGGTGAAACAGTAAATAGGGTGACATAGTAAATTAAATATTGTTATAGGTCACGATAAAAAGCTCAACAATTCATATATAGACAGGACTATAATTACATTCAATTGTTTCCTTGAAATTTATACACATGTCATGCATAAGTTAAGCTAAAATTACAAATTAAAGTAAACATAGGCCACAGAGGGAAGAGAAACCAGTCGATGACATAACCGTAAGAAATCACCACAATGGTAAACAAACATGTACAAGCTACCAGAATTTTCATCGTTTCAGAATCAATTGTATGAGTACATTCACATCGCAATAAGTTATGTAATCAACATGAGTTGAATTAGTGCATTTTCCCTAAAGTATAAGATTTGGTAAATTAGAAACCCAAAACTGATTTCAGAAATTCAGACTTATAATATCTCTGTAATATATATAAAATGTCATAACACATGAACATAAAGTATACATGTTTAATATATAGTAACTTAGTAAGACATGTTGGCAATACAAGTACGAACCATAGAGAATTATATATCATAACATATGTGTTAGTATGAAGCTTTCTTTCAAGCGTGCCAAAAATATTTTACTTAAGCCACGAGTGACTGATGGCCCTAAAAAACTATATGGCCGTATAATTATTCATATATGAAACATAAAGTTAGAAGAAGCCTGCAAAATAATAGATATGTTCAACAAAAGAGATTAAACAAAAAAAATATTAACTAATGGAAAACCCCAATCCATGGACAAAAAAATTTGAAAGAATAAATAATATTATTAATACTATGTTACACTTGGTAAAGGAGAGTCATATCATGGTTATAGGCCTCCCTCAAATGGGATGGGTCCTTTGTCTATCCTGTATGCTTCAGTTTTCTATATCACTCTCTCTCTTTGATGTGTGAAACCCAAAATCATGTGTTGAACTCATATGAGAGCTCAATAGAAAAGATAAAATAATAATGGCGATGACAATGATCATGGTGAGGAATGAATGGAAAAATTTCTTATTTATAACAAAATATTGGTTTATTCTCGAAAATAGAGAATAATAAAATATTATTAACCACTATCTATAACTTAACTGCTTGGAATACTGTATTATATTTTTTGGAGGTAAAACATATTTAAATTTGTTAAATACATTTATATAGAAATAATCAACAAACAAATGATTTATTTATTATTTCAAGGAATTCATTAAGGAATAATAAACAAATAATGATTTATTTAATCATTCCTAAGTGATTTGGTCAAATTTGACAAGGAATATTAACTAAATAATGAATTAATTAATTATTCCTAGAGAAAAATGAAATAAATAATTATTTATTTAACTATTTCTCATGATTGGGTCAAATGTTACAAGGAATATTAACTAAATAATGATTTAATTAATTATTCCTATAGGAAAATCAAATAAATAATGTTTTTTTAATTATTCTTCACGGGGTTTCTTGTTTTATTAGAAATAATTTAATGAAATATGGTTTATCAAATTATTTCCTATAGTGAAAGCAATTTTACTATGGTAAATTTAGTCTTACATTGTGTATTCCGATCCTCCTAGTGAGAAATGGCTAGGTGATCATTTTTTGTTGGTAGCGGATTGCACCCCAATGTACAAGTGTTAGGAGAAAATAGTATGACTGAAATACATTTTAAGAACACAATCACTAGACACAAAAGGGGAGTGAGAGACAAAGATAAACATAACTGAAGTGAAACGAGGAAAGAGAGAGGGGGCAAGACACATTAAATGATATAAGTCTCATTTTTACTTTCGAGTACATGACCTAAATGAGGCGGGGGAGGCAAACCCATAACCGCCGAGATAATTGCGTGAAAAGAATAGTGATGAGATCAATAATGTGGGACTAAGTTACAAGGTACATGATACATGATAGATGACATGATAGCATCAATGGGCCATAAAATAATACAATGAATCCCATATAAATAATGCGCCTACAAAAATAGAGGTCGTTATTGAATACAATAACATCCGAGTACATGAGAAATAATGCCCATCCATATAACATGGGGAGGGGGGAATAGAACCAAAAGAACCCCCATGAATAGGAAAGGGCTCTAAAGATCAGAATTTTTCATCTGAAGGAGACATGCATGTTGTTGGTGCTACAAGCGGATGGAAACAAACCGATCAAATATGTGGAATTGAATCTAATGCTAGAGCATAATATGGGGTCATCTAGGGATGTAGGGGGCTACCTGAAGGGCCACCCCCTCATGAAGTATGAAACATCTCAAACACACCTTGGAATAACTGGTACAATTTGCTCAATCACCGAACCATCAAGTGTACTATTCTCAATCGTGTAATAGTGAGATAAGGTTGACAACGTGAGAAACAACCAATTCAAAGGGAAATCATGTTTCCATTTTCTTGATATAAGGTGCCGAAAAATGATGAAAGCTGAAACCAAGGTACACCGCCCTCTAGGTTTTTCTTCCAGAATAAATGTGCTGAGGTTGAAAATATAGGGCCCTCCATAGTTGAGCCAATGAGGAATCCTCAACTAAGGCACGCGCGAGCGTAGGAAACTGAATGATGTACTGACATGAGGGACAGTTATGGAAATATGGAAACTTAGAGGCAGACTGATGACTTCGCTTGTCAGGGCATAAAATGCATGGTTGACTTGGCAATGACTCACCCGATTCTGGAGGGTATTATGAAAGACAGTACAAATGGAGGAAAAAAATGGAAACATAGGATGAATTCGATACAAATATGGATAGAATACTGTAAGTGGAGATAATGAGACTCATGAAAGACTCCATAAATGTGAGGATGACTGAACTCATATTCTCTGAACAATGGTGACTCAATGATGCCGCCACATAGGATAGGTCCAGTGGGGCCATAAAAGCATGAGAAAATAGTGGTTAACCATGAAGAAAATCAACACACGAGGTGACCAGTGCGAACTTAAAGTGGTACCAAAGTACAAGTGGCTCATATGAAGAAATTGGGTTTTGATTTGCAGCAAAGTGAAACTTCTTGGAAAAAAATGCCTTCCGGGTGAAGTCTCAAATTACCAAAAACAAAGAAAGATATGTTATATAATTCAGTGAGAGATTTCCAATGTCCACTATGATCTCCACACAATTTAGGGCCTTATCTTCCTCTCCAAATTATCCACAGCTGACTATGCAAATGAATTGGAATTGGAGAAAAAAATACCTTTTATAGGAAAAACCCTAGTTTTTTCGTTGCCATCAGAATCAGGATCTGTGACTTTTAGGTAGGTGACCTTACTGGTCTAAACACGACGTTAATGAATCTTGGAATAATGATTCCTAGTGAGGAATGAATTTAAGAAAAGAATACATGAATCAAATACTAGAGAATGTATAGAATCATCCCTACTCACGAAGTCAAACATGGGGACCAAGTGGTAAGTGTGGGATCACATAAAGTGGAATGTTTGAAAATATGGTATTAGGCATCTACGATATGCGATGTATATGGCTTGCTAAAGAGGGAGGTAGGACAAACTATCCAAGGAATGAAAGGATAATTTACCATACCTATATCGTTGGGGTCTAGGCTGAGACTTACGTTAATCAGGTGAGAAGGTGTCTAGGTGAAATAATGCCCCCATGCATGGGATACTTCCCCCCAACATATGTGATGGAGGGGACTGATCTACTATGAAAATGTTGGAATGATGCCCCTAGCTAGAGGATTTTGTGGAGCGCCATGGTGTTCCAAGTGCTAAAATAATGGATTAAAATATTTAGTCTCATAGGTACTAAATCCACAAGAGTATGGTTAGAATATATAGGTGCATAGGTTCCCCTAAGCATGTTATGGACATCCCAAATGTATTTATAGTAGTGGTCTCTAAACATATTTTGATGATGTGGTTCACCATTATTTTATGCTATGGTTATCTTTCTATGGGAAGAATGGATATATACTGTTAGAGAAAGGAAATACTAAATTACCAATATCATTTTGAAATGTATATATGAAGCAAATGGATTGAATTTCTGGGTTCACATACATAGTGTCCCGATACCAAAGAGTGGCTTTAGATATAATGAACTGGTGCTCACCTAGAAAACATATAGGCTAGTCAACAACAATGTCTAACAGACTGGGTTGTTGATGTAAGCTGAAGGAATTATTAAGTGAATCATCCCTAGAGTGATATGAAGTGATATGAGGCTCTAGAGGTTCTTCTAGGTGGAAAATAATAATGGTACTAGAGTCAACACTACCAGATCCACTAGGAGGGCTGGGGGAATTTATTATCGTGGAATATCAAAAGTGGATGCCCCCTTACCCAAAAATTGGGTGGAAATGTAATGGGAATAGGGTGGATGTGGTTCGAGTTCATGGGTTCGAATTAAGGGATTATTGAACCAATAAGCCTCACTATGTATGAAGTCTTTATTTGAATGGAATATGGGAATACTCAAGGAAGATAGACCTCTTTGTGCAGCAGAGCTACCTGATGGATCATCATGAGAGATATGGTTAACATATGTATCATCACTAGGGGTAGACGAAGAGATAATGGATTATAAATCTACCGATGTTGAGACCAGGGTATTCGATGAGGGAGGTTCAATAGATGTAGTATGGTAAATCATAGGAAGGTCCTCCTTCGAGGATCTCATGGATGATGATAGGTAGGGAATAGAAACCGATTGGTCCATCGTCTTGACACCTGGGGGAGGTATCATAATGGGTGGATTAGAGTCCTCCGGTTATAGTGTAATGGTGGGGCCATAATTTGAAAGAAGAGGAGTAGGTAATCTACTACGAGCAACCTCTATTTCACGAAGCGCCTGAAGGGTATCGTGAAAGTATTTGAGACGAGGATAATGGTGAAATTAGTGGCCATAGTTATCACACAAAAAATATGGATGGCTTTTTCATAACGCCTTGTTTTTATTGGTTGACTCAGGTAAGGAAAAATTGACCTCCAGGATTGTAGAGTTAGGAAACGTCTCATCGACCACAGATTTGAGACGAGGGAGTTTAGGACAGTTATTGGTGGCATGCCCAAAAACATCACATAAAGAAAATGGTGGAGTAGGCTTTGAAAGCTTAGGTGGAGCTGGAATTGTTTAGGGAGCCTTGTCCTTAGGTTCCTTCTTTTGGGCTTTCTTCCCTCACCATATTCTTTCGCAACAAGAGTGGGTTCATGTTGAGGTTGTCATGGAATTGAAGCAAAGGAAGGGTTCATTGTAACCAATTTGACCTAGGTCAAATTAGTGTATGGTTTGAGTTCGTCTGGTGGAGTGTTTACTGGGGGATAGATGTACCAGAGTTAGATCCCCAAGGTCATATTTTGGAAACTCAACATAGCCATGATAGGAAAAGAAAAAATTCTAGGTGGGGTGAATAAAAATGATATCTGACCTACAGGATAATGGCCTAGCAGAATGACTCCGAGATGGTTAAAGCCTCGGGGAATAGTTCCTGGTTTAAAAGGAGGAGTATAAACACTGGAAGAAGGAGAAGGTCCTTGAGGATTTTATCCTGATGGATGTGTCGAGTAAACAACAATAAGGTGTGAATGCATTGGCTACTGGATGGGCATATCGAGCCGCTTGTGAGTAACCCATGATGCTTGCAACATGAAAAAACTAGATGTGTTGGGATCAGAAGGGGTAGGAGTTGGACCATATGCACCAAGTAATGTGGAATATTTATAGACTCCTGGAGAAACATTGGTGAGAGGAGATATGGGTTGATTTTCATTCATCGATGAGATAGTAGACTGGGGTGATGTCAAATACTTCAGATCATAATATGTCAAATGATTGACGGTGACAATATTTCAATTATGGGGGAAACATGTCTTATGGTTAAATGCATATCCGATAGATGACATCACATAGGTGTAGCTATGAACCAAAAGAATATTCTAATCCAAGGGGGCATCAATGACTTCTATTTCAATACCAACAATATTGCTCGCAACTGTGATAGGAAAATTGTGATACATGCTAGGGGGCTATGAAGGGTGACCATCCCAAGAGCGTAAGGTGATGGTGGATGGGGCCATATTAGGTAAACCAAGTTGTTTCAGAACACTGGAGGACATTAAACATGTGAATTCACCTTCATCTATGATACACTGCTGGAAAATGTCATTTCTAATGGCGACTGGTATTTGAAAAGAAATTGTTCAGGGGAGAGGAGGATATTATAACTTGTCAACATAAAATATGATCAAACGATCATCTGAAGGGTCCACAGTTCCCAGAGTAGATATTAGAGCTTTCCATTGTGATTGGCACTTTTGGAGAAATTCCAGCATTGAGACAATAATTGGAGACTGCACCAAGTCATCTGCTATACTGCATGTGTGGGTGGCTTTGGTTGAAGCATAATTACAGTGTAATGGCCCTTTGGGGATGTTTAGTATGACCTTTGACTTAGGATGAGGGATATTTAAGGGACCATTTGGTGTCTAACTAGACTCAGTGGACACTTTGGTTTGGTACTCAGTTGCAGACGTAGCAGGTTTCCTTTCATACTCGCACGACTTGGTCTAGAGGTTGACTTCGACAGTGTTGACCTCATTAGAGTTCATCATGAGAATCTGGTAATCAAGGTGACCAGAATACTGAGGTGGAGGGGCAACCTGACCTTGTGGACGTTGGGTAGCGAGGTATCCTTATTGAGGGAAAGGATTAATGAGTACAACCCATTGAGGTGGATCAGTTTTCTAAGGAAGTGACACCATGGGCTATTGTCCTCGAGAAGCTTCCTAAGAATCCCACATTTGACACATCCTGGGTAACAGGGGAAAATTATGTGTATAATGGACATATACACCACAAAATTGATAAGGCTTATTCTTATGAATATTCTTTTTCTACTTGGAATGATCGCCCTAGTGCTTGGTTGTGGCATTTTGATGTTTCCCCCAGGGTGCATTCGATTGAGTACCTTGGCAACCTTGGTTACCCTGCAGTTGTTGGTTCTTGCTGCCTTTCCCTTAATTCGTTTTCTTCAAATTAGGGGTATTATTCAAAATCTGTTGAGCATACACTTGACCTTCAGGAGGAGGGGGTTGTTTTGGCATAGGTTGAGAAGGTGTGGGAGGCAGAGGCACTGATGCCTAAGGGGCTGGAGCATTGGGAAGTGGAAAAGGATAATAAGAATTAGGGGATTATCGAGTTATAAAATGGGCCTCCTAAGAAAAATGTACAAAAAAAATAAACTTTATAAGATCCAATAGGATTCAAGATGATGATGTCAATCATGGGGGATGATTCACCATTTTTTAAGTAAAAGGGTAAAAAGATTAAAAAATAATAAAATAGTAAAACTACTTTTTCAACATGTATTTTCAAATTACCTCAAAACTACTTTGTGGGATCAAAAATTTAATTCCTCATCCAAGGAGTACCCATGTTGCAACTTTTGATGGACCCTGCTACACGAAAAATGAGAAATATATGAAAAAGCATGATTACAATCACTTTTTCGATGTATTTCTCATTATTATTATATCAGAATCCATCAAAAGTATTCAACATGGGTACTCCTTGGATGAGGAATTAAATTTTTCATCCAATGAGTACTCCAGCTCAAAATTTGAGTAAAAACTTTGGGAGATAAGTTGAAAATACGAGTTGAAAAAGTAGTTTTTCTTTTTTTCCCTCTAAAATTTGATGATGTAATCAAATATTATTTTAATATTTCCGCTATTATTTTATAATTTCCTTAGGAGGCCCATTTTAGGCCTCAAAATTCCACTAATGGGGATGGAGCAACATTCTGGTAAATAGGTTGAGCAACTGTCGGTCCTGGCATCGTCTTATATGGTTAGGAAAATGCATAAGATGTTATTTGATGGGGATACAAGTTTATTGGAGGAGGGGAATAAGTGTTGGAGGAACTATTCCCCCGCTTTGGGTTACCATAACGCGTTTGAGGAGGAGAAAATGGTGTTGGGTGTGAAAGGGATCCAACGATATTGTTGGCGACAGGGGATGCTCTTAGTGTAGTGGCACCACCAGGTCAAGGAAGGTCTCGTAAAATGATATAACATAACATGACTTGGCATAAATCAAGTCATATTTTAAAGCTATTTGGAGAGCTTCTTCCTGAGTCTCAGGAAAGTGATATGCGACATATTTTCCTATGGGGGCTAAGATAATTATAGGAAACCAATCCATATAGAAATAGTCATTGATTGTAGGAGCTCTACACATGTTCGTTCTTATATGCCATTCTTGTACTTGGTTAGAAAGGTGGGTGGCAGAAATTTGACGAAATGTGGTCAATAATTGAGTACCCGTATTGTAACAGATGGGTAACTGGAAATATGACAAAAATTTCTTTAGCAACAGTCGCAAAGGTGAAAACAGAGGCATAAGGCTGGTCTATATACCACTTCGCAGCAACTCCAATGAGCGTGTGTTGGAGCAACCAAAGACATATGGAGTCATCCGTGATAGAGTTTGATGAGAATTACAAGTGAAATGAGAGAACGTGGTTGGTGCAGTATTCTCTATTGTTTCCATCAAACTTAGGGATTTCATGAGGACGTTTGGTTAGGATAGTTGGCCAAGCAGCATCATGCAGAATGGGATCGTGGATTAACTCGTTAAAATATGGGAGACTTAAGCTAGCCATAAAGGGGAGCAATGGAGTGGAAAAAACCACAGTTGTAACATTTACAGTAATGGTATTTCCTAGGTTGGGACCCAGGTTACTACCTTCGGGTCCTGTACTTACATTGGTGCTAGACATGGTGGCTATATGAGGATGAGAAGATGTAGAATCAGAGGAAGAGCTCAATGAATCAGAACAATCAGAGTCATAAGAGGGACTCAATGGAGGACTGGGAGCATTAAATCAAACTCAATGGGCTGGGGAAATATATCTTAACAAAAACTGAGGATGAAGACCTCATATTCTCTGCAACAAACTCCCAGGGGGCACAATAATTTAAAGACACAGATGATAGTAAAGACTAAAGGATGATAGAAACAAAAGAATAACAAACAACAAGAAAACACCTATTCTATGAAGCTATTCTAATGTAGGCAAGCACATCCTATCAAAATAAAAATAAAATCTAGCCTAAAGGTAATATATATCCTCAAAAAATCCTATATTGTACTATTTTAGATGGAATTTGACACAAAAAGGTAGGGTAGAGAACCAACTACTTTCTATAACTAGTCCTATCAGGAATTTTCCTAAGATTGGCCACTAAAGTTACCTTTGTCCCATGGGGGTGGTCGAGTCTTGACCTTCTTGGTAAATCAGAAAATTCACAAAATTCCCTACCATGGGTTGGATATCCTCGAGGGAAACTACTCGCAAGATGTCCTAGCCTAACCCCCTCTGAAACGAGTTTCTGATGCACTCTACTTTGATTGCAAGATGGTGAAGGATTTTAAGCTCCTTATTAACTCAACTTTCTATGTCTCAATGTATGCGATCGATGGGTGTTATCGGAAGCCTTTCCCATCGATCCTACACCTAACTACAAATATTGTTTGGCCCTGATGCCAAAGTGAGCTTAATCTATGCGCGTTATATTTATTAAGTGTCATGTTTAATTCTTTAATTGGCGGTTTGAACCAAGCTCTCATTCAATTTAGGTGTGACTGTGTGAAAATAAGTGTGTATTTTGGATGAGTTCATTAAGCATGTTATATGTTGATTCAAAAGTGTTCCTGAAATAAAATGCTAAAAAATGCAAATGAAACTGAAATAATGACAGTAAATTAAACAGTAAATCAAGCAGAAACCCCAACCAAAACAAGGCTCTAAAAGAATGAAAACATGAGAGGAAAACAAGCAATTCAAAACACACTAAAAGGGTCACAAGGTCTAATGTTTATGGGACTTGTATCTAATGACTCTATACTGCTGAAAATGGTGCATAAAACAACAAGAAACCAAAGTGGAAAAATGCTGCAAAATATAGGGTAAAATGTTTATAACCTAAGGAAAACAATGGGACCCTAAGGGGGAAGGAAAAAGAAAAATCAAGAAGAATTTTTGGATCTTAAAATGAAATATCTTAAAGGTCTACAAAAATAATGGATCAAGCCATGAAAAAATGGTTGAAAATACTAAAAATTTCAGGCTACCTACACAGTTTAACTCCTCCTAAAAAGGTGGAAGTGTACTAAAACCCTAGGGGGCTTTCTTCTACTTCAAAGAGACAATAGGATCATATCCAGGCCTAAGATGGGCTAAAACATAGGTCAAACAACCCAAAAGAGTTCTCTTGGCAAACCATGAAATTTTCAAAAAAGAAAATCCGATTTTTTTTTTGAATTAGAGGTTTTAACCTGAAACAGGAGGATATCGTAGGTTTTGAGGGAAAATGTGCAAGTTGGAGCTGAAAACACAGTTTTGCGGATAAAAAGTGTGATTTTCCCTCCTTGATTCTCGGGCAACAAGACTTGTAGAAATTTTTTGTCTCCTGTGCAGCTGGTACCTGTGATATGCAGAAACCCCCCAAAAAAATTATCAGAACTTGGAATTTTAGCTAAAGAAGGGCATAAAAAATGGAAACAAAAATCAAGAGTTTGGGAAACAACTGAAGAAAAAGCATAATTGTTGAAGCTGTCGGTTACCCAGGAATATTGATTACATTAGTGGAGACATCATTTGTTGACCACAAATGTAACTAAAAACCCATTGGAGTAGTCATTTGTTATTGTGAAGTTTTCTAGAAAGTGTGCCAAAAAGGCTTCACTTAAGCCATGAGGGGATGATGGCCCTAGCAATAGACATGGACATCTAATTCTTTAAATCCACAACATAAAGTTAGTAGAAACTTGCAAAGTAATAGATTTGTCCAGCAAAATATATTAAATAGCAAAAACATTAACTAATATAAAACCACATGCCATGGACAAAGCAATTTAAAAGAATGAGTAACATTAATATCACTGTGTTACACCTAGTGAAGGAGACTCATATGATGGTTATAGCTCACCCTCAAATGGGATGGGTCCTTTGGTTGTCATCTACGCTTTATTTTTCTGGATCTCTCTCTCTCTTTGATGTGTGAAACCGAAAAGTATGTGTTGAACTCAAATGGGAGCTCAATAGAAAAGTCAAAATAATAATGACGATGATAATGATAATGGTGAGGAATGGATGTAAAACCATCTTATTTATAACAAACTAGTGGGTTATTCTAAAAAATGGAGAATAATGAAATATTTTTAACCACAATCCAGAACTTAACCTCTTCGACCACAATCCAGAACTTAACCTCTTGGAATATTATATTATATTTTTTGGAGGGAAAAGATATTTAAATTCGTTAAATACCTTTATTTAGAAATAAGAAACAAAAAAACGATATATTTATTAATTGAAGTAAGTGGTTAAGGAATAATAAACCAATAATGATTTTTTTAATCATTCCTAAGTGATTTAATCAAATTTTACAAGGAATATTAACTAAATAATTGTTTAACTGATTATTCCAATACAAAATCAAATAAATAATGATTTATTAAAAATTTTCTCCTAATTGGGTCAAATGTCACAATGAATATTATCTAGATAATGCTTTAGTTAATTATTCCTAGATGAAAACCAAATAAGTAATTCTTTATTTAGTTATTCCTCATGGGATTTCTCTTTTTAATTAGAAATATTTTAATAAAATCTGGTTTATAAAATTATTTCCTATAGTGACAGAAATTTTATTATGGTAAAATTGGTCTTACATGGTGTATTTTGATCGACCTAGTGACAAATGGCTAGGTGATCATGTTTTTTTGATAGAAATATTTATTACAAAATGTATCCATTGTGCTATATATGCTAGTAAAGCAAGGTAAGGTTTGTGTGCCTTTTCTGGCACAAACACCACATCAAAACAAAACTCCAACTAAATTAAAATAGTATTGGAAGCAACAGGGGTCAAACCATTAGTTATTACGTTACCAAAATTAATATGGGTCCACACAGTGAGAGACTCAGTCATATAACTAATTTACAAAACAAAAGTATACAATGAATTAGTTGAAATTTATGCTGCATAGGCCAAAAATAAAACTACCCAAGATGACATCCTTACTCGGAAAGATAACACCCTAACTATCATGGTTGCCACCGCAAGTTATGCAAATAATTGACCTATTAGGAAGGTTTCATAAGGTAGGTAGTGGAAGGAAGGGACCGTGATTTATAACGCAAGGGAACGGGCTAAGGGACCATTACATTGTCTGCAAGGCTCAACCATGAAAAAATGAATACATTAGATAGGATGTTGAAAATGAAATTTAGTGAGAACAGAGAAACCCAGTGCCAAAAAAAGAAAACTAAAACATGTATGTGTGACAAAGTTGAATTACGATAACTTCCAATGAAGAAAAGAGCCACTTGGTATGGAAAATACTGACACCATTGAGCAAGAAGCGTAACCATCAAATTAAACACAACAAACACTGGTATCATGAATTTGAGGGAAAGGGTATGCCTTTTAACACTATAAAATAAAAAGGGAAGGTGGAGAAGATAACCTGTCACTGGGAGTAAGCTCTCTAGCAACCTCACGATCAGGAACCCTTGAAACCAAACATGGTAGGGAATACTTGGGCTATTCCAAAACTGTTTAATTCCTTCTACGCCATGGGGGTTACTGACACACCTACATGAAAAACCAAACTTATTCCTTAACTTATGATGGAATTAGGGAAAATTGAAATATATTAAGTTGGCTACCTGATAAGAGTTAAACATACCTTATGTGTGGTGCTCTAAAGCTATGAATTATGGCTAGCTTACCCAAAAAATAGTGGACGATTTTCTTCTATAGCGCACCTGCAGGATTTGGAGTACCTTTAGCATAAATATGGTTGGGAAGTCGATAACACCATAACTCAGTAGAATAATTGTGAATTGATTAGATAGGAACATGAGGAAGACAATAAAATATATCAACGTGTAGAGAAAACCCTGATAAATAATATTTACCGGTCTCATGCTGAGAAATTTACCTGATATTTGGGTGAAAGGGACCTCGGCATGGAGCCAAAGAAATCCCACATGTTAAATTGCAGAGAATGGAGGAATCGACACCACTTCGTCATCCAGAAACCTATCTATAATAGTGCTAAAGCTAAAGTGAAAAATTTTTGGGGTTAGGCTACCGAGGAAGAGGAATTTGGGTTAGGGCTGGAGATATTACATCTACATCATTGAGCTCTCTAAGCCCCAAATCCACCATAGATGTGAGGATTACAAATGATGACCGAGGTGAAAAACATGGATAATAGGGATGTGGAAGCAGTGAATTGGTTAATGGTATCATATCCATGTGCCTCCATAATAGCACCACAACAAGGGTTATGGTTAACCATTGAGTAATATCGTTTGGCTTATGGGTCACTATACTCACATTTGCATCATTATAAAATATAAAAACGAAAACCATGTGCGCTATATATATATTCAAAGTAAATAAAATTAATATTATAAAGATAAGTATATATATATATATATATATATATATATATATATATATATATATATATATATATATATATATATATATATATATATATATATATATATTCCATGAGATTGCATACAATAAACTTGGCAAAATAAAGAAATTTACATGTTATGCCTCAAAGAGATTTATGGGACAGGAATGTAAACAAGATCGTACTACTAACATAAATAGGAGATATGGGTACATTGATCATAAAAAAAGGTAACATTGTGTTAGTGTTAGATAGAAGGAATCCAATAAGTAAAGATAGAGTTGATTAAGGTATATAGATAATAAAAAAAATAAAAATAAAAATCATTTCTATTTTGGAATTAGGGGTCTCACAAATGGTATGAGAGCCCAGTAACACCACTCGGCCATGGGACCACTATAGAAATTAGCAGCACTATGCAACTTATATATATATATATATATATATATATATATATATATATATATATATATATATATATATATATATATATATATATACGAATATATATACATATATATATATATATATATATATATATATATATATATATATATATATATATATATATATATATATATATATATATATATATATATATATATATATATATATATATATATATATATATATATATATATATATATATATATATATATATATATATATATATATATATATATATATATATAAGACACACATAGACTTGTACATGTTAAACTAAATTTGGATTCTTTGTAAATGGAGGTACAACAGAGTAATAGCAAAGGAGACTCCAACCACCATGGGAGGAGCATATTATATGTCGAAATGGGTAAGGAGTTAACCCCATAACTTCTCAATTCATGGACGTGATCAAGAATTTATAACATGAATTGGATTATTTGAGAGAAAATAATGAGCGGTTGCTAAAAGCATGCGAGGAGCATGAAAGAATGATTAGAGGGTTAACTGAAAATTCTAGCCATAAAACTGTAGGACCTGAGATAGTAAGAGGAACTAAAAAAAGCACACAGTAAGAGAAATATGAGAGTGGGGGGGATTTTTATAGTAATTTTCCTAGAAGAGGGAAGAAAAAGAAACAAATAGATATGCAAAGGGAATTCAAAAAGATTAAGCCCCCTAATTTTGGTGGAGAGAAGGAATAGGACACATAGGCATGGCTGATAAATATAACCAAATACTTTCAAGTTTATAAATATGAAAGAAACTTAAAGGCTAGGTTAGCCATTTAAGAGCTTCAAGGTAAAGCTACTCTTTGGTGGGAGGAAGCCAAAATTGTGCACTTATTGGAGGAAAAGATAGTAACTTCGGAGGAATTTCAGAAGCCATTTAAGGAGTGATATCTAAGTGAACGTTATTATGATGAACATACGAAGGATTTTATTGAACTAAAGTTAGGGAAACTTAGCTAAAAATAGATAGCATTGGTAACGGGCCTCAGATAGCATTCACTGGACTGGAATCATACTTTCTCACAAACGGATGCTGCTGGTAACATGATGGACTTTCTGGGTACTGTTATTAACTATTGTTCCCATCGAGTAAGCTCTTTCAACAGAGTTCTTCTCAAGTAGGGCAAGCTAGGCAAGCAACTTGCATGTGTATATTTTTCATTTATAAGTTTTCAACATTCTAACATCACCCTATGCATGCACATATTTGAAAAATACAGATACACATTGTAAAACATCATCGTATCACCTCATTGTTTGAAGCATACCTTATATGAAAGAGGGAAAATTCAAGGTCAGATGATTTGTGAACTATTTTCCTACTGTGTATAAGGAGTTGATTGAGTTTGAGAATCTAAAGATGATGGAATAGGTTGTAAGGAAAGCTAGAATTTATTCTCAGCAGTTCAAAAATAATGGATAAAACACTAAAATTTGGAAAAAGAAGACATAATAAAAATTGGGTTGGGAGAAAAACGACATAAACCTAGCTATTTGAAGAACTTTGGGAAGGGCCATCAATCGAAAAAGTTTAGCAAAGGGAGTACAATGTAGCCAGAACAGTCTTAAGTGGGATGAAAACCCACGAATTTGGATGTGACAAAAATTAGTGAGCATAAAGAAAGAGAACTCCTGAATTGTTGGGGGTGTGGGGAACCTCATTTGTGGAGCGATTTCCCACATAAACCCTGACCTGTTTCAAATATTTGATCACGTGCTCAACCATATGCTCAAAAATGAAAGTTTTGGGAATGGTTTGGAACAAGAAAAACTGCGTAGATCTCATCGTTTTGAATCTTGCGCAACTTGTTTCCTGGAAAACCAACACCATATGCTCCCGGAAACAGGCTTTGTTCATTTTCCAAAACATGAAATTTTTTCAAAAATAATGACAGCTGATTATGTATTTTCGACGAGTGATAGGCTGCCACGTGGACCCTTTTAGTTGGTAAAATGTTATTTTTTTAGGCCAGTCAGGCCTCATCAAATCCAAATCCAATTTCTCTTGTGTGGGTGAATTTTCATTGGGTGGTTAATGGCAAACAACATGCTGCCACGTGGCCCAATAGGAGGCCACCACGTGGAATCATGGGGGCCACCAAAAATTATGTTTAATTCCAAACTACACCTCTACGGGTTCGAACACCAGACCTATGTCCAAACAACTCACTGCCAAGCTATTTGGCCACAACATTTCTTATTAATACATGAAGCCAAAAACCTATTTAAAGTATAGCTTGGCGAAGTATGGGGGTAAGGGGCCAATGCTTAGCCCCAACCCCCATAAACAATTTTATACAACCATCACATTTGAACTGGGGGGACATCGGGGGTAGAGTCCCCATCGCCTAAATTTTTAATTAAAAAAAAAATAATTCGGCCAATATTGTAATGGTTTCATTTTCAAATTTTAGGCATTGGTAGGAAAATTAATGGTCCAAAAATTTTGCCAGAAAATTTACGAAATGGTCACTCTGTTAGTGTAATTTAGAGTTAGTTTTTAGTACTTGTATGGATTTTTGGGAATTTGGGGTGCGATTAGCAGCAAAGCTAGGGAGGCTCATAAAATCTTCATTTTTTGACCAATTTTGGAGCAGAAAGAGGCTAGAAAGACATTTTTTGGCATTCTATAGTTGATGGAACAAAAGCCATTTGAGTAATGTAAATTTATGTAATGAATATTTTGAGCATACTGAAAGAGGGCTAAGCCATTAGAAGCTGGACCAAGGAGACGTAGCCCAAGAGGGGGGAACTCCTTCATGACTTTTTGTGTTGTGTTCTTTTTTATGGTGTACTTGTCTGCTGTTTTTGAATATTTTAGAGTTTATTTTGATGCTTTATGTGTTTAAAAATTAACATAAAATCTTACAAAAACTCAATTTTAAGTAGTTGCAATTTACAAACCCTCAAGCACATTTAATTAAGATCACATATAGATAAATTTCGTATAAGAGCTTTGGTTTTCTTTGCTAATGTGAGGATTTAATAGTTTGCAAGTGTATGTAATTCTTATAAGGTTGAAGCTCAAGAGAGGAGAAGGAAATCTTATTGTTGAAATTCCTCAAGTTAGTTCAAGGACAAGGAGAGCAAGTTTTCCACAATCTTCACCACAAATTCTTCCTCAAATTGCAGTTGAAGCTTCAACAAGAAGGAAATCCTGAAAATATGTTAGAGGATGAAAAATCCTTCAAGAAAAAATTATTTGATATGAGAAGAATCGTGAAAGTTCTCTATGAGGAGAGAAGCACAAGGATGCAAGGTGAGATCTTCAATATTTCGAAGGGAGATAAGTATTCAAAAAGAGAAGAAGGATATTGAGACAAGCCTCCAAAAGGCAATGGAAATGGTAATAAACCACCTTTGAAACTGATATTTTCCTCACCACCATCCTCACCACAATATTCACCATCATCTTCTTCCACAACAAGCCATTCAGAAACACCTCCATAATATTAAAAAATTCATGGTAAAACTCCATTTTTAGAGCTTGAAATTAAGTCTGATTTTCCTATGCATGATGGAGAGTTATATGCTTAAAGATTAGACAATTGGGTATGTCAGATTGAAGTGTATTGTAGGATACAAAGAATCAAGGATGATGACACCACGATTTAGCTTGCTTCAGTAAGGTTGGAAAGTGTAGCTCTTATTTGGGGGGAAGAAAAACGCCAAGAGGATATGAAGAAACATGGTAAGGTATTAACCTCTTGGAATGATTTTTTTGTTTCCTTAGGAAAACAATTTTATCCATTAGCATACATCAAGAAGGCTATAATGGACTGAAAAAAATTAATCAACGTAAAGGAAAAAGTGTGCAAAGTTATACTCAAGAGTTGAGGAGAAGAGCACTAATTTTTGGTGTATATTTGACATCTCAAGAAACATTACTAAAGTATATTGGAGGTTTTCATAGTTATCTAATACATACTATTCTCATGTTTAATCCTTCAAATTTAGATGAGGTTTGTGTACATGCCACAGATCTTGAAGCAAGAGGGAAACATATTTCAGATGAGACAAGTGAGGATACCTTTGAGTCTAAAGAAAAAGGAAATGGTAAGTTCAAGGGTCAAGGTAAGAAGAATGCATTCATCAATATTGAGAAATAAAAAATCACATGCAAACATTGTTCCAAAGATGGACATGATGAATATTATTGTTGGAAACTTTAGCTAGAGATGAGACTCAAAAAGCTTAAAAGGAAGGATAAGGAGAATTCAGATGCAACAATAATAAATTACTTAGGTTCTGATTCTTGATGTGAAGCAAATATCACTACAATGAGTTTGAAAGGTAATAAAATTTGCAAGTAATATTTATTAAATTTTTCAAATTAGTACTTAAGATGATGAAACAAGACTTGAACTTTTCCATGTTAGGGTTATTTCAAAGCATACCAATATTGACAGCTTATTTGATAGTGGTTCACAAGAAAATCTTATTTCAGAATACTTAGTCAAGAGGTTGAATTCATAAACCATTCCACATCCAAGACCTTATCTTTTAGTTTGGATATGTAAGAATGAAAATTTGTAGGTGACAAGGAAGTGCATACATAGATTTGTAATTACTGCAAACTTTTTTGTTGAAGTTGAAATTGACGTTGTTCCGCTTGATATTTCTGGTATTGTTTTGGGTAGCCCGTATATTTATTATAGGAGAGAAATATTTCATCACCATGAGAATAAGCATCACTCTTTTGAGAATCGATTGAGTATATTTTGGAGCGCATAGTAAGAAGACGAGCCCATATATTTATGATAGGAGAGAAATATTTCATTGCCATGAGAATAAGCATCACTCTTTTGAGAATCGGATTGAGTATATTTTGGAGCGCATAGTAAGAAGACGAGTTTGTCTCTTATGCATGTGGACAAATGAAGAGAATTGCAAATGCTAGTAAAAAAATTTCTTTGTTAATGTTCAAGCATCAGGATGTTTTGAATGAGGCCTTTCAAGGTGATGAATATAATGAAAAATATTATTTTATTGATGTTACTAATGGTTGTGATAATATTTTTCAGGAGTATAACATGTTGACCTTAAAAAATAGGTCATAAGATGTCGTAAAATTGCAGAACCATTCATCATTATTGAGCAGTGATGTGAACAAGATGTTGGTGCAAGAGAGTGCAAAGGTCAATGAGCGAGGGCCAAAGAAATTTGAAAAAGAGGGCATTGCACTACAATTAAAAGACCCTCTAGCGGAGGTTATAAAGGAGGTTTTTAGTGTTGTAAAATTGGCCAAAATTGTCAAAAAAACATTTGATACAACATCTATTTATGGTTACGGAGGTTTTGGCGGAGCTTTTAACAGAAATTCAACACAACTAAACAACACATGCTTTTCACTGGTGCGCTACTAAGCCTCGGGGCGATTGAAGGTTCCTACACCAGGCTGTCAAGGTATAAAACCGCACCGGGCGTAGCGTTGGTGATACAATGCATGGGGCCATACCAATTGGCTTTGGGATTTGTGCAATTCCCATAGGTCGTCTCAACGCACAAGTACGTAGACTTATAGAAACACACCGGTGCGCCATATCAGACAAATGTACCAATATTTATATTTGGTATTGGTATTTGTGTAGTGCCCATATGTCGTACAAATGCACGGGTGCATAGTATCACATAAACACACTGATGCGCAATACCGCACAAAACACACCGAGATTTTTAATTGGTTTTGGTATTTTTCTGGTGCCCATAGGTTGTAGAAACACATTGGTGCATTGCATCATACAAACGCACTGGTGTACAGTAACTGACATGCACCGGTGTTCATTTTGTATTTTTTAGAAACATCGACCTATGACAGTGAAATTATTGTGATTTTTCTAAATTCATTATTCATCAAAGTTTGACACATCTTATAACAATATTCATATTAATTAAATATTTATTAATGCATTTGAACGTGATGGTTGGATTAATGTGTGAAATCATATCATAATTATTGTGATTATTTAAAATTCATTATTCATCAAAAGTAGACACATATATATCTTATAACAATATTCATATGAATTAAATTTTTATTAGTGCATTTGAGAATGAAAATAGATAACGCAATAGTGACAATGGAGAACACAATAGAATAAATAAATAAATAAATATATATATATATATAAGATAGTCTTTTTCATAGAAAATGGGACACTTATTGTTATCCCTTTGTCTTTCAATTGGGACACTATGTCCATTACATTAAACAAAATGTGTGATTTCACAGGCAAATATTTCAAAAAATATAATGCCTTCCTTTGATATCCAAACATAGTGATCATCATTCTTCACTTGAACTCTTGTCACTGCTAGAACTACTTCCATGACATGGGTTATTTTCATGAATGTTTTGTTCGCAGTGTTGATTGTTTTCTTCTTCTTCACCTTCCATCTACAAACATAAAAATAAACTGAAATGAGTGTATATACATTAGTGACAATAATGAAAATTTCAATATTAAATAATATACATCAATGTAAATTGAAAAGAAAAATGACGTACCATAGCAACAATTGACTCATAAACTATACACATTCTTTCAAAACCATGTACCATGCCATCTTTCAAAATTTCATCTATTGGCGCAGTTCCATACTTTGTTTCCTGCAAGTTCTATAGCCCATAAAAAATCATATATTTAATATAAATAAATTTTTTTCTATTAATTATATATGGTGCTAAGTAAAACAAGATCGATAGATTATTACAAATTCCACAATTAATTTCTTATATGCCAACATATACTCAAAACCAATATCTAACCCAATTTCAATCAATTCGTCTGCTGGTTATTCTTTGTATGTTAGTACCTATTTGAAGACATTCAATGATGATTTTTGTAAAACAACTTAAAAAGTAAAAAAATAAAATCTAGTTAAGTTGTTATAAGGAAGTAACAATTACTCACAAACTTAGATATCAACCCTTTTCTTCCTTGTCATCCTGTTTTATGTGCTAAATGGGTTTCATTTTCTTTTCTTTTCTTCAAGAAAATACTTGAAAATTAATATTTAATGCTAAATTTTTTATTTATTGTACTTAATGATCGAAAAATTCAATGATTACATATTACATTTGAAGCATGTTGTTGTTGAGATGGCTCCTCCTGCGATGCAATTTTGTCCATTTCTTTGACCATCTCCTTGTACACCTTTCTGGACATTCCTACTGGCATATTTTTGATATCAGCTCGCTCATTTTTTGTGATTTTCATAATCTTTCTCAAAATGTAACATGACAATAAACTATTTAATTTTTGTATTGATATATGAAAAGTAAATATAACAAAAGTGATATTTATAATAATTCTAGACAAACATTTAAAATAATATTACTTTTTCATTCCTTGTTTTTTGTTGTTGTACGTTTTTTCTATTAGACGTCTGACATGTCTCCTTGACCAATTCTCTAGAAACTCTTCCTTTAGTTTAGATAAAAGGTTCTTGGAATCATTGGATTGATTTTTTTATTGTAAGTGGAAATAACGTCTATAATTCGTTCCACTAGATCCATAAAACTTTTGTAAAATATTTTCCCCCTTTTGTTAACCTCTAGCACCACTCCAGATGGGCTAAGGAGCAATTCCTTTTCATTTGAATGTTCTATTTTTTTATTTTTTTAGAAAAACATTCCTTTTCTGAGTTGTTGGTCCCTGTGGAACATTAAACAGATGCGAATTGATAGACTATTTGACACATGTTATATAATAATTTTATGTATATTATTAATGAATATTAAAAAAAGAAACTCATATCAGATCGATAGTATTTTTTCATTCACCTGATTCATCCTTTTGCGATTTTTCCATCAAGCTTTTACGCTCTTCTGGTCATAGATCAAAAATAATCTTATCGAGCTTCGTCTTGTTGTGGCTCTACATGATACACAATAAACAATACATATTAGTTAAACTTTCATATAGTTCAAAAATAATATCTTTTGTAAAGAATTTACAAATAACTTGCATTTTTTTCTTTTCTTCATGTGTTATCAGTGTTTTTGTTACTTGATCTCTTGTCAGTCATTTCTTTAACAATCTGAAACCTGTGCCATACCTTTCATTAATATATTTATAAATAAATTGTCAAATTTTGAAGTAAAAATAAATCTCAAGAAACCCATGCATCTTTCAAGATGTACGCACCGACGTCGGTGCGTGGGGGTCTTATAAACGCACCGCACAAACAGTATAATAGACTGTACAATGCTCTCCTCATAACATAGTGCATCATTGCTCTATTTTAGATATGGTGCACTGATTAAAAAAAAATAAAAAATGATTACATAGTACTTGGACGGTGCGCTGGTATAATACAATGCACCAGTGCGCTAGGTTACGTAGAGCACATCGATAAAAAAAAAAAATCATTTTTTTCAAAAATTCATGCAAAAGCCGACAGGGATTGGGATCCGACTGTGCAAGTCATGCCATGGGTTGGATGTCAATCTAAAATGAAAATCCCTATTTCTGGAATCACAGAAACAGGGAGAAGGAAGGGTAGAAACAAAAAAAATGAAGGGTTTAGGCTAAAAATGAACCTTTTTTTCTTTTTTTTGAAAATGAAAAACAAATTGAATTTCTTTTCTTACTTCGTAAAAAAATTGCAGAAAAACTAAAAAAAATAATCAAATTTAATCACGAGATCGTTTGAAATACTATGCTATGGGTTTGGATCACCAAAGGTTTGGATTCTGATTGTCTGAATACTTCTGTTCGAACGTATTTCACTACTCCAAAGTGCTCTCGTGCTCTCTTGCTATAGATATATCTTATGCAAATCTCTGGCTAAAATTTTTAGCAAAAATAGTGTAATAATGAAAAGCGTTTAGTATTTAAAGAAATGTTTTATGAAATTATATTTTTGAAAAGATTTTGCTACCCATTTTTCAATTTACCATTTTTTCTTCACTTAAAGAAAATAGTGTTGCACTTTTTTATCTGTGGTTATTCGTCACCAGTGTGTCACTCAATAGCACCGCACCAGTGCATCCATTAATAACAAAACACTGGTGCGGTTATCTATACATTAGCCCCAATTTTTGGTCAAGGCACCGAAATTACATTTAAGTGTGTACACCAAAATTAGACATGTTGGAAATGTACATTTTGCTGTGAAAATATTTGGCCCATTTATTTTCAAAACTACACCTCTTCTTCTTTTAGAAAAAGAAACTTGAACCTTTCCATAACCTGCAAAAAGAGAAGGTGCCTCATGATCTGCTTACTGACCCATGATCTGCTTGCTCATTTGTAAGTTCCTCCTCCATATTGGCATCCAATTTCTTCTTTTCTCCTTTGTGATTTCTATCTTGATCTTATCAAAACTTATACAATCTCTGTTTTACAAGAAAATGACCTTGAATGTTCTAGGAGCAATGAAAATGAGTCCTTCATTCTACGTTTGTTACTAGAAGAAGATCGATTTTCAACTAGACGATGTTGTTATTACATGTGGAGGAAGTCGTTTCTTGTAGAAAATGAGTATAGGGTTACGAAGAGGAAAGACATTGAAAAATGGGCTATTACATTAGATTTTCCAATGGGAAACTGATTTTCAAGTGGAAATATGGTAGCTGCAGGTATCTATGCTTTTCTTCCCACATAAACGGTCACTAGATTTCCATTTATAATACAAGCAGACTTTTTACTGGTTTCATCTAGAGAGAGCATCATTTTGAATAAAAAATGTAACCAGGGAATCCTTAAGTGTATCCCATTCGCATTTTGTTCGGCATTTCATTCTTTGATAAGTGCTAATTCACCTATACTTTCAAAAATTTTGATTTTTGGGTACCTTCCATGTGATATTCCTCGTTATCCATAGGACCACAACTTAAACAAGTTAGAGATTCCATTTAGCTTCAATTGAAAGCCGAAGATGTGATTTTATATGACGTCAGCTTTGCCAGTAAAAGTTTATGTAAGCAATTTGAAGCTTGCACAATACTCCCAGCTTTTCAACACATTCTCGAGAGAGCAGGTGAACATGGTCATCAAAACGAACAAGCCCATCTGTTTTAAAGTAATGTACACATTGTGCCATATTTTAGATATGGCGTACTGATTAAAAAAAATATTTTTCAAATTTTTTATTACATATTACTTGCGAGGTGTGCTGGTATAATACAGCGCACCAGTGTGCTAGGTTATGCAGGGCACACCGATAATAAAATATCCATTTTTTTTCAAAAATTCATGCAAGGGCTGACATGGATTGGGATCCGACTATGCAATTCATCTCGTGGGTTGGATGTCAATCTAAAATGGAAAGCCCTAATTCTGAAATCACAAAAACAGGGAGAAGAAAGGGCATAAACAAAAAAAATGAAGGTTTTAGGGTAAAAATGGATTTTTTGTTTTGTTTTTGAAAATGAAAAGAAAATTGAAATTTTTTTCTTACTTCTTAAAAAAACTACAGAAAAAGTAAAAAAAATAATCAAATTTAATCATGAGATCGTTTGAAATTCTATGCTACAGGGTTTCAATCACCAGAGGTTTGGATTCTGATTATCTAAATACTTATGTTCAGATGTATTTCGTTGTTCCATGGTACTCTTCTACTCTCTTCCTCCATGTATGTCTCCTGAAAATCTTTGGCTGAAAATTTTAGCAAAAATAGTGAAATAATGAAAAGAGTTTACTATTTAAAGAGTTGTTTTATGAAATTAGATTTTCGAAAATATTTTTCCGCGCATTTTTCAATTTACCGTTTTTTTTTTCACTTAAAGAAAATAGAGTTATTCTTTTTTAATTTGTGATGATTCGTCACCGGTGCGTCCATTGATAACACAACACCAGTGCAGTTATCTGTATATTAGCACCGATTTGTGGTTAAGGCACTAAAAGTACTTTTACGTGTGTATTCAAAAATTAGACATGTTGGAAATATACATTTTGCTGTGAAAATGTTTGGGCCATTTATTTTCGAAACTACACCTCTTATTCTTTTAGAAAAATAAAATTGAACCTTTCCATAAACCTACAACAAGAAAAAGTGCGCCATGATCTACTTACCGACCCATGATTTTCTTGCTCATTTGTAAGTTCCTCTTCCATCTTGGCATCCAATTTCCTCTTTTCTCCTTTGTGATTTCTATCATCTTTGGTATCATCCTCTGTAAGAATCTTTCGTTTTTCACTCTTGTCATTCCTTCCCTCAGTATCATGCTCTCACTCTCGTCACTTGCGAGACCTACCATCCATTTCTTCATCATAAGGATTCATTTCCTTTGTCTCAAGAGAACTCCTACCCCTATTAACATCCTCAATTGACCTTTTGTTACTATACCCATAGAAATGAGAATCTTTCCCTTCGTGGGACCTACCCGCACAATAAACAACGTCAATTGATGTTTCTTTCCTATCCTTAAGGGAATGAGAATACTTCCCTTCATGGTGCCTCTTCGCTTTATCGACTGCCTCGATTGATCTTTCTCTACTGTGTAACCTTTCCCTTCCATCTTTGTAAGAATGAGAATCGATACCTTCATGTGATCTATTAGCCCATTCAAGAGACTCAATTGATCTCTCTCTAACATCCCATAGCGAATAGGACTCCTTGCTTTCAAAGGACCGTTTCACCTTGCTAGTCGCCAGAGCATCGACGGGTATTTCTCTCACATCAAATCTGCTCTCCCTTTGTCCATTATGGGACCTCTTAACCCTATCACCAGCCTCAACCAACTTCTATCTGCCATGATCAAAAAAATACTTACCCTTGTGACCACGCCTCTTAACCCTATCGTCGGTCTCAACCGAGTTTTCTCGACCGCCCATCTTAGATTTTTCATAAATATTTTCTCCTTTGTACACTTTCGAGCTCTGTAGCCATCTTCATCCTTGTAAGCGTATTTTTCCGTATTTATATTTGAATCGCTCATTTTCTCTACTATAAACTTCTTAATTCAAATTCGAACTCTCGTCTTTTCAAACCCTAATTTCCTCAGAAAAATCCTTGTCTGTAATTCAAACCCTCCGTTGCTCCACTATTGAACTTTACATAATAAATTTTCCTTCTTAGAAAAGATATTTCAATGATATACCTGGTTCGTGTGAGGCTTTATTTAACCCTGTTTTAGTGCACGAGCTTTTATAGGCGCACCGGTGTAGTTTCGTAAGACCGCGGTTCATGTTTTGGCACAGTGTTTTATGACGCACTGGTGTGGAAGTGTTGTGAAGCACCGGTGCGCTACAATACTAAGACGCACCTGTTGGGAAAAATACTGAGAGGGGGGGTGAATCGGTATTTAGTGCAGACTGAAATTTTTTTACTTTTTCTTTCTCTAAAACCCATGCGCTACTTTAATGAACCCAAGTCGCGTATACACGTGGATATCCTCAATGAAACTCGCATATTATCAGAGATCTCATTATGCAGATAATTATTTACTTAGATCATTGCATCATTCATTCATTAGATGTTTAGTAAGCAGTAAACATGTGCAGTAAGAACAGAATAAATCATCACACATAAGCAACACACATGAACACCAGGATTTAAGGTGGAAACCCAATTCGGGGGAAAACCACCGCTGCCATCGTCTCAGTCTTCAATGTTTATTATAAAGAAAACATCTTAGAACATTGTGCTGGCGCAGAATCATACCAACACACATGCACCCACCTGCAGAAGGCTACAACCTTCTCTCGTTTACCAGCCTCTCCTGGAAGGGAGCTACAACCCCCTGCTCTCGTTTACCAGCCTCTCTTGGAAGGGAGCTACAACACCCTGCACTCGTTTACCAGCCTCTCCTGGAAGGGAGCTACTACCCCCTGCTCTCGTTTACCAGCTACCATTGGAAGGGAGCTACAACCCCCTCACTGAAGGCTCTGACCCTCAGCACCACCATGGACAACGTTTCATCAATTTTCATACTAGATCCAACAGCTTCCACATAACATACCTTGTAGGCCACTTTCCATCAGATTTTCAGACTAGACCCACTCCACACACTTAAGCTCATCATATATCAAACTGAAACTCATAACCTCATCAATTCATTCATTGTACCATCAACCAATCAACCAACAACTTGATCTTTAATCAACATAATCAGCAACATAGTCAACATTCAAACAACCCAGATCTGTATGAATACATCATTGACAGATAGTAGTAAAACAATAGAACAGATCAGACATTTCATTCCACATACATCAACAAAACCCTTGTTCCATACGTGCTTTTAATTCATTGAACCTACGTATGCATGCGCTTTAACAGAAACAAACCTGCGTATACATCTGCACATATTTCAGGACTAATTTCACATACCATATGCTCTTTTGCTAAAGCCAACCCACGTATATACGCACTTTCTCTTCCATGAACCTGCGTATAGATCTTCAAACTTTGTAGGGCTGCACAATTATTCAGAACTGATAAATGGCTCAGATATTACCCTTTTACTTCAGGAAATATTCGCCTCATCTCAGATCTAAACATTCCATAAACAGATCTATAAAATACATAGTCTTTTCAGATCTAGAGATCCCTCTTCATCATTTTCTTCATATGTGCATTATTAATTCAAATCAACAAACTGTTACCCATTCCATGTAGATATACTTCAGAGTGAAGTATTCATTCAATGCCCAGATATATGCACCCCTTGCACTATGATCTTCTTCTCCTTATATAGATTTAGCCTTTGTTAATACCATGATTCAAAACCACTCAACTACTAATGGTATTCCTGGACGGGATCAAATAGATATTCCAGCGCTCAATAAAATGGGCCAATACCATGGTAAATCCCCTTGGTTTTATGAATTTAGAGCACAAATAGGCATACGCTACTTGGCAGGTAATTGTCTGCGTACATACGCTACTTTGACTTGACAAACCCGCGTATGCTTTGTGACATATCATATTTATCATTTCTTTGGCACTTACTGGAATTCCTTTCTTCTGTTACTTCTGAGCTAATATGTAGATACATCATCCTTCCTTATTTAACACAAGATACATCATCCTTACATATTTAACACATAGGTTGCTTATCATAGGTAACTCATCAAGCAGGTTCCATCAGGGACAACTTCATCAAGTAGGTTTCCATCCAAAGACAACTCATCAAGTCAGTTTCCATCAAGGACAACTTCATCAAGCAGGTTGCCATCAAGGACAACACATTGCATCATATAGCCAACAATCTCATTCCATCAAGTAGGTTGCCATCAAGGAAAACACATGCCAACAATCTCCCCCTTTGGACTTGATGGCAACCATGATGGTGTTTGATCACCACAACAGATAGATACATTGATTAGATCACCAAAACAGATAGATACATTGATTATAACGATTATTCAAACACCATGATACTCTCCCCCTATTCAAACACCATGAAACTCTCCCCCTTTGACATCAAGGGCAAAGGGCGGATCAAAACCAAAACAAGGTTTTTCTTCTCATGTAAAAAGAAGAGCTCTGTAGATCTGATGTGCACTGAAGTTACCATGCTCCCCTTGAGTTCATGATGAATCTTCAAACATATTTTTCAATGAAGTACATGAATTTATGACCTTTCCTATCACCAAGTGTTATAGCATCATTTTTCACCCTCAGGTGATTCATGATTGTCTTTATGGCTTTGGGCACCCATTCTCACAGACTTGAACAAAATTCATTAAAAAACAATGTTAAAATTCCCATACGTAGGTATGCCCAGACTTTTCCGCATGTATACGCGAGTCCACATGTACTTTTCCGCGTATGCCATTAAAATCATTAAAAAATATATAAAAATTCCCTATTTTCGGGTTGGGTTGATGGTTACTCCAGTAGTTCAACCACCCAGTACGTGGCCAACTGTTTCCAACTAATTGAAACTACTTTGAGGGAGTATAAAAGCCCCGCATGTGCATGGCCTAAGGGAGAGAGAAATTTTAAAGACATTATACCCTGTTGGAATCCCAATTCAAGTCTGAATTCCTGTGCCTCCTGCACTTTCCCAGATTTATACAGGAAACCCTTGTTTCCTGGAGATGTTCATTTACTTATATGCCATCTCGAGTGCGCAAGTCTTGAAATTATCTTAGCGAGGCAAGGGCGGAATGGATCCGGACGACGGTCTATTCGAAGATCGTGGAAGGATTCAGGTGATCTCTCCACTTTTACTACTGTACATGCTGTTCGTAATAATGAAGAACCATCTTGTTCCTGAACTTGTGTGTTAATGTCTATTTGCATATGTGAAAAGATTGATTATTAAGCATTTATTATGGTTTATATAATGTTTCACATGGATTGCAGTAACGTTTAGGAGAAGTATATGCTGTACAACTAGGTTTCCGTGCACGTTCTTTCTTGTTTTCCAGGTTGAAGGAGGAAAAAGGATTGCTAGGGGTTTGGACCCCGCGGGATCTACATCGAACGTAGGACTATGGGTGAGTTCTACTATCGTTGTTATCTAGTTTTTAGCATTCAATTGTGGTTGTGTGTGAGTCTTTCTGAATAGCATGCCCTACTCTGTGAAAATTTTGACCCAACGAACCTTTAGGGTGTTTTTCCCCGAAACAACACTGGTGACTCCGCTGGGGACCACATTCTTGTGATTCCCCTGTTGGGTGGTTTCAGCTGTTTGAAAGGTTTCCAACAGTTTTAAATTTTATCCAGTTAACTCTTTCTCAGTCAGACTGAAGACCTAATTCCTTATCCAGGCTTGATCTTTTTTATTTTTTATCATTTACCTTTTCATACGCGGGTTTGTCTATACACAGATGCGTATACACGCAGTTTTTGTTAAAGGGAGTCGCGTATACGCGGGTTTCCTTTAACACAGTCGCGTATGCACGCTTGTTTCAAAACTGTCAAGTAGCATATGCCTGGGTGAATTTTGAAATTTTTGATTTCTTGGCTTTTTAGTCTTGTCTGCCTGTGGAGACCTATTCCCACAGTGTCTTTGTATCATCTGGATTGTGTTGAAAGTGGTCTTTGCTCTTTTTTCTCTCTTTTTTGGTTGAAAAATAGCTTATCTGGCAAATCTTGTTTCTTGTGCTTGCATTTCTGGTTCGAGTACCAAGATCTCTTCTGGGGGATTCTTGCCTGTTCTGCTTCATCAGAACAGAGAGCCTCTGCTCATTTACTCTTTCCTACCTTTGTGTCTTGCTTTGCACTTTGATTTTTTCCCATTTCTGGGTTGGTTTTCTTGAGTTTAGTTGACTAGGTCTTGTTGCAACTTTTGAAGAGTCTTTCTTGGTTCTTTGAAGTTTTTGTTTGCTGCAAGGTTGTACTATTCTTCTAGGCTGAGTTGTTGAGTTTCTTGTCTTCTTTTGCTCATATAAATCTTGCTACTAAATAGCCCTATAATATTTGGAGCGTTTTTGAAGTTTTTTCTTGAAATTTAGAGTTGTTTGGCTTGGGATTTGATAGTTTTCTTGGTCTCTTCGAGCTCTTCTTTTTTAAAATTCAAAAGCTCAAAAAACATTTTGTTTTTTCATTTGCTTTTTTTTTGCATTTTTGTTTTCGTTTCATTATATCTTTTGAAGCCTTGTTGAGATTTTTTCCCTTTGGTTTTTGACTTGATTTTGGAAAGGAATTGTCATTGGTTTCTTCCTCTTGTTTCAAGTGGTTTTGGTGTCTTTATACTAAGAGTTTCTGATTTTGGGAACTAGCTTTGTGGACAACCAAAAAGAGATAAAACTGAAGGATCTTTGGGAAATTTCTCTCTGCTTTAGTGGATTTTTCATCTTATAATTTGCATGCTCTTAGTGATTTACATCAGGCGCACTTAAACATTTAGTCATTTTCATATTTTTTGTGAGTGTGAAGTTTGTCATCTGGAAAGGAAAAAAAAATTTCTCGTAGAACCTTTGTAGAAATTTCTTTTCATCGAAAGGCAATTAGTGCATTTGCATGTAGTTTGGTTTTTATTAATTTCTTTTCTGCGTCAAAAACACCACGAGTTTCATTTCCGTATACCTTTGACTTAACATAACAGCCGATTAAAATAAGCGCTATAATTTAAAAGCAACTAGCAAGTTTTTATTAATTGTCATACACCAACTAGCTAGGTTGTAGGGCCTTGGATTAGGTGAGTGGAGAGTTAACTCTCCAAGGCCGCTCAAACAAAACATAGAAGTTGATTAATTGAGTGAAATCCAACTCCGTTAGGTGGACCGGGAAAGCTCTCCTCCAGAGAGTCAAGCGCAAGGGGAAGTGAAGAATGAGAAGAGAGATACCCCCTCTCTGATTTGCTGGATCTAACATCAAGACCGTTCCGCCCGGCTTCTGACATGGATTGGTGCCCATAGTTGCCACTCCTAGTTTCCACATAGGTGACTGTGGGGGGTGATACTTTTGGTACCTGAGGCAGCCATCGTATCACTTCCAGCAGTACTTCTGGGGGGTGCCCTTGCGAAGCTTGGGTACTTGTGCTGGCAAAGGCTGTTGTTAGGAGGTCAGTGTAACTGTTTCTGTTACCTTCACTACTAGGCCTGGGCCGTAATTATCCCAGGCTACTTTCGGGAGGTCCTATATTTCGCTTTCTTGTATTTTGGTGTCTGGTCCTAATAACCCGGAGCGGAAATACCTGAAGGCTGTTTGCTTGATTGTATCTCAAGGATTTATTTTTGTAGTGAGTGCTCTTTGCTCCTAGCTTGCCTAGATTTATACTTTTTGATTCTAATTAAAATTTGTTAAAGTGGCTGATCAAGCGCCTCGTCGATCAAGGAGAATCCGGGGGTTATCTCTTGAGAGTCTAGAGCCTTCCTCAAGAAGGCATAGGAGTAATTTAGCAGGTGAGTATCACCCTGTGGCGTCTGAAGAAGTGGAGAGAGATCCTCCACAAGGGTTTGAAGGTTTCATAGTTGGTTCTGGTGTTGGTTCCGAGAGGAGTGCTCCACTCACCTCGAGAGTCTTATTTCCGCAGGAAGAAGAAGTACAGGTAGAGGAAGTGTCTCAACCCTCTGAGTCACTTCCATCTCCTCTTCCTCCTGATTATCCATTCGTTTTTGAATACATCAGACCTGATTTAGAGAGACTGGAAGATCCTCTGTATTATTCATACCTTTCGATGGCCACGACTGGGAACGCGGCTTCTGCTATGAGTGCTGCAGGCATTCAAACTCCTGCTTCTATTGAAGGAGGAGGCACTATTGCTATATCTTCGATTGCTTCTAGTACTGTTGTGTTTGGCTCTGGTTTCACCCAAGCACATGCTTCTCATTCTGGTCCCTTTTGTTATGGAATGCCCACTAGTGGGATTCCTCCTTTTATGCTGTTGCAGCTGCATCTACACCCATGTCTTCCATGGCTAGTGGATTAGCTTCTTTTCAAGGGTTCCCCTTCGGAACTGGGCATATTCCTAGTTCGAATCCTTCTTTAGGGTCCTTTCTGTTTACTTCTCAGACTCAGAGTTTCAACCCTTGGTCTAGAGGTCAGAATTCGACCACTTTTACAGGTTGGAACCCTGTATTCACTACAGCGGGGGCAGGGAATCAATTTTATGCTGGTCACCAAGGGAATTTTTTTTCCCTTCGTCGAGTGCTTATCAGAATTTTCCCCCTCTTTCTAATTCCTGGAACCCCTATCAGGGGCTTTCCTCTTCATTTAATACTTCGGGGTGGGGGGACTGGTCTGGTCTTTGGTAACTCTGCGTTGGGAGGAGGTTCTTCTCCTTTTTCTATGAGTTCTTTCTGGCAACCTGGTGCCTTATCAAATCCAGGATATTCTTTTCAGAATGTTGGGAATTCATCCCATCAAGGATGGAATCCTCAGGCTCCGCCTCGTTTACCTTTTCTGGCAACGTTAAACTTGCCAGATCTGTCGAAATTGACGAATGATCCGATCCGGTACAATCCGGGGTGGCCTCCGGTTCCCACCAAACTTCCTTCAGACATTCCAAAGTTTGAAGGCAAGAATGGAGAGGATCCGGTTGATCACATCACCACCTTCCATTTATGGTGTTCTTCTAACTCCCTCATTGATGACTCGATTAGGTTGAGATTGTTTCAACGCACCCTAACTGGAAACGCTGCCAAATGGTATATTGAGCTAACTGGGGGCAGTTTTGCTACATTTGGAGAACTGGCTGTTACATTTCTAAATTATTTCCAGTTGCCCATCCGTTATGACGCCGGGACTGAACTCCTAGCTAATTTCAAGCAGGACGACGCAACCCACATTTCTGACCATATTCAGGAATGGCGGAGAAGGAAGAGGCTTATTAAAGCTCATATTCCAGGAGAATTTCTTTTCGAATGGTTTTTGAAATCTCTGAAGTCATAAATTTCTAAAGATGCTATCCCTGTCTGGGGTATTTTCTGAGGAACATGCTATTTTTAGGGCCCAATAGTTGGAATTGATATATTCTCAGTCTGGGGTCCTCCATAAATATTTGCCCAATGCTCCTCGCTCCAAATTAGATTTATCCAAAACTAAGCCTGGTCCTCATGGTGATGGACTTATTGGGCCGATCAATAGTGGTGCAGCTAGCCTGCTTACTCAATTGCAGCAGTTGTCTATACAACCTGCTCCTTCTGGTCAGGCTGTGCCTGCTGAGTCATCGCCTTCCCAATCTTTGTCGGTAAATTCCGTCCAAGCTTCTGATCCCAAAGGAAATCAACAATCCGAAGGGAAGAAGAAGGGACAAAATAATAAGAAAAAGGGCAAGAATGGGAAGGGTAATGCAAATAAAACCAACGAGCATGTTGGTGAGGGTCCAAAGGATAAAAAGAAAGTGAAGTTTCCATGCAAGTTATGTACTGGAGACCACCTTACACACCTTTTCCCTAAAATTTAGGATGTGCAGTGCTTGTTAGCTCAGCAGTGTTCTTCTAGTTGCTAGGCTGTGTTGAAAAACCCTTTTCCCCAAGGGCAACAACTAGTTGATGGCGCGAATCAAAATTCTAGAGCTTCCTCTGGGGGCACCCAGGAAGGGGAAATACCATCAAACATATACGTGATGAGTGCTCACGTGGATGTCGCTACGAGATCCCGTGATTATGGCGAAGAAGAGTCTTCGAAAGGTAAGGGTGCTCTTGATGCTACTGAGCCGCTTCATATTACGAGGCCTACTGTTGAGCCTATACCTCGGATGCCAAAAGCATCTACCAAGTGTTCCATGATTAATCCAGACGGTAGGGCTGCCCAGAACTACTCTATTGTGGAAGATCTGGCACAGATTCCTTGTGCCATGTCAGCTTTAGAGGTGCTCGAGTCCTGTCCGGCTCAGCATAGTGCTTTGCTCACTGCTCTTGGGGTTGTAGATCCAAAGAACTCTCTTATGATTACCTTCGATATGACTAATTTTAAGAAGAGACTCCCCCATCATATGGCTTTTCATATTAAATCATCATACCGGAAATGCAATATTTTTCGGACGGTCGTTGATGAGGGTGCTTCCACATGTGTGACGTCTCTCACATGCTGGAAGGGAATTGGATCTCCCGCAGCTTCTCCATCTGCTACTCTTCTGACTGCATTTGATGATCATTCTCATAGACCACATGGTATTGTCCCAGCTTTGCCTATCTGTGTTGTGAGAAAAACTGTAAATATAAAGGTTTAGATAGTGGATGCAAGCTTGGACTACAACCTTTTGTTGGGGAGAAACTGGATTTATGAGATGGATGCCATTGCATCTTCATTGTTTCAGCTTATTTGTTTCCCTCACGAAGGGAGGATTGTTACAGTGGACCAACTGGACTGTCCTCCTGTAGACCCAAATGCATCTACTGACTCAACTATTCCAAAGTTGGATAATACCTAGTCGCCTACTGAGAATTTAGGGGTTGGAATGTATTCTTCCTTGATGGGTACTTTTGATATTCCTCCTCCTACGGTGCATATAAATGCAATTTCATCCTCGAAAGCTCCTCTTCGAAGAGAGTTCTTCAGAACTCATTATTTTTTAGACCCTTGGACCTTACCTTCCCCTACCGCCACATTAGCAGAAGGTCAAGTGGGTGGAATGGAATTTCCAATGTCTGCAGCTGAGATTTCTTATCAGTCTATTGTTGACTCTGCAGAATCCATCCCAGCTCCTCTTTCACCGGAAGAGTTGGATGGAGATGTGGCTCCGGCTTGGACGCTTAGTTCTTCTTCTGCCCAAGATTGCCTTGATACCACTCTTCCATCTGAAGAGGCCATCCTGGAAGCTATGACTGGTATAGATAGACCATGGGATGATTTTCATCATCGGTCTTACTTTTTACCTGATTTGAGCGAAGTTGAAATGATTTTTCCAAGTCCTCCGTCTCCTGGTCCTGTTCGCCCAGTCCTGAACCCTTTAGCACCAACACAGGTTTATGCTGAAGGGAACATGGCTGTGATTTATCCAACTATCTTGGTGAACATTTCCAGGGATCCCAATGTTATTGAGAATTTCTTCATCGGAGCTGAATGTTCCACTGAAGAGATTCAAATCTACACCGAGCTCTTTAAAGAGTATAGGGATGTATTCGCTTGGTCTTATGATGAAATGCCTGGTATAGATCCATCTATTATCCAGCACGAGATCAAGACTTACGAAAACGCTAAGCCTTTGAGGCAAAAACTTCGTCCGGTCAATCCTAGGAAGGCAGTAACTATCAAAGCTGAGGTGGAGAAGCTGCTTAAGGCAGGATTCATTTTCCCTGTTCCTTTGACTGAAAGGGTTTCAAACCCTGTTCCCGTAGATAAAAAAGAAGGAAAAATTCGAGTTTGCATTGATTTCAGCGACCTAAATAAAGCATGTCCTAAAGATAATTACCCCACACCATTTATAGATCAGATCATTGACGAGTGTGCCGGTAATGAGATTTTCTCCTTCATGGACGGTTTCTCCGGATATAATCAGATTACTATCCGTCCTGAAGATCAGCATAAGACTGCCTTTATTTGTCCCTGGGGTACTTTTTCATACAAGAAGATGCCTTTTAGTCTTAAAAATGCTGGGGCTACGTTTCAGCGGGCCATGTCATATGCCTTCCACGACATCAAAAAGGTTATAGAGGCGTATTTGGATGATTTAGCTACTCATTCTCGAAAGAGGATGGATCATCCTGCTCACCTCCGTCAAATATTTGAACGATGTCATTTCTATAAGATTAGGTTGAATCCGAACAAGTGCGTTTTCGCGGTTACATCCGGTCGGTTATTGGGATTCATTGTGTCTAAGGAAGGGATTAGGGTAGATCCCTTCAAGGTTGAGGCAATACTTCAGTTGCCTCCCCCATCCTCTATTCATCAACTTCAAAGTCTACAAGGAAAGTCTAATTTTCTTCGAAGATTTATCTTAAATTATGCTGAAGTTACCAAGGGATTTATGAGATTGTTGAAGAAGGGAGTTCCATTTCTTTGGGATGACTTCTGTCAACGCTCATTCGATGCTTTGAAAAAATCATTGACCTCTGCTCCTTTATTGAGTCCACCTGATTATAGCAGGGATTTCCTTTTGTATCTTGCAGCAGCAGAATCTACTATTGGTATGGTTCTGATTCAGGAAGATGATGCTCTTGCAGAGCATGTTATATACTATCTTAGTCGAGGATTGGTAGTACCTGAACTCTGGTATACTCCGATAGAAAAGTTAGCTTTAGCAGCAGTTCATGCTGTGCAGCGACTCTGGCATTATATTATTCTACGAAAAACTTATGTTTTGGCAGCAGCCAATTCATTTCAGTTTGTCCTCAGTAGGCGAGTGATTGGGGGCAAATAAAATCGATGGATTGTGATTTTGTAGGAGTTTGATCTTGAGTTTATGTCTGCCAAGTCCAAGAAATCATTGGTTTTCGCGGAATTGATCTCCGATTTGCCCTATGGGGAAGAAATGATCTATGATGAATCCTTCCCGGATGAACATTTGTTTCTTATCTCTCCACAGGATCCTTGTTATGGAGATATAATTGTGTATCTTCAGACTGCGAAGTTTCCCTCTACTTTTTCGAAATATGAGCGCCATAAGTTGTGTCACTTGGCTAAGAATTACTTGGTTATTGGTGATGCTTTATACTGTCGAGGGGTTGATTCAATCCTGAGACGTTGCTTAACTCTCGAAGAAGCTGAGGCTGTGCTGAATGATTGCCACAGTGGAGCTTGTGGTGGTCATTTATCTGGGCTTTCTACAGCCCAAAAGATCTTGCGTGCTGGGTACTTTTGGCCTTCGATTTTCAAAGATTGAGTGGAATCGGTCAAAAAGTGTCATCCATGTCAAGTTTATACTCGAAAAATGTGCGCTCATCTAGCTCCACTTTTTCCAGTCATTACTCTCGGTCCCTTTACAAAGTGGGGTATTGATTATACTACTTGTAACCCGCCTTCGGCTAAAGGTCACAAGTACATTATTGTAGCAGTAGACTACTTTACGAAGTGGGTCAAGGCTATGCCTACTTTTGGGAATGATGGTGAGACTGCATCTCTTTTTCTTTTCAACCAGGTTATTGCTCGTTTTGGCATTCCTAGAGAGATTGTCACTGATCATGGCAGTCATTTTCAGAATAGCATGATGGCTGAGTTGGCTCTAAAATTAGGTTTCCGACAGGAGCATTCATCTCTGTATTATCCTCAAGCCAATGGGCAAGTGGAAGCCGTGAATAAATATTTGAAGACAATTTTTCAAAGGACAATTGATAAAGCTAGATCCAACTGGAATATTATGCTATATCCTGCACTTTGGGCATACAGGACGTTAGTGAAAACTGCAACTGGCTTTACTCCGTTTCAGCTAGTGCACGGGTTGGAATCTATATTTCCCATTGAATGTGAGATTCCTTCTCTTAAGTTAGTTGTTGAACTTCTTCCTGACACTTCTAGTCTTGAAGAACGTCTCCTTCATCTGGAACATCTCGATGAGCAGCGTCGGGATGCCGCCATGATGAATGAAGCACATAAAAACTGAGTTAAAGTTAAGTACGATAAGGCGGTCAAGCCTACGGTTTTTTTGGAAGGTGACCTTGTTTTGGTCTATGCCCGAGAAAAAGATGCCCTGGGGGCAGGAAAGTTTAAGTCTATGTGGTATGGCCCCTTTATCGTTAAAATATTCCTTAAGAAAGGAGCATATACCTTGGTTGATTTTGAAGGGAACGAGTTGTCGGATCCCAGAAATGGGCTCTATTTGAAGAAGTATTATGCCTAGGTTTCGTCCTAGCATGTTGCTTTTGTATATAGTAGTTTTGCTTGGTACATATCTGGTTGTTTTTCGATCTTTGATGGGTTGGTGATGTTTTTTATCTGCTTTGGCAGGTTGTGTTGGATTTCATGAGTCATTTTGGTTTCGTCGATGGTGCTAGTAGACACACCCGGAACTTAGCTTTCGCGGCTTGGGTGCTTCATTATCCATCCGGTCAGCTGTTAGTATCAAGAGGGGTCTGCATTGGTCCTGCTTCCAATAACATAGCAGAATACACTGCAGTTTTTTATCTACTCTCCGAGGCAATATCTTTGGGTGTTGATTCGTTGGTAGTTTTCTTGGACTCTCAGTTGGTGGTGTCGCAGTTGAACAATACTTATCGGGTTCGAGATCCATTTTTACTCCGGTTGTTCTTGAGGGTACATTTGTTACAAAGATCATTTCATTTTTTAACTTTCATTCATATTCCTCGAGCTGGCAATTGGATGGCAGACTCATTAGCTAATCAAGAAATTGATTGGCATATTAATCGTTCCATACAATAAAATTTAATCATAAAAAACATCATACATTTTGACACATTTGTCACATCACATCAAACATAGCTATATATATATCATCAGAGTGTTAAAAAAACTATACAAAATTTGGATCCATAAGTCATACAAAAAATTGGGCTTATGCCCGATCATGTTCAGTCTCAAAAAATATACAGTCATCTGATACATCATATCTATCTACTCCTATGGTCCCTGCCCAGAAGTTGTGTTCCTATAGAACACGATCGCAGTGGCAACTCGGCGGAATAACCGTACCCAGTCGCGAGGTACTCCTACTACCTGCCTCTGGATGGCCTCAGGAAGATCTTCCACTGCAGCCATAGGCACTTGATGGGTTAACCCCTCCAAGTTCCTCTGTACAGCATGGAGGGTTCTGTTTGAGTCTACTATATTTGCCTCGCCTCTGCGATGCTTATGTCGTGGGTATCCCTCAGTTCGAACTGGTCCAATATCTATTTCATGATCATTTTAAACTTGTAAGACATTTTGAATCCAATCAAAAACATGTTTGTTTTTCGCGTTTTTTCATACATATTGAAAAAATCCAAAAAAATTATATAAGTCAAAAAATTGCAAACTTCCCGACTGTGCGCCATGCCACGCCTGGTGGAGGGACAAGGTCTAGATCACCTCAGAAATCCATCCTGGCATAGGGATAGTCTTCCACAGCGATGATTTGTTCTCCCCACCAAAGGAAGAACTCATCATCCCAAGTGGTTTGGGGAACTTCACTTCCCCCCAATCTTTTCATCAAGTCAGCCCATCAGGCAATTCTTGGATGTCTAGGGCTGCTGATAGAAGAGATAACTTTGGGTCTCAACGGTGGAATATTCTCGAAGAAGAATGTCATCAAGATTGTACCATATCCAAAATGTTTTATCTTTGCTTTTAGGATAGAAGTCAATTGTTGCTTCATGTTAATCAATAGAGCTGTGCACCAATCATATACATGACTTAAGAATTCCACTACTATACTCATTTGAGTCCTGGACGCCTGGTGTAGGGAAGCAGATCCTGCCACCCTGCCAATGGTAAAAAGGAGGATTTTTATGTGCAAGTCTCTTAAATCTTTGATTGTAATTTGAGTTCCAACTTTCTTGGAACCCTCTACGCAGTAGACATGGACGTAATATTCCACGATAACCCTCCCAAAGGCTTACCATGCAAGTCTACTGGCTCCACCCTCCAGGAGAGTCCAGTAATAAAATATATATCTTCCACCTCGATGCATATGGGCATCTGATCTATGATGAAGTAGTCTTCTTCCGGTTCCCAATAGTTCACAAGAATTTCGAGCAACCGGACATTACTCTTCATATTTGGCATTTTGAAAAACTTGAGCAATCCGCAGTTTCGAAGAATATTGAGTGATACTCGGTCCTGCATGACTTCTTGATCAATCGCACTGTGTTCACACTCTCTCCATGATATGGTCATCCTGCAAAATTTCAATAATTCGTTCATTAGCTACGCATTTTTTTCATTTTAGGTTGCGCATACGCGACCTTCTTTGTGCACAGTCGCGTATATACGCGACTTGGTCATTATAAACCCGGGTATGCGCAAACCCGTGATTTTTAGCAAGTGATTCTACGGTGAAAATTCCTAATTTTTAACTTATGAATGGAAAAAATGAATAACAAGGATGGTTTATGAGCTTACCTGACAAATTCGGTGAAGTTTGATGGTCAGTTGCTCATGTTTTGACGAAAGAGTCTTTTTTCTCCAGAGCACTTTTTCCCAAATCAGCAATGTAACAATGAACCAAATATGCGGTAATTTGTCTATTTATGCCCAAAAAGTTGAAAATTTTTGCAAAAATTTGTTATGCTTATTTTTTCAATCTATCTTAAGCTGCATAACCCGGATGCTTGGAAGTGCCCAGATTGGTATATTTTCAGGTACATTTTGACGAATTTGAGATTTTTCCCAGTTTTTGATCCATGACAGCTGACCCGTCATGGCAGGTATATGATCTTCACTGGCATATAGGTTAGGGAATCCACTTTTCGTTGCATTTTGCATACTAGCCTCCATTATGATCACTTTTCATAGGGTCGATCCCATCAGGTCATGAGTATGACACCCATTTCAATCACTGATTATTTAATCATGACTTGGTGGTAGAGCCTTCCTTTACATGGGCTTCTTAGTTAGTTCCTCACTATCACTTGTTGCCCATGCTGCGTTTTATGTAGGCTCGGGAGTCCTCTTTAGTCCCGCCAAGACTTATGTGTTGAAGCTTCATTCTTCTTCTTCCTCACTATCGTTTTTCTGGCTTTTACCCTAGAGGCTCCCTGGTGTTGTTGAGTTGCATTATTGTATTGCATATTGGCTACTTGTTTATCCTGGCCTTTAGCCTGCTTCATTTGGACTCAATGTTTAAGCCAAATTTTGACCTTGTCTATCTATACAAGTTAACCATTACATGCACTTGGCTACCGCGACTTGACACCCTTTTACCCATGGATGGAACATTCCTCTGAGTATCGCTTACCAGTTTCCGCCACCTTGCATTGAGCATAGGATCGTTCCAATCCCAGGAACTAGTGCATATGTTTCTTGATACTCGTTCTATCCATTGTACCATAGAATTCTTTTATTCTTTTTCAGGCTTATTATATGAAAAAGACAAAAAAAACAAATATAACAAAAAGAGCGGGAAGGGGATGTAACTTTATAATTTGAAGGCAGTACAGTGTCAGTTTGTCGCCCTTGAACAAAGCATATATACTTATATATCTTTCCTCCATTTGGGATGGTTTTAGTTTTGACCTAGGTTCAGCCTTTACCTTGTTTCACTTGTCAGTCCTCCACCGGTTGCTTATCTCTTCCAATCATATGGAGAGTTTGTTCTGCCTCTTGCATAACAGACTTATACAGTGTCACTTTTTACTACCATGGTCATCACGAGTCATGCTTTTGTTCAAGGGAAGTCTAACCAGTGTCGGCCATTCTGCGGTGTCTCTTGACTCATTATTCAGTCGGCCTTCCCGGTCTTGTCAGTATCTTGTTCTATCACATCAGATGTTTTGGTCCTCTGCTCGTGCTAGTTTGAGAAGGTCTCCATTGACTTCTTGCTGGCGGGTTTGTCTCTTATCGACTACGACACATTGCTCTGAGAGCAAACCTAGAGCCGCACCCTGGCCCTATTTCCATCATTGTTAGGTGACCTTGTGCTCAGCATTTGATCATCATTATGGGTCTTTGACTGAGTGGTTTCCCCTATGTTCGACGTTAGCATACATTATCACACTTGGGATTCGTGTAGTACCTTGATTTCCATTTGACCCTATTGGTGGATATCTCGCCTCTGTATCAGCTTTCATTATTGGTTGGTTCAGAGGGTTTCTTCCATGCGCTAGCTTCATCTTGTGCATGTCAAAAACGTACTTTGGTTTGGTTCCGTCATTCTACTTTGTCTGATTCCTTCCAAATCTTGGCCTACGGGTTACACTCGCGCTGGACTAATGTGGGATGCCTTAATGCCTTCCTTCCAGCAGTTCTTTTCCCATCAACTCCGACTCATTGCTCTGGGAATAAGGTCTAGATTCTTTTTGTCAGTACCTTAGGGTTTGCAGTCATCAGTGGCAGACTCTTCGCTATCGATAGTGGGGATTCATCATTGCCTCCTGATTGGTAGATTCTTTCAAGTGTTCGATTTCAACTCATTCATTCGCACTTGTTAGATTGTACTGGGGTACCTTGACACTCATTTTCATTATTGGTGGGTCGTCTCGCGTTGGTTAACGGTATACATCATTGACCGGTAATCCAACGATTTCTCACATGGTCGACTTCAGCTCATTTATTCCCATTGTGTAGAATTGTGCCATAGTGATCGGTGAAGACCTCGGGTTGCATCAGCATTCTTCGGTTCACTTTTGACAGTCCATTCAGTTTCTGCCAGTGATGCCGTTCACCCTTATATGTTGCAGTTCAGTACATCAGCATCTTATATGTTGGATCCCGAGTTGCGTGATTGTACCGTTTGTTCCACCTCTTATGATTCGGTACTTGGAGATTCAGTTACTTATATGATCAGACATCCAGTTGCACCATCTTTGATCAGCTTTCTATATGTGATACTTGGACATTGATTCAGACTTACACTTCCGGGCCATGCTCAGATGATTCATTGTGTACTTTCAGTTCAACTATACTTGTATACATGTTGGATCTATTCACTACTTTCTATATGATGTATTTTTGGACTGAGCATGGGTATGCCCGCCTCAGCATGAGTTGACTCTCTGTTTTCTTTCATTGGTTTTTGGCAGGCTGAAATCTGGTGAAGTCCTCTCTTGTCCTTGCGAAGTTCTTTCTATGTGCATAATATATTTCGGCCATCATGTACCCCTTCTGACCTCATATATTAGGGGGCATCTGTTATAGCATCATTTTTCACCCTCATGTGATTCATGATTGTCTCTTTGGCCTTGGGCACCCATTCCCATAGACTTGAACAAAATTCATAAAAAACAGTGTGAAAAATCCCATACGTCGGTATGCTCAGACTTTTCCACGTGTATATGCGAGTCCATACACACTTTTCTGTGTATTCCATTAAAATCATTAAAAAATATATAAAAATTCCCTATTTTTGGGTTGGGTTGATGGTTACTCCAGTAGTTCAACCACCCCAGCACGTGGCCAACTGTTTCCAACTGATTGAAACTACTTTGAGGGAGTATAAAAGCCCCTCATGTGCATGGCCTAAGGGAGAGAGAAATTTTAAAGACATTATACTCTGTTGGAATCCCAATTCAAGTCTGAATTCCTGTGCCTCCTGCACTTTCCCAGATTTATACAGGAAACCCTTGTTTCCTGGAGATGTTCATTCATTTATATGCCATCTCGAGTGCACAAGTCTTGAAAGTATCTTAGCGAGGCAAGGGCGGGACGGATCCGGACGACGGTCTGTTCGAAGATCGTGGAAGGATTCAGGTGATCTCTCCACTTTTACTACTGTACATGCTGTTCGTAATAATGAAGAACCATCTTGTTCCTGAACTTGTGTGTTAATGTCTATTTTCATATGTGAAAAGATTGATTATTAAGTATTTATTATGGTTTATATAATGTTTCACATGGATCGCACTAAAGTTTAGGAGAAGTATATGCTATACAACTAGGTTTCCGTGCACGTTCTTTCTTGTTTTCCAGGTTGAAGGAGGAAGAAGGGTTGCTGGGGGTTTCAACCCCGCAGGATCTACATCGAACGTAGGACTATGGGTGAGTTCTACTATCGTTGTTATCTAGTTTTTAGCATTCAAGTGTGGTTGTGTGTGAGTCCTTATGAATAGCATGCCCTGATCTATGGAGGTTTTGAACCAACAAACCTCTAGGGTGTTTTTACCCGAAACACCAAGGACTCATACTTACATTGAAGATCCAACCAAGTGGATTTACATATATGACTCAAGTACCCAACCAAGTGGGTTTACACATTTTGAATCAACTACCCAACCAAGTGGGTTTAAAATTTTTATCAAGTCCTTACATGACTAAATATTACAATTTTTACATCATAGGTCTCAACATGACCTTTTCATCAAAATACAAATATGAATTTTTAAAATCAAGACCAAAAAGACCTCAAGAGAGAGATCATATTTTAGAACTACCATAATGCCAACAATGGATCTTTTCCACATGACCAATGCTCCCCCTTAGCTTGTGCATCCTGAACACTTTCAACAGCAAATCATCAATGCATCTTGATCAAAAACATCAAAGAATGAACCAGAATTATGAGAACTGGAACACCACCAGAGATACCAAATAGTACTGCAGCTGTGCTGAAGAATGCTGACCCAGAAAAATTTGTCAACAACCACCCATACGCGGTTTTATGTGTATAAACTCGCATATATACGAGACTTTATTTCAGGAAATCCACGTATCCAGTTTAATCTTCTGAATTTAAGTAGATCTGATCTTCTGTATGGCAGAGACTACTCCCAGCTTCTGTCTGAGATATTCGAATGCTTTCCTGGAATATATATGAGAGAAGATAGATAGGACAATGTAGCTATGTTTTCAAGTGTCATCCAACAGTTGTAGCATAAGCACATCAGTAACCAAGCCTTCAGGCTCTTTGCAACATCAACATATTCTTCAAGAGGAATTATCATACCAGAACAATCTTCTTCAATAGACAATATGTATCAAGCAATCATTCATGTGATCTATTATCATCAAGATCTTCATGATTCATAAACATATGTAGGAGTTATGTATAAATGGGCTCATCCATGATAAAAGTCATCAGCAAAAATCTCTGCATGATCTATCCTTATCTCTGAATCATAAGACTTCCATCTCATCCATATGTAAAAACAAAATATACTCTTCAGCAAAAAGCAATCAAGGCTCATCCATAATCTCATCATAAGAAACCATGTATCATATCATCATAATTTGAGCATGCATATTACGAGAAATAAGGAATAAACAGATACAATGCCAATAATGCAATCATTAGTAGTTAGACTACTGCTCCCCTTGAACCTGTGCTCCTGTTCTTGAGCCATCTCACTATTTTTCATAACAGAAAAGCATACGCTTCTGTCTCCAAAGGAACTCGCGTGTATACGCGGCTTTTGTTCGCAAAACCCGCGTATGGAAAGTGAAATACTGAAAATTTCACTCCTTCATCTCCCCCTGAACTTATGCCACCTGTACCTATCTTCTTCACATCAGATGCATTGTCAAAAATAAACATAACTAGAATTACCAAACCAACCATAGGAATCACCATACATTGCTCCCCCTGTGATGATACATTACTGATTCCTATAATGTAACTCACATCATCCTGCAGTCATTATGAGAAGTAAGCTTTAGAAGCAGAAGACTGCAGTAGGATTATTATCTCCTACATTTTTGACTGATCCTCCTTCCTTTTCCAGCTTTGCTTGAAACTTCTTATTGTGTGCTGGAAATTATCCAATTTCTCAAATATGTTCATCCTGCACTCCTTTTCTACATGTCCATACTTGTTACAAGCATAACGTCTTACGTGACCAGAGAAGTAAGCATAGGGATCATAATGTGTTTTTCTATTCTTTCTTCTATTGCAATCAGCTGCTTTATGAACAAAATTGTTGCATCAAAAACAATATCCCTTAAAGAGACCAAAGTACCTTTCTATGTAGAATTTGTTTGTTTGTGACTGAAACAATTTGCTTCTACAATTGGCTGCAACATGCCCATAATTATGACATTTAAAGCATTCAACATTATTGGTCAAAGGAGGGAATGATTTCTTTTGAGAGTTCATGATTGTCGGTTGATATTTTGTTTCTTTCAACACTTCAAATTTTGCATTGATATCCTTTGAATCTTTAGCACTTCCTTGTGAACTAGATTCTCCTTTAACCATTTCATGAAAACCAAGACCAAATTTAACAGAAGGAGACCTTTGACTGCTAAGAATACTATCCAGAATCTTAGAACTATCTTGAAACCTCAAGAGTTTATTCTTTTCCTCTAATTTACCTTTTAAAATGTTTACCTCAACCTCAAATCTTTGGCATTGCTTCTTCATACTTTCTTCAATACTTCTTCCTTCTTCTACTTGATCATTCAATTTTAGAATCTCTTCTTTCAACCCATTTTCTTGTTCTTCAAATGTTTTTAGATGTTCTTCATTCTTCTTATTTGATGCTTCGAGATCTGCTTTTAGAGAGATGATTTCTTCTTTAAGTTCTTCATTCTTCTTATTTGATTTTTCCAGATTTGTATTGAGAAAGAGGATTTCTGCTTCAAGTCTTCTACTTTGATAGGTTACTTTAACCTACAGGCTTTGATACATTTCTATCTGTTCCTTCATTATACAGATCATCTCTTTGTGGATAGAGTATTTCTTATTAAATGATCTTTGTTGATCTTCAACTTTACTCTTAAGAGCTTCTTCTAGATCCATAACACTATTTTCACCATTGCATGCATAAGAAGGTGAACAACAATCAATACCAATTTCATCTTCTTCATTTTCTGTTGCACATGTTTTCTGAGATATCTCCTTTTGAGTAGCCTTCTTCTTTTTCTTCCTTCCCATTGTGATGGATCTCCTTCAAGCGATCAAGCTCCTTCAGAAGGACCTGCTCTGATACCAATTGTTGGGAAAAATACTGAGAGGGGGCGGGGGGGTGAATCAGTATTTAGATCTGACTGAACACTTTTTATTTTTTCCTTTCTCTAAAACCCATACACTAATTTATTGAACCCAAGTCGCGTATACACACGGATATCCTCAATGAAACTCGCGTATTACCAGAGATCTCATTATGCAGATAATGCTTTACATAGATCATTGATCATTCATTCATTAGATGTTTTAGTATATGTAGTAAACATGTGCAGTAAGAACAGAATAAATCATCACACATAAGCAACACACATGAACACCAGGATTTAAGGTGGAAACCCAATTCGGGAGAAAACCACCACTGCCGTCGTCTCAGTCTTCAATATTTATTATAAAGAAAACACCTTACAACATTGTGCTGGCGTAGACTCATACTAGCACGCATGCACCCACCTGCAGAAGGCTAAAACCTTCTCTCGTTTACAGCCTCTCTTGGAAGGGAGCTACAAACCCCTGCTCTCGTTTACCAGCCTCTCCTGGAAGGGAGCTACAACACCCTACACTCGTTTACCAGCCTCTCCTGGAAGGGAGCTACTACCCCTGGAAGGGAGCTACAACCCCCTCACTGAAGGCTCCAACCCTCAACACCACCATGGACCACGTTTCATCAATTTTCATACTGGATCCAACAGATTCCACACAACATACCTTGTAGGCCACTTTTCATTAGATTTTCAGACTGGACCCACTCCACACATTTAAGCTCATCATACATAAAGCTGAAACTCATAACCTCATCAATTAATTCATTGTACCATCAACCAATCAACAAAAAACTTGATCTTTAATCAACATACTCAGCAGCATAGTCCACATTCAAACATACCAGATCTGTATGAATACATCATTGACAGATAGTAGTAAAAAAATAGAACAGATCAGACATTTCATTCCACATAATTCAACAAAACCCTAGTTCCATACACGCTTTTACTTCACTGAACCTGCGTATGCATGCGCTTTAACAGAAACAAGCCTGCATATACATCTGCACATATTTCAGGACTGATTTCACATACCATACGCTCTTTTGCTAAAGCCAACCTACGTATATACGTGCTTTCTCTTCCACGAACCTGCGTATAGATCTTCAAACTTTGTAGGGCTACGCAATTCTTCAGAATAGATAAATGGCTTAGATCTTACCCTTTTACTTCAGGAAGTATTCGCCTCATCTCAGATCTAAACATTCCATAAACAGATCTAGAAAATACATATTCTTTTCAGATCTATAGATCCCTCTTCATCATTTTCTTCATAGGTGCATTATTAATTCAGATCAACAAACTGTTACCCATTCCATGCAGATATACTTCAGAGTGAATTATTCATTCAATGCCCAGATATATGCACCCCTTGCGCTATGATCTTCTTCTCCTTATATAGATTTAGCCTTTGTCAATACCATGAGTCAAAACCACTCAACTACTAATGGTATTCCTGGACGGTTTCAAATAGATATTCCAGTGCTCAATACAATGGGCCAATACCATGGTAAATCCCCTTAGTTTTATGAATTTAGAGTGAAAATAGTCATACGCTACTTGGCACGTACTTTTTCGTGTACATACGCTACTTTGACTTGACAAACCCGCGTATGCTTTGTGACATATCATATTTATCATTTCTTTGGCACTTACTGGAATTCCTTTCTTCTGTTACTTCTGAGCTGATCTGTAGATACATCATCCTTCCTTATTTAACACATAGTTTTCTTATCATAAGCAACTCATCAAGCAGGTTCCATCAGGGACAACTTCATCAAGTAGGTTTCCATCCAAAGACAACTCATCAAGTCAGTTTCCATCAAGGAAAACTTCATCAAGCAGGTTGCCATCAAGGACAACCCATTGCATCATATAGCCAACAATCTCATTCCATCAAGTAGGTTGCCATCAAGGACAACACATTCCAACAACATCGATGCGGGTTATGATGATAAGCACACCTGACGAAAAATCTCCACCCACTAACCTCCTCTAGAAACCTCTCCTAGAAATGGCGTATTGTATAAAGTTCTTCTTTTTGTATGTAAGACCATAATAAAATGATGATAATTATAAAGTACATGAATTTATTTTCATTATTTTCTAAACTTTATTATGTTACAAAAATTCATATTATTCTAGATTTATTATTTTACAATTATTTATAATTTTACAAGCTTACAAATTTAAAATGTTTACTAAAATAATTTCACATTAATACAACTAAAATTTTCACATTAATACAATTAAAATTTTACAAATATTTTACATACAATTAAAATTAAAATTAGAATAGAATTACAATTACAATTACAATTAAAATTATAATTATAATTTTACGATTTCACATACAATTATGATTAGAATTACTATTACAATTTTAGAATTTTACACACAATTACAATTACAATTAAAATTTTACAATTACAATCATTTCACAGTAATACAACTAAAATTTTACAAATATTTTACATAAAGTTAGAATTAGAATTAGAATTAAATTTTATGGAATAGGCTTAATTATGGAAAAACAAGATAAATACCTGTACATTTGTCCGTCAATGAGGCATATTGGCTATAGAATTTTCAAAAAAAAATTTGCCCACCATTTTGCAAAATTCAAGCTGGAGATTGGTGGGCAATGTATAAGAACAATGCGTGCAATGGGTGCAATGGGAACACTGATGTCAGGGCGGCTTAGACAACGATAAATTGAACTGGTGCTTGAGAGCTCTACAGCACACAGAAAAGTGAAAAATGCGGTTTTCTAGTTGTAATTTTATTTTATTTAACCCTATTCCAATGCGTGGGTTTTATACATGCACCGGTGTGGTTTGCTGAAGACTGCACCGGACGGTTTTTATATTGGCGCGGTGTTTTATGAGGAATCGGTGCAGAAGATTTGTAAAGCAATGGTGTGCTATGGTAATAAGAGGCATCAGGCAAGTGTGTATGGAGCGCACGATGTCCGGTGTGCCAATGTTTTGTGCGCATCGGTGCTTTCTCTTGTTGAACACATCAGTGTGGTTTAGGATGATAAGCACACTCAATGACAAACATCCACAAAACCCTCCGCCCGCCAACCTCCTCTAGTAACCTCCGCTAGAAATGGATGCCTGGGGTATTTTTATAAGGGGTTCCTCAAAAACATCCGCTAGAGGGTATTTTCCTTGTAGTGTTGGGTTCAAAGTTTCTTCTTGTGGGTTTCATAATGCGTTGTCACTAAAATGGGATGCTGCATCATGATGGTGATCACACTTGGTCAAGAGTTGAGCCAAGTACAAGGCAAGACAGGCTAAACATTGTCATGTCGATAGTGTTATAGGTGAGAAGAATTGCAAGTTATTTAATTTTCCTTTCATTGACTGCTGAGGAGGGAACATGCTTTTTTCTTCAAGGACAATTTTTTTTTCTGCAATTTCTGGGAAATTGTAGGAAGATGGTATCTACAACCGCAAGAGAGGGTCTCCGGAATCAAGGAAAAATATAGGTTTTCATGAAAAGCTGAAATTGTTGAGTTTAGGAAAATTTCAGTGGATTGAGACTGGAAAGGTGAAGGGGTGGTATCTCATCCAAATTTTTAGTAATAAAAGATATTTTGGGGTCCAAAAGCTTCTAGTAGGTAGGTGTGATTAGGTGAACTTAAAGTTGTCGGAATGGTGTGGAACCTGAATGATCACGTAGATCATGTTGTTTCAAATCCGTCGCAACTTGTTTTGCAGAAAAACGACAATGTCTGTTCCCAAAAACATGTTCTATTCATTTTCCCAAACAAGAAAAATTTTCAAAAAAGTGACATATGATTGTGTATTTTGGGGTAGTGGTAGGTTCCCAAGTGGTCACTTCTGGTTGGTTGAAAGTTCATTTTTCTTAGGCCAGTCAGGGCCTTGCCACTTGTTCGAATCTAATTGGTTTTGTGTGGGAAAATTTTCATTGGGTAGTTTATGGCCAACCACATGTTTCCCCGTAGCCCAATCGAACACAGCCATGTGGCAGCATGGGGGCCACCAAAAATTATCTTTAATGCCAAAATACACCTTCGCAGGTTTGAACACTAGACCTATCTCAAAACAGCACACCACCCAACCATTGGGCAACGACATTTCTTATTAATACACACCCCAAAAAACATATTTAAACTATAACTTGGTTCAGTATGGGGGTATGGGGCCAGGGCTTAGCCTTGACTCTTCCAAATAATTGCATATGACCATCGCATTTGAATTGGGGGAATGGCGAGGCCAGAGGCCCCACTATACAATTTTTTAATTTAAAAAAAAATAGTTCGAGAAAATATTCTAATGGTTTGATTTTCAGATTTTAGGTGTTGTTGGGAAAATCGACGGTCCGATAATTTTTCTCAAAAATCCACAACATTATCGATCTGTTAGTGTAATTCAGAGAGATTTTGTAGGACCGGTCAAGATTTTGGGGAATTTGTGGTGTGGTTGATAAAAAATCTAGGGAAGCTCTTAAATTCTTCAGTTCCTGACTAATTTTGCAATAGAAATAGGGTAAACAGGAATTTTGGGTGTTCGCGAGCTGATGGAGCAGGTTTTGAAGTGATTTGAGAATTGTACATGTATTCAATAACCATTTTGAGCATAATGAAAGAGGTCCAAGCCATTGGAACTTGGACGAAGGAGAAGTATCCCCGAAAGGGTGAGCTCCTTCATCACTTGCTATGTTGTGATTATTTTTATGGTGTATTTGTCTGTTATTTCTGTATATTTCAGAGTTTATTTTCATGCTTTATGTGTTTAAAAATTAACATAAAAGCTTACAAAAAATCAATTTTAAGAGCTTAAAATTTGAAAACCCTTAAGAACATTTACATTAATATCACATAAAGATCAATATTCAAGTTGTTTGGGAAGCCCTCATTGTGAATGACATTGCTAGAAATATTCCGAGGATAAGCGCCGGCTTGGAGGATAAACAAACAAAACATGATTCAACAATGATTGAGGTCAAAGGTATTATTTCCAATTGACCTGTTTCTATTTTAATTAATCCAAGGGCTAGTTTAAGTTACATTGGGCCACAACTGGTAGGGAAATGTGAAATTAATACTGAAAAATGTAAAACTCCATGGTTGGTTCAGTTATCGACTGATACGAGGATAAGGGTACGGTAACTAAACAAGTAAAACAGTGTATTCTTAATTTAAATGGATACCTCACAATAGTAAATATGAATGTGTTTCCTCTAGGATCCTAGTAAATACTAATATGTATGGACTGGTTAGAGATTCAAGGGGCTATTGTAAAATTTGTAACCAAAATAGTGACGTGGAAAAATTAGTAAGGGTAGAGTCAAAAAATTCAAGTAATATAGAAACCCATATATGTTAGGCAAATTTATACTGTACAAATGAAAAAGAATCCACAGAAAGGGTGTCAATTATATTTGGTACAGGTAGAAGTAGGAAATGAGCAAAGGGAGGAACCAAGTTTGGACACATTACCAATTATTAAATAATTTTGGGATGTGTTTCCTGAGGATATTTGAAGCTTACCACCTCACCAAGATATATACTTTTCTATTGATTTGGTACCCGATGCAACCCTAGTGTCAACATCAGCTTACTGGATGAGCCCACCTAGGTTATTAGAATTGAAAATGCAACATCAAGAGCTATTATATAAAGGATACATCAAGACTAGTGTGTCACCATGACAAGCACCAATTTTTTTCGCTAATAAAAAGGATGATAGGCTCCGAATGTGTTGAGAAAAATACTGAGAGGGGGGGGTGAATCAGTATTTACTGCATAATCAAATCTTTTTACTTTTTCATTCCTTTAAACCCATACGCTACTTTCCTTCTGTAAACTAGCGTATATACGCGGATCCCCTTTATTAAACTAGCGTATACACAGAGATCTAAATATGTCATTAAATCTTCACTTCTATTAATCCATCATTCATTCATCAGATGTTCAATAACCGATGGCGCGTAGGTAAGAACGAATAAACCATCACAAAGCATCACATGAACACCGGAATTTTGGGTGGAAACACAAATCGGAAAAATATACACAGTAGCCGATTTAACAAATGCTTCAATATTTTATTATAGAGAAAACATCTTACAACATGTGCGCTGGCGCAGACTTACGGCACGCGGCACCCCTGTCGTTCGGGCCCCGGCCCTCTGGAAGGGAGCTACAACCCTGCTCTTTTCAACACTCTCCGGAAGGCTACGACCCCCCGGTCTCGTTTACCTGACCTCTCACCGAAGGAGACTACGACCCCCCACGGCCCGAAGGCTCCCCAGCCTTGACACCACCTTGGATTTTGACACGTTTCATCAATTTTCACACTGGATCCAACAACTTCAATAGAACACCACTTGCAGGCCACATTTCATCATATTTTCATACTGGACTCTTTCCATACTTTTAAGCACAAACATACATCACCAACAGATACATATCAACACAGATCAGATAGCAGAAACACAGCAGAACAGATCAGATATTTCATACCCCTTGCTTCAGAAAACCCTAGTTTGCATACGCTCTTTTACTTCACTGATTTCGCGTATATACGCGCTTCCGTCCACACAAACCGGCGTATACCTCAGTGTATATTTTATTGCGCATACGCGCTTTCTCTTCGCTGAAGCTGCGTATATACGCGCTTCCTCCGCGGTGAAGTAGCGTATAGATCTTCAATCATTACAGAGCAGCATACTTCATCAGATCAGATATTCAGTTCAGATCTACCCTTTTGCTTCAGACAGATGTTCGCCTAGATGCTCGCCTCATCACAGATCTAAGCCTTCCATAATCAGATCTAACAAATACAAGAGCAATTCAGATCTAGATCCCCTTCTTCATCATTGGTGCATCGTACAATCAGATTTATCATTCAAGTGTAACCCTTTCCATTCAGATATACTTCAGAGAGAAGTATTCATTCAAGCTCAGACATCTTGCACCCACACTCATGATTTGCACAATGAATTTCTTCTCCTTATATAGGTTTTCCTTTTTCAATACCATGAGCCCCTTTTTCAATACCATGGGCCAAAAAAATACCATGAGCCCAAAACTACCTGGACGGGGTCAATTAGGCGGATCATTACCCAATACAATGGGTCAATACCATGGTGGTTACCCTTGGTTTTGCACTTTTTGAGCGCTTTAGCCCATACGCGACTTGTCACGATCTTTTCCGCGTGCATACGCGACTTTCCCTAGGCCAATCCGCGTATACCAAGAGACATACTCTTTTTCATCATACTTTGAGTACATTCTGAAATCCTTTCTTCATAGCCTTCTGTACACACTGTAGAGACATCATATTTTCTTCATCAGGAACATATTCTCTCAAGCACAACTTCATCAAGTAAGTTGTCATCATCTTCATCAAGTGGGTTGCCTTTCAAGGACAACACTCAGCATCATGTAGTCAACAAACATCAGATTTACATCATTTACTAAGTCCTTCAAGTCAAGAATAACTTCATCAGATGGTTTGCCATCAAGGACAACACATGTCATCAGTCGCATGTCTTCATCTTCATTCAGAGGGTTGCCATCAAGGACAACATCCTGCATCATATTTCCAACAATCTCCCCCTTTGGACTTGATGGCAACCATGATGGTGTTTGGTTACCACAACAGATAGGTACCATGTCACTCTCTCAAATATGTCACTCAAATATTTGACATCATTATCTTCTCTTCATTCAAACACCATGTCACTCTCCCCCTTTGACATCAAGGGCAAAGGGCGGATCAAAAACCAACACTCTCCCCCTTTTCTCCTCATGTGGAAGAAACATTCTGCAGATCTGATATGTGCTGAAGTGGCCAAACTCCCCCTGAGTTCATGCTGAATCTTCAAACATATTTGTCAATGAAGTCCATGACTCTATGAACTTCCTATCACCAAGGACTCATACTTACATCAATTATCCATCCACATGGATTTACATATGAGACTCAACTACCCAACCAAGTGGGTTTACAAATTTGACTTAGCTACCCAACCAAGTGGGTTTACAAAAATGACAAGTCCTTACATGACTGAATATTACAATTTTACAACATGGGTCTCAACCAGACCTTTTCATCAAAGTACAAATATGAATTTTCATAATTAATACCAAAAAGACCTCAAGAGAGATCATATATCAGAACCACCATAATGCCAACAATGCATTATACTCAGCAAAACTAATGCTCCCCCTGAATCTGTGCAACCAAGCAATCTTTCCAAATGACTAAGGCTCCCCCTTAGTTTGTGCATACTGAAAACTTCCACCAACAAATCATCAAGGCATCTTCATCAAAACATTTAGAAACAGAATTATGAGAACTGGAACACCACCAGAGATACCAAACAGTATCAGAGATACCAAACAGCACTGCAGCTGTGCTGAAGAGAGCTGACTCGAAGCAAAAATTGTCAGCAATCAGACATACGCGGTTTTCGGTGCAGGAACTCGCGTGTATACGCGACTTTAGTTAATGTAACCTGCGTATGGAAAGTGAAGCATAGAAAATTTCCATCTTTCTTCATTTCCTCCTGAGCTTGTACCTCCTGTACCTGTCCTTTCCACATCAGATGCGCTGTCAGAAGTAAACATAACCAGTATAATCAAATCAACCATGAGAGTCATCATGCATTGCTCCCCCTGTGACGATACATTACTAAATCTCATAATGTATCCCACATCATTCCTGTAGTCAATAAGAAAAGTCAGCTTCAGAAGCGGATGACTGCAGTAGGGTCAGAATTCCCTACGTTTCTGATCGGTCCTTGAATTGAGTGTTTTCTTCAAGAAAATCATTGTCTTCTAGAGCATCCACAAAAGTATCCTTTTCTTCTCTAGATTGATTCTTATTCCATCCCTCTATCTTTTTCCAGACTTTTCTATTTGTGTGCTGGAAGTTATCCAATTTCTCATATTTGTTCAGCCTGCATTCCTTTTCTACATGTCCATACTTGTTACAAGAATAACATCTCATGTGTCCAGAAAAATAAGCATAAGAATCATGAGTATTTCTAATCTTCCTCCTTTTACAATCAGCTGCTTTATGTCCATACTTGTTACATAAGAAACAATATCCCCTGAAGAAACCAGAGTACCTTTCTATGTAGGATTTGTTTGTTTGTGGCTGAAATGATCTGCTCCTGCAATTTGCTGCAACATGCCCATAATTATGACATTTAAAACATTCAACGTTCTTGAATGAATTCTTTTGAGAATTCATGATAGTTGGTTGATCTTTTGTCTCTTTCAACACTTCTGGTTTTGCATTGACATCCTCTGAATTTTTGGCACTTTGTGAGCTAGATTCTCCTTTAACAGATTCATGGAAACCGAGACCATGTTTGATACCAGGAGACCTTTGATTACTCAGAATATTGTCCAAAATATTAGTACTATCATGAAACCTCAAAAGTTTAACCTTTTCTTCTAATTTACCTTTGAGAATGTTTACCTCAACCTCCAAGGCTTGACATTGCTTTGTCATGTTTTCTTCTTTTCTTCTTCCATCTTCAACTTGGTCCTTCAGATTTAGGATCTCTTCTTTCAGCCAATTTTCATTTTCTTCACATGTTTGTTCCAGCTCTTCATACTTCTTATTTGATTTTTCCAGATCTTCTTTGAGAGAGATGATTTTTGCTTCAAGGCCTTCCTTTTCAAATGATTGTAGAGGTTCCTTATTTTTCTTACTTGATGCTTCTAAATCTTCCTGAAGACAAATGATTGCAGCTTCAAGTCCTTCATTCTTCTTGCTTGATTTTTCAAGATCTGCTTCTAGATCTTTAATTCGATTGGATGCATAAGTATGAAACCTTTGATACTTGTCCACTTGTCCATTCAGCATTTCTATTTGATCTTTTATTTGTGAGATCATCTCTTTGTAGATAGTTTCTTGATTATTATATGAAATTTGCAGCTCTTCAACTTTAATCTTGAGAGCTTCTTCTAGATCCACAACTTTACTTTCACTATCTTTACTATTGTTTGCACAAAGAAGAGTATTACACGTGGCCTTATCCTTTTTCTTCTTTGCCATGATTTCTTGTAGATCTTCGTCGGAATCTGTTCATCTTCTTCAATTTTTGCTATACATGATTTCGGAGATATCTCCTTTCCTTGCGTAACCTTCTTCTTTTGCTCTTTAGCCATGAGCACTCTCAGATCTTGGTCAGAATCTTCTTCATCTTCACTGGACACTTCATCATCATCTTCTTTTGCATAATAACTCTTTCTCTTTTCAAATTGTTTCCCTTTACCATGTTTTTCTCTATAAGGACATTTAGCAACATAATGACCAACTTTTCCACACTCAAAACATTTGAAGGGAAGCTTACCTTTGAATCTTCCAGTGCCTAGTTGGAGCTTTCTCACGAAATTCGCTTCTTCTTCATCGGATATATAGCTGGATTATTTGACAACTTCCTTTTCCTTTCCTTTTGTAGATGCCTTAAAAGCAGCTTCTCTTACTTGAGAAGGGCCTCCTTGTCTCATTTCAAAAGCAGTCAGAGTACCATGTAATTGAACAATAGTAAGAGTTTGCAAATCTTGCCTTTCTTCAATAGCTGAAACTTTAGAATCAAATTTTGAAGTCAATGATCTTAAGACCTTTTCCCCCAGAGTAGTATCAGTTATGGTTTCACCCAAATTTCTCATTCGATTTACAATATCATCCAGACGAAGAAAGAAACTGGCAACACTCTCATCACTATGCATCTTCAAATTTTCGTATTCAATTCTAAGAGTTTGGAGTTTTGCACTTTTTACCTTTGTGTCTCCTTCATAGCTTAGAATGATTTTGTCCCATATTTCTTTTGCTGAATGTAGCTGCATCACTTTAGCAAATTCTGATTCAGACATGCTTCCCAATAAGACATTCACTGCTTTGGCATTGATTTCATACTTCTTTCTTTTAGCTGCATCAGTAGGAATACTTGCCGGGTATTGATAACCTTCTTCCACGATTGCCCATACATCTGCCCCAAGACTTTGCAGATATGCTTTTGTACGTACCTTCCAGAATATCAGATTGCTTCCATTGAATAGAGGTGGCTTTATAGACATTACTCCTTCTTGACTTCCCATTGCGACGGATCTCCTTTAAGCGATCAAGCTTCTGCACAAGGACCGGCTCTGAAACCAATTGTTGGGAAAATACTGAGAGGGGGGGGTGAATCAGTATTTACTGCATAATCAAATCTTTTTACTTTTTCATTCCTTTAAACCCATACGCTACTTTCCTTATGTAAACTAGCGTATATACGCGGATCCCCTTTATTAAACTAGCGTATACACAGAGATCTAGATATGTCATTAAATCTTCACTTCTATTAATCCATCATTCATTCATCAGATGTTCAATAAACAGTAAACATGTGCAGTAAGAACAAAATAAAACATCACACAAAGCATCACACATGAACACCAGGATTTTTAGGTGGAAACCCAAATCGGGAGAAAACCACCGCTGCAGTTGCTCAGCCTTCAATATTTTATTATAGAGAAAACATCTTACAACATATGTGCTGGCGCAGACTTGACCGGCACGCAGGCACCCACCTGCGCTCGTTTACCAGCCTCTCCTGGAAGGGAGCTCCAACCCCCTGACTCGTTTACCAGCCTCTCCTGGAAGGGAGCTACGACCCCCCGATCTCGTTTACCAGCCTCACCTGGAAGGGAGCTACAACCCCCTGACTGAAGGCTACAACCCTCAGCACCACCTTGGACCACATTTCATCAATTTTCACACTGGATCCAACAACTTCAATAGAACAACACTTGCAGGCCACGTTTCATCATATTTTCAGACTGGACCCTTTCCATACTTTTAAGCACAAACATACATCACCAACAGATACTTATCAACACAGATCAGATAGCAGAAACACAGCAGAACAGATCAGATTTTTCATACCCTTTGCTTCAGCAAACCCTAGTTTGCATACGCGCTTTTACTTCACTGATGTCGCGTATATACGCGCTTCCGTCCACACAAACCAGCGTATACCTCAGTGTATATTTTATTGCGCATACGCGCTTTCTCTTTGCTGAAGCTGCGTATATACGCGCTTCCTCCGCGGCGAAGTAGCGTATAGATCTTCAATCATTACAGAGCAGCATACTTCATCAGATCAGATATTCAGTTCAGATCTACCCTTTTGCTTTAGACAGATGTTCGCCTAGATGCTCGCCTCATCACGGATCTAAGCCTTCCATAATCAGATCTAACAAATACAAGAGCAATTCAGATCTAGATCCCCTTCTTCATCATTGGTGCATCATACAATCAGATTTATCATTCAAGTGTAACCCTTTCCATTCAGATATACTTCAGAGAGAAGTATTCATTCAAGCTCAGACATCTTGCACCCACACTTATAATTTGCACAATGAATTTCTTCTCCTTATATATGTTTATCCTTTTTCAATACCATGAGCCCCTTTTTCAATACCATGGGCCAAAACAATACCATGAGCCCAAAACTACCTGGACGGGGTCAATTGGGCGGATCATTACCCAATACCATGGGTCAATACCATGGTGGTTACCCTTGGTTTTGCACTTTTTGAGCGCTTTAGCCCATACGCGACTTGGCACGTTCTTTTCCGCGTGCATACGCGACTTCCCCTAGGCCAATCCGTGTATACCAAGAGACATACTCTTTTTCATCATACTTTGAGTACATTCTGAAATCCTTTCTTCATAGCCTTCTGTACATACTGTATAAACATCATATTTTCTTCATCAGGAACACATTCTCTTAAGCACAACTTCATCAAGTAAGTTGTCATCATCTTCATCAAGTGGGTTGCCTTTCAAGGACAACACTCAGCATCATGTAGTCAACAAACATCAGATTTACATCATTTACTAAGTCCTTCAAGTCAAGAATAACTTCATCAGATGGTTTGCCATCAAGGACAACACATGTCATCAGTCGCATGTCTTCATCTTCATTCAGAGGGTTGCCATCAAGGACAACATCCTGCATCATATTTCCAACAGAATGTGCATCGATTACCAATATTTAAATAAGTTAACTGTAAAAAATAAGTACCCATTTCCCCGCATTGATGACCTATTCGACCGAGTGAGGGTGGTGATGGTTTCTTCAAAAAAAAGACTTGAGGATAAGACATCATCAATTAAGGATTAGGAGTGAATATATTTCACAGAAAATAATTTAGGACTTGATATGGACACTACGAGTTTGTAGGGTTGCCATTGGGTTTTACTAATTCCTCGACAAAATTTATGTTATTGATGAAAAATATACTCAATAAATATTTAGATAAATTATTTATTGACAATATTTTTATATATTATAGAAATGAAGAAGAACATAAAGAAAACTTAAAATTGGTGTGGCAAACTTTAAGAGAAAATCATTTATATGCCAAATCCAGTAAGTGTGAGTTTTATAAAACCAAAATACAATATCTGGGTCACGTCATCTCTAAGGAAGGATTAGCAGTTGACTCGAAAAAAGTGAAACTGTGATTGATTGGCCTATACCCAAGGATTTTTTTATCATTCTCTCCTTTATGAGACTTGCACGGTATTACTAAAGGCTTATAGAGGGATTTTCAAGGATATCATATCCTATCACATCCTTAGAAAACAAGGGGTAACTTTTGAGTGGACTGTAGAATGCCAGAAGAGTTTTGATATGTAAAATATTTACTCACAATTACACCCATTTTAAAACTTGAAGATCCAAATAAAGAATTCACAGTTTGCACAAATTCTTAGATGCAAGGGTTAGGGGGAGTTTTGTTACAAGATAATTTTGTAATAGCTTATGAATTAGGGAAGCTAAAAACCCTTGAAAGAAACTATGAGGTATACGATTTGGAGTTAGATGTGGTCATACATGCCTTAAAAAAATGGAGGAATTATTTATTAGGGAAGAAATTCACCTTGTTAACTGATGGTATCACCTTGAAATGCATGTTTAGCCAACTATATTTGAATGTTATACAATCTAGGTGGATGGCATTTGTTAGCGAATTCAAATTCAGCATAAGACACATAGAGGGAAAATAAAACAAGATAGCAGATGCATTGAGTAGACATGATTGTAGTCTGATGGAGTTGTAGGTTAGCAATGTTAATACATATTTTATAGAGAAGATTAATAATTATGTTATTAGTTATCCAAATTATTTGGAAATTTAGAAAAAATTACAGCAAACTTCTACCCTTGGTTACATAGAAAATTCTAAAAATTTGTTGTTTAAAAAAAAACGAATGTATATACCTGATATAAATCTTTGAAACAACTGATATTTGATGAATATCATAATATACCTTATGCAGGGAATCTAGGATATCAAGATATGGTCACAACATTAAGTAATAATTCTTTTGGCTAGGAATGAAAAATGAGGTGGCTGAATATTTATCGATGTGTTTAGAATTTCAGTAGGTAAAAGTAGAGCATTAACATGTCGTTGGGTTGCAAAATCCATTACCCATTCCAAAATGGAAGTGGGAAATCATTTCTTTATATTTTATGACGGGGTTACCATATACAAAAATACAACATGATTCAATCATGGTAGTGGTGGATACCTTCAGTAAAGCAACCCATTTTCTATGAGTACAATCTACATTTGGTACAACACAAATTGCTCACATCTTCATGAAGGATAATTTTCAGCTGCATGTTATACCCAAGATAATAGTATTAGAAAGAGATTTAAAATTCACTTCAAACTTCTTGAAGGCATTTTTTGGGGGTATGGGAACCATATTGAACTTCAGTACCACATACCATGCTCAAATAGATGGAAAACTGAAAGAGAAAATCAGATTTTGGAGGGCATGTTGAGAAAGTATGTAATGGAAATACCCAAAAAATGGGAATATTTTATGCATTTAGCTATGTTTTCCTATAACAAAAAATATCATACATCTATAAATATGAGTCCCTTTGAAGCTTGGTATGACAGAAAATGCCACACACCACCCAATTGGAGCCAATCAGAGGATAGAATGATACTTGGGCCAGATGTGTTAGTGTCATTCTTTGCAGTCTTCCACTAGTTATAAATTAGACTCTTATAATGTTATATTAATGTCCCATTTTCATTTTTTTGTCATTCCATTAGGTCATCATGAAAAAATTAATCACATATTAGGATATTTATATCATTACTATTCCTTTCACCTCCAGGTTCAATTGAAATCATCATGGTTAGGTCATTCATTGTTGAAAGAGTCCCATAGTCATCTTGGTCATCATTCAACTCATTATTCCATGTTGTGTCATAATTAGGTCATAGTGTCAAAATCATGAAAATTGGTCATTTCACCATCATATTCATTGTTTGAAGGAGTAGTAATAGTCAAAGGTTTTCAAAAATGGTTTTAAAAGCATTTTTTTATCTTAATTATGATGGATTATATGCAACTAAGTTCTAAGGCTCCAGTTGAAATGAGAATGTGAAAGTACATGGTGGGTCCACTACAATACCAAAGGGGAAAATTGATTTTCAAAGCTAGAAAGAAACTAAAACTCAAGTTCATTTTCTCATTCCACATTCAAGAGACATGTCTCTGCCAAAAAAAATCACTCCCACTCTCACAAAGGCCATTTCATGCCATCAAAAGACAAGTTTTCCTCTTGTGTTGCGCTTTTTCCAAAGGGAGTTGTGTTTTCCCAAGGATACCCAAATCATAATTTCATAAGGTTGCATAAAAAATTTCAGGTTCCAAACTATCATTTGAAATTAAGTGGCTTGGTGGCTACCATATTTGTCTCTCAATTGTGCTTGGAAATCTCATTTCCCTCTCCTAGGGTTTGAGGGCATTTTTCTTGTTTTCATGACTTCCATGGTTAAATAATAAAAAAAAATTGTATCCTGATGATCTTACACCTTCCCATATCTTGAATATACCTTCCTAAACACTTCGCATCACTCATATCCCTCAAAATCATCATTTTTCCACAAACCCTAGCATATCGCTATAATTTGACCTTCTCTAGATGAGGCCCATGTTTTTGCCTTTTGGACCTCTTCCCCTCACTCAATCCTTGAAATTCCACTTTCTCATACTTCCTAACATCCATCCCTACCTCCAAAAAGTTTCCTAAGAATTTGTAAGCCCCCTATCCCCTTTATTTCCCTTCATTCTTATAAATTTCCCTAATCCCTTGCTGTCCCTACTCTAACCCTAATTTCCTCTCCCATTGAGCAAGGTTTTTCTATGGAATTAGTGACATATGAGTAGAGGAGGCATACAAGAGGTAATATCAGAAATTATGAGGCCATTCCATCTCATAAACATCATGTCTCCATCATTTTTCAAGAAGTCAGTCCAAGGGACAAATCATTTGTTACACATAGGCCATTGTTTATTCAAAGTATGTTTATGACCAAATGGAGATGAATTTATAAAAAATGAAAGATTTTTTTTCTTAAACTTAGACCAAGGAAGAAAAACCTCCTTCAATTTTTACATAGTAGTTATGGTTTCAAAGGAATGATAAAAATACAGTTGCTAGAGGAGAGTTGTTGCACTTTTGGAGTAGGCCTGGGAGAATCAACTTTGATCCCTGATGGAATATCCAAATGACTTACTTGATGGTTTAAATGATAACTTGGTAGATATATTTTTCTAATGAGCTATAATTAGCTCAATTTTGATTTCAGGAAGCCCTCCCAAAGTGGCTTGCAAGAGCACATTATGCTTTTTTCACCGCCATTCTGCAGTTTTTGACCAGTCTTGGGAGAATTGATTTTTGAAGGGCTATACTTGATGATTTTCACTACTTCATAGGTCCATTGTGTATTAGACAGAAATTTTGTTCCAGTGATATATCAAGAACTGAATTTGGAGCTCAAGAGGTCATCCATAAGTGGGTTTGAATGCGACACCGCACTTTTTCTAGGGTGGCACTGTGCTTTTCCCAAGGGCATTGCGTTTTTGCGAGTTCACTGATATTTTCCAGATTTTGAATTTTTCTCAATTGTTCAATGGATTTGATGGATTATACTGATGTAATTGATTCATGTAAATGTAATTATTTCATTTTACTTACTAGGGATAGATACATTGGGTAAAAATGTATTTTTGGACAAATGAATCAGTTTCACTGAAGTGAGGGATGAGTTTGTTGACCTCTGTAGTCTTTAGGTTTATAGTTGATAACTTTGGGGATTAGTTCCACATGTCAAGGATTCGACCCCTGAGAGTGGGAGAAGTAGTTTTAAGCCTATATCTTTCATTCATTTTGACATTGAAATGGTTGGATGTTTTTGGATTGATCACTGAACACTATTGTAATTAGACTTTTGGCAAGTAATAACAGGATGAGTTGCAACTATTTTGATGGAATTCTCGTGGTAAAGGTATTTGAAACTATTTCTTCTTATGTTTTGAAATTGTGTGAATGTATTGTGATTCATATTCATTCCATTTCTCAATTTAATTGTTTCCTAAGTCTGAAAGACAAAATTCATTAAGCTTATGCTCTATTTTGGAGGAATTGTTACCGTTTGTTTCATGTTATTTTTACTAGAAAATAATTCACATTTCTTATGCTCTTTTCTCAAACCCTATTAGTCTATACCACTCCATCAAGATATCCTTTTGTATTGAAATTTTTACCTACCTTTCTCAATAATATCCCTGCAATTTTGATCCTTGCTTTCCCTTACCTAATTTCTTCTGTGCCCTATTCACCATCCAACACCTCAAAATAATCAATAAAACCCCTGTGCTACTATACCTAGCCTAATATCTCATTGATCGAGTCATATTGGCTGAGATGCATTGGATAGAGCCCTCTTCTGCCTAGTAGGGCTAGCTACTTGGAAAAATATTGGTTTGTGGTTACCTTTGCTTGTCTCTTCTCAGCCTCGAAGATCCGGTGGAGTGACAAAAAGATGCACTGTATGAAATATAACGTAAAGTATGAATAATTCAACAGAATATTAAAACATCTCAAGACCAAAAAAAAAAGTTCCGAAAAAAAAGAGAACACACAAAGAGTTCAAAATTGGATATCAATTATATTTAAGAGCTAAACCCAAGAAAAGTGCCTTAAGAATGGGAACTTTTCCAAAACTTTCACCATGATTTTGTGGGCCATTTGAGATTTTTGATGGAGTAGGACATATAGCATACCAATTATCCCTACCCATTCACATGAAAGTTCATAATTTTTTTTATGTGTCTTTACTTAAGAAATATGTACATGATGCATCTCACATTATTGACTACAAATTTCTACATGTCGAGCTCGAAGGAGAATTTATTGTAAAACCTCTCTGTATCCTATAAAGGAAAGAGATATGGCTCTACAATTGAGTCGTCATTCACGTTAAAGTGCAATAGAAACAATTTAATCCAGAAGAGGCCACTTGGTAGCGAGAAGATGAAATGTAGGAAAAGTACCTAGCTTTGTTCTAGAGGGAAGCATCATATTCAAAGAATATCAGGGACAATGTAGAATAAAATGGGGGAAGGATGTGATACCCATCCCTATGTTAATGATTGAATGTTACTATTTTTTTCATGTTAATCGAAAAAAACCCATAAAGAACATTGAGACACTACATGAATAAATACATTTTATTAATGATAATAAGAATGGATATATTTGGGGAATAACACATTTAGAATTGAGGTGCTTGCTTTAAATAATTCTTCCATGGAAAGTTGTAGATAACATTCTAGATAAGATTTAATTAAGGGAGAGAAAACTGATTAAATTGCCTAGCTGAGGAAAGATGATAATATTGGAGAATATTAACGCATCACAGGAGAGAAAATCGATCCTTAAAAAAAAAATCCTGGGTCACTGGTTGTGGAAAACAACAAAATTAGGACACCACTAACAAACTCATCTATTGTGGAAGAAGGTATGACATACCTAGAAGAGAAACCAACAAAGGTTGTTCATATCTTGATAAGCACTCTCAGCTCGGGTGGGGGACTAGAGGTGCAGTTTAAGGTTGGGTTGTTAGCGTATTCCCTGAATGTAGCTTGATGTTGTGTTACTGGTTAGGAATATTTATTGTGATTAATTCTGTTACATTCACAAGATTTCTAAGTACAATGATTATTTTTTTATGATATCTGCTAATTTTGAATAACTGTGTAATATCTAAAAAAAATGTAGGTAATGTTATTAATTACTTTTTGATCTCTGTTATTTCCTGTATGTTATCTAATGTTACAAGATTATGAGGACGTTTAGAGTCATGCTTAAACATTGAAGTAAATTTGTCAGATCAACTTGCTAGTATTATATCTGTACATTAACCAATTGATAGGATAGTCGAATGTTACATATATTTATGTTATCTTAATACTTGACATGTATTTAATGTGGTGGCTTGGCTTTGAAAGAGTGCATATGAATTACAATAGAAATTATGATGAAGAATCTGGTTATTAGGGTCATAGCGTAATAACTCTTATATGAGTGAGGGATTGGTGGATATACCAAGGCTTGAGATCAGAACTGAAATAATTATAAATTTATTAAAATTTGTACTATAGGAGAGAGAATCCTGGATTATCATTCTTCTTAGTGGAGGCATTATTATTATTATTGTAATTTAACTACAATGAAATGATTTTTTTGTAGTTTATTACATAGGGTCCAAACTATAAGTTGTTGCAATAACGATTAAATAAAATTTTTTTAGATAGATCTAAAGAAAAAACATAGGATGCAGTAAAGCAAATCAAAGGTATTGAGATCATGATAATTAATGTTTTGAACTAAATCAGATCCTAAACCTGGTAGAAGACCGTTGAATAAAGAAGCCAATGAACCACAACAAGGACCTCTTAACTGAGTTAAAATCGATGCCTAATAACTTTTTTAATAGTCATAACACAATTTTCATGATCAAAACAAACCCTTGTGCAAATTTGAACGTAGATGATATGAATACCACCTCATAGATGATACCTACAAATAACTATGATATTTATAAAATAATGGTGATAGGGTGACATAGTAAATAGGGTGACACAATAAATTAAATCCTGTTATAGGTCACGATAGCAAGCTCAACAATTCGGATCTAGATTGGACTATAATTACAGTCAATTATTTCCTTGAAAATTATACACCTTATATACATATGTTAAGATGAAATTAAATATTAAAGTAAACACAGTTCAGGGATGGAAGAGAAAAAATGGTATGTCATAACCCTAATTAATCACCACAACAGTAAACAAACATGCACAAGCTACCAGAATATTCAACATTTCATAATCAATTGTCCAAGTACATTCAGATCACAATAACTTATGCAGTCAACCTTATTTGAATTAGTGTATTTTCCCTACAGTATAAGAATATGTAAATGAGAAACCCAAAACCTATTTCTGAAATTGATACTTATAATCTCTTTGAAATGTATATAAAATTCCATAACACATAAAAATACAATATACATGTTCAAGATACAGTAACTCAGTGAGACATGTTAGAAATACAAGTACAAACCATAAAATTTTTTACCTCGTAACATATGTATTAAAAAACGTAGCCATGGTTCCATATATGCAAGTAAAGAAAATTTATGGTTCATGTGACTTTTATGGCAAAAACACCACATAAAAAAAACTAAAAGTAAATTGCAATAGTATTGGCAGCAATAGGGGTCTAACCCTTAGTTATTATATTACCAAAATTACTACAGGTTCACACGGTGAGACCCTGAGTAATACAATCAATTTATAGAACAAAAATATAGAATTACTTAGTTGATATTTATGGCGCAAAGGCTACAAATCAAACTACCCAAAATTCCATCCCTTCATCAGCAAGATAACATCCTAACTACCATGATTTCCACAATACATTATGTAAATAAATGACCTATTAGGTAGCATTCTTATGTTAGGTAGTTCAGGGAAGGAACTTGATTACTAACACCAGGAAACGGGCTAAGGGATCCTTAAATTTCTTGCAATATTCAACCATAAAAACACCGAGACATTAAAAAGGAGATTGAAAATGATATTTAGTGAGAAAAGGAAAATCTAGTGCCAAACAAATAAAACAAAATCATACTTGTGCAGAAGAGTTGAAATATGATAACTCCAAACATAGAAAAGAGGCAGTTGGTATGGAAAATCCTGGCACAATTGACGAGGAAGTGGTAACCATTAGAGAAAACACAACACAAGGTTGTATCATTAATTTGAGGGAAAGGGTGTGCCTTTTAACACTATAAAAGAAAAGGAGAAGGTGGAGAAGATAACCTGTCACATGAAGTAAAATCTCAGCAACCTCACAATTGGGAACCTGTTGAATCCTTGGAATTTCATTGCAACAACATGTGGTAAAACCACCCAGCCCAAACCTTAGAGAAAGGCCTTTTATATTGGTTGTAGGTGCTCTGACTGGGGGTAATGGGACCAGTTTCGAAATAAGGATTATGATGCTGTGTTTTGTTTATAAAATGCGATTGGAAAATGATTTAGTCTATCATATTCATTGAATAAATATCTATTCTAATATATACCTGGGAGTAGTCATTCCTTAATGCGATCTACAAAGATATATTTCAACAATTGGTAATGAAGATTATTCAAAAGTTGAAAGAGATGAAAATTGTGTAAAATAATTGTTTTGAAAAAATAGTTTAATCAAAAGGATTTTGAAATATATATCGCATTTATAATTTTGATCATATATGAGATCAAAAACCATAAACAAATATCAGTAAAAAAGTTCATAACAGTTTTCATATATAATACAGATAAAAGATGACTATCAATTCAAGAAGAAAAACTTAATATAATGTGTAAAAACACCATATATACGAGGTTATACTCATTCAAGCTGACAATAATGTTCTTCTCATCTTCACGTTAAAGCAATTTAATGAGTAAAATAGTGAAACTTAAGTTAAACAACTTCAATGTCAAAAGATAACAAATTTCGTTCCATTAATTCATGAAGGCATTCACCAAATTACACAAGTGCATTCTTTGCAAATGTTTTTGAAAAATTTCTACACCCTTCTCTAAATGCATAAGAAGGGTTTAAATACTATACTAAATATGTCTAAAATAGATTATTACATAAAAATTTGAGGAGGTTTCAAACAACCTTCCTCGTAATGAGTAAACTTAAACTAAAATGTAGGAATAAAAATAACAACATCCTTAGGTGGGCCAAAGTTCTTTTCGAATTTGATCTATGAGGTGGAAAATATCTACCATAGGCTTTATCTGAGCTGGCTATGTAGTCCCAGATATGACCTGGCCTTTAAAAACTGCATTCAAAAGAGTTGGAAACAATTTCTTAGTAGATTCAGTTAGTGATTATAAAGTCAGGCACTGATGATATGGTTTGATAAGAGAATTCCAGTAATTTTCCTGATCAAATTTAGTTATCTTTTTAATAACTTATGCCTATGTTTCTGTGCTTTCATTCCACTTTGCTTCTAAGGGTTTAAGCTCTCGGAGCACTTTGGCTGTAGATTCTTTGATTACTTCAACATTTAGAAATTTTCCATTAACATATTCGATGATTTCATTTATCAGATTCGTTACCTTTGATGTTTCCTTCTTTGTTTGTCTTAACCACATTTCTCAATCTTTGAATACAATATCTTTGTGAAATTTATCAATTTTAGGGAGATCATCTTTCTTTTCTTTATCAGACTCTTGCCATTGAATGAAGTCATAAATTTTCTTTTGGAGATTTTCACACTCTAGCGTCGTGTTAGCCACTTATTGGATCAAAATATAGCTTGTATCATAGTATGATCTGGTAACTAAAATTTGATGACAAAAATCCTCCTGTTGGTGCTTCAATTTTGCATTCCATTCAAGTGCCTCTTTAATAGATTTCTCTATTTGAGGCTGACTTTTGAGTTTATCCATAGTTTCTTCTATCTAAGTTTCCTTTTATGAAGTATGAACATGGTGCTGCAACTTTAATCGATCAAAGTCCTTTTGGAATTGTGACATTTTCAGCTCAATTTTCTTACTGACATTGAGATTTTCCTATTATATTAGTCTTTCCAATTCTTGAACTTTGTCTTCCTTTTGTTTGAGAAGAAGTTTCACTTCTTCTTCTTTGTCAATTGTAGTAGTTGCATATACTTGAATAAACTGTGATAGTTTAGTGATATGTTCAGTAGGATTACAAAAAGAGTCCTTCTATATAACATCCACTGATTCATTGTCAAGGGTATTCATTGATTCATCTATTCTTCTTCACTTTCTTCTCTTGACTACAACTTTGTGACATGAATTGCAGAAAACATCTAATGGAGGCATTTTCTTAATTTTCAAAATGATTTCCGGTGTTAGGTAGGTCTGGATAATCTCTTGATCTTGATATTCTGGTACCTGCTATAATGGCATTGCAGTTTCCACTATATTCTAGGTCTACTCTGGAGTTTGGAAACTTGTTGATTCTTCATAATTAGGCTTTGGTGATGGTGTTTCGAGTGCTTTAGAAAGCTTATCCCATTATTTCTTCAAATCCTTTTCTTAAGGTTTCTCTATTTTCTCAAGTGTATTTTGAATATCCTGAGCTTCTTTAGAAGATGATTCAACTCCATCAGTTTCTCTTTCAGCGTGCATCTCAATTCCTTTAATCACCTTTTCAATTATTTTCTCGGGACTTTCATTTATTCTTTCAGATTCATTATTAGAGTGATTTGAACTCTAAGAGTGGTGCTGTGATTTTTCTCACTCTTAATTTTATTTTTCCTGAGATTCATCTTCTAACATATCCTTAGCCTCATCATCTAGACTAATGCTGGGAGTTGACCTTTTGACATATTCAATAAACAACATGTCCAAAGGGATTGTTTCTAATCTCTTTCTTCTTTATGCTTCAAAATATTCAAAGTCTGCTTTACTGATCTTATTAGATGCAATTTTCAACACATCTATAAACTTCTCTACACCTTCAAATAAAGCATCAAATCTGTCCTTCTCATTCAGGAAAGGTTTGAGTTTAAGCTTGGTAGTAAAATTATGAACCACATCATTAGAATCATATGGTCTCTTTGACATTAAAGATAGATTCATTGAAGTGATATTTTAAATCTCTTTAGCTACATGACCAATGTAAAAAAGGGAAAAAGTGCCACACTGTACTGGGAAAGTAGGCCAAATAGCTTTTTCGGAATGTATGAGTTGTTTTGTGACACCAGTTCCTAGAGTTTGATAAAAAAATTCTCTGGCTAAAATATTATGAGGAGCATAGTAAGGAAAAACATGGAGGGAAGAAAAACTCCTAAAATCTCTGATATAAGTAAAATTTTCCCCAGCAAACTATCTAGCTACTGGTAGAATACCTATGCTAGCTTCCTTAGAAATCCTAGGGGCTCTTTCATTAAATATGGTTTGATGGATGAGAAACATAACTCCATTAAATAATTTATAGAAATTTAGATGAAAATAAGATTCCCATAGGATTTTATCGTAAATATGAATTGGAGTGGGTCCTCTCTTGTCCACTTCCATTCCATGATAGGAAAGCTTGAATAGAATCATATTGCATCCATGATGTATGTGCTCATGTAGAAGGGAGATATTGTTCTGGTGGAATAGACTCTATTTTTCCTATAATCCATAATGGTTTTAGCCATATTATTAGACAAAATAGTTTCCCAATTCATGATAAAGGAATTGACGAGTGTGTCAATTAAAGGAACCCATTCTATGGAAAATCTAGTGGTATCAGATTTAGAAAATAACTACATATCATTCCTGCTGCATAAAAATAAGGGGAGGGTAATTGTGCTATCTAGTACATACCAAGTTTATCCCTCTTTAGCTTGTCTTGGCCTTACTTCCATCCTTTTACCACTTTCATGAAGTTTGTATTATTTTTCGTAAAGCTTTGCAAATATGATTTATCATAAATATTCTGTGGCATAGGTAAAAGAGACAATATCCGTAAATCCTCTCTAGTGAATGAGACAATATTCTCTAGCTTATAATTCTTGAATGTTATGTCTTCTGTGTTGAGGTTTTCAATGACCCATTTTACCATGTCAATGTATCAAAATATTTTCAGCCTCTTCGTTATTCTGTGGAGAAATGAACATGCAACTTCAAAGTAAGACGAGTCTGATTAAAAAGCCCCATATGTTGTTACTAATTTCTTTAATTCTCTTGGATGTTATCCCTTAAACACATTTTACATGACCTCCCACGAAGAACTCCCATAATCCTTGTTGCACATTGTGTGTCAGAATAATGGAGGCATGTTTGTGTCTTCTACAATGGATAGTTGGGAAAATTTTTTATCTTTCTTTGTCATTCCAGTTGATATTTCTTCCTTAGGTAGTTTCCTGAATTCAAGTGAAACGAGTAAATTCATATCTAAGATGAATATATAAAAGAACGGAGAATAGAGTTAAATAAGCATAATCGAAATCCTTCTCTCTAAATTTAAAACACACTTCAAGTAAAATATCAATATTTTGAACCTTGTACCCATTAAATATCATTAATAACCCTTAAATCATTCTATCAAATCTCTAACACGCCTTACGCAATATGTCTAATATAATGATATAAGTCTTTAGATATTATAATGGATTTATTAAATAATAATTACTTCACACACTTTAATAATAAATGTCATAGCACAAATTTCAATTTATAGCAGATACCAATTGTACATGTTTTCTCTGTCTGTGAACTTTTGAAATACGATCTGCGTAAATGGCACATCGCAATTTATTAGAGTGAATATAACTTTCTATTCGGTTAGTCGTTGCAAAACGATATGCGCTCAAGACTCACGGTATTGTGCTTTATCATATTTTTGGATACATTTCGTTGTTCTTTTATTGTTTTGTTGGGTCCGACTCATCGCAACTCTTTTTGAAATGTTATTAGTTTGTTCTTTAAAGAAGGCAATGTGTGATTTATAGTTTAAGGAATTTTTTAATATTTTCAACGGGGATTTTATATAATTAAGAAAGGTTGAGCGCATATCTTGTTTCAAAAATATTATATATGTTTTAAATTTTTTATCTTGTAAGGTATTCGATTTGTGCTAAGCACTTTGAAATCAAAGAGGAAAGAAAAAGCCTTTATTCCTAAATTTTAAGACTTAGCGCTAAAACGCAATAATGCTTATAAATTTCTATTTATTTTTTACAGGGTCCACATATATATTAAAATAAATGGGGGGTGTTATGTAGTAAAACAATTGGCGATTCACTTGGGAGAACCAGTTATCTTGGATTATTTTTTTGAAATTTATAAACTTTTTGAAATAAAAATAGTTGCAGGAATTAATTTCAATACAAATAATATTTCACTAAGCAATAAAATATCACTTGATCATACTCCATAAGATTTCATATTTTAAAAAATAAAATATGAATATCTATATCACTTTTTACTTAGTTCAAAAAGATGAAGCAGGTGGCTCGTTGAAATTAAATTTATAAATATATACTCATTTATCACATGTAGAGCCTTTGATCTAGTAAGAAATTTAAGCCTTTGGCAGGGTTACCTTTTACCCAACAATGATTAATTTTCCCATCTAGTTACTATTACAATATTCTAAAAATAAGTTCAATTTTATATAATTTATCTCTTTTGGAACTTGTTTTTTTTTTGTAAATATTTTTCATGAATTTTTTATAACTTAAAATCCATTGTCTTGTCTTGGTAACCAAAAATTGACAATGCCATTTATTGCTTGTAACTAAACTGATCAAGTTGGATCTTTATGATACCCCTTTCCTTTTGATATAATCTCAAGTCATTACCCTGTTTTCGTAGGTAGTATTGGTAATGTTAGTTTAACTATTTTCCTATGAACATGGTAAACAAGCTCATGATGAAACTTATTATAGTCTAATATTTTAACATAATTTTTTGAATTACTTTCTGAAAATTGAAAATTTTATTGGATGTGGTGAATCATTGATCCTTTTGAGGATTATAGATGATAATTTTAGAGTTTAAGATTTCTTATCTGTAACAAAGTCTTACCATGTTAAAGATAACCTTTCTTTATTGATAGTAGAGTAATCATACTTTATAAAAGTGACAGTTTATGAAAGAATAAATAACTTCAGTGAATTAAAAAATCTCACCGAAATAAACTCTATTTGATATTCGGATTTTTTAATTGTTTCCTTAACAATTCTTATTTCTAGAAGCAATAAATCAAAAATATTCTATGATATTTTTATTTGAAAAGCCAAAAATCAATACCATTCAACTTTTATTGCCCTAAGAAAATAAAAGACAGTAATATACATGGAATAGAAGGGGTTACCTCCTATGAAAAATATTTATTTAAAATTTTCCCATTAGCACACAAAGAAACTCTTTTGCCTCGTAGATATTGCAATAAAAATGTTGATGGGCCTATTTCTTCTATGATTTGAAATGGTCCTAGCCACAATATTTGAAATTTGGTATGTTTACCTTTTTCCTCGTGTGCCTTATCCCATTTTAGGACCAGATCACCAATATGGAATGTCTTTGGAGTGACAAAAGTTGTATCAAATGAAGCTTTAACTAACTGTTGATGATGTGCATGAGTGAATTTAGATTTTTTTGTTTCTTCTTTGAGTTTAAGGATTTGTAATTGTCTTACTTACAAAGAAGAAGAAGGTGATTCATCAATAAAATGAACCAGGGCAAGAGAAGGAATAAGTACATTAGTAGGAACAACAACCTCTTTCTCATATACAAGATTAAATGGAGAAGTGCCAATAGAGGCCTTCTGAGTTATTTGATCTGCCCAAAAAGAAAATTTTAATGATTTGCGCTAATTTATTTGGTTCCGGTCAACGATTCGTTTCATGATTCTAATAAGTTTTTTATTTTTTATTTATCCTAAACCATTTCCTTGAGGATAATAGGTAGCAGAATATTTGAGTTTAAAACTTATTTTAATAGAAAATTCTATCATAGCAACTCTAGAGAAATAATATGCATTGTCAAACATCAAAGCAGTGGGTAAACCAAATCTACTTATGATAAACTGATCAATGAACTCAATAATATTCTCAGAGTTGGCTACTTTTAGTGGATTTTCTTTCATCGATTTGGTAAAATAATCGGTAGCTGTGAGGATGTATTTATACTATTTGGAAGAGTTAGGAATGATCTAATAAATTACACCTAATCCCCATTTCTCAAATGGTTGTTCGATATTAACTGGTTATAATGGAAAAACTAGTTTCCTTTGTCTTCCAGATGCACTTTGACATAATTTGCATTTCCTCGCCTAATCATGAGCATATTTGAAAAGTGTTGGCCAATAGTAACATGCATGTAGGATTTTATGTGTTGTTGTATTTCCTCCAAAATGTCCTCCAGTTGGTCAATCGTGGAGTTCCTGGAAAAAAAATTCTACTTCAGTTTTCTTTAAGAATCTTAATAAAATGGAATCAAAGTTTCTTCTATACAATACATCATTGAGCATTTAATATTTCTTAGCTTTCTATCTTAAAGAAAAATTTGTTTTACAACTGAGAGGTGTGGGGGAATATCTATTTTTCAAATAAAACTTAATATCAACATATTGAGACTAACAATCGTTGAGGCTTACCTCTGACACTTTTACATCATTACCTAAATATGCTTCTGGTGATAAATGAAATGCTCCTATTAGCATTCTGAAAAAACCTTGACCTCTAGCAATTTTGGAAGGTCTAATTTCTACATCATATTCTTATAAATCGGTAACCTAGTTAGCCCTTTTCTCTCCTACTTATCTTTGCATCAATAATTTCCTTACTGCAGAGAATGCAACTGTTATTTTAGTATAAGATTTGAGAAGAAATGGCCTAAAATTATTTACATATTTGAAGACAACAAATGCTTGTTTCTCAATAGATGAATAGTTTAGTTCTGCACCTTGCAAATTGGAGCTGAAAAATGATATTGGTGCTTCAATTTTGTGGGCACTGATCTATGTTAGAATGAAAACATAAGATGGATCTAATTAGAATTTATATAAAGTGAAAGGATTAAGAAAATTGGGAGTAGTAAAGAATGGAACATTGATAATAAATTGTTTTATTAAATCAAATTATACTCTTTGATTATGTCCCCACTTGAAGAATGGATTTTTCTTAATCATTGTTTGTAAAGACTATCTGCGAAAAGTCAGGGACAAATCTCTTGACAAAATTTATTTTTCCAAGAAATGACTGCATGGTTTTCTTATTATGAGGGAAAGGAATCCTTCTAATCCCTTCGATTATTTCAGGATCAATATAAATACCTTTTTTGGACACAATGAATCATAAAGGTTTTCCTTCATATAAAGAAAAATATGACTTCTTTGGGTTGACTGAAATTCCATATTTCTTACATCGCTCAAAGACTTGTTTTAAGCCATTCGCGTGATTGGTTTCTTGTTAGAAAAGACTTTAATATCATCTAGATAAATAGCCCTTGATTTGTTAATCAGTCCTCTAAGGGATGTGTCTATGGCTCTTTGAAAAGTGGCACCTGCATTGATTAACCTGAATTACATCTTTTGGTAGGCATAAGTTCCCCAGGCTATCCTGAATGTAGTCTTTAATATTTCATCTCGGTGTATGAGGATATAGTTATATCCTGGAAACCCATCTAGAAAAGGCATAAGTTTAGAACCAGCTATAGTTTTCAGTACTTCTTCCATGGTTGGTAATGTAAAATTGATCTTCTGAGATGTTTTATTCACATTTATAAAATCAATACAAATCCTAATGTGACCATTTTTCTTCCTAATAGGAACGAAATTTGATACTCATTTTGAATGTCTAACTGGAAAGATGATCTTATCTTTGAGGAGTTTATTCAACTCTATTTTGATTTAAATTTCAAGATTAGGATGAATTTTCCTCAAATTTTGTTGTATTGGTTTCTCATCTGAAATCATATGAATAGTGTGTTGAGTAATAGAAGTGTCATATGTTTGAATAACAGTATCATCCCAAGAAAAAGCACTTTTATATGTCCTTAATAACTTGAAAAATTATATTATTTCTTCAGAAGATAGACCAAGTCCTAAGTTGACATTTTGTAGTTTATCATCGGTTCCAAGAGTTACTAACTCACATCTTAAAGTTGAACTTTGAGTTTTAGAATTAGTAACTCTCTTAAACAATATTTTAAATAATAAATGTATTCTAGTTTTACAATTGACTTTGGTATTGGATTTACATCTTGTTCTTCCTTTATCTGAATGTCATGTTCGTTTTCATCTAGATTTTGATTATCATACGATCCTTAATATGTAATGAATCTATGATATTAGAATCATGGTTAAAGACTCCACAATTTCTAATATTATCAGAACAGATGGTCTAAAAATCAACTCAATAAAAAACCTATCAGGACTAAATTCTTGAGATGAAATTAATTTCGATGCTACATTAGCCAATAAATATGCACTAGCATTTTGTATTCTTGGTACCAAGGAAATATTAAAAGCTAAGAAATGAGAAGTTAATTCCTTAACTAATGACTGATAATGTTTAAGATGTCCTGAATGACAATGGAAAATATTTTGTACTTGTTTGACAATGATTTCTAAATCTCCTAGTACTTGCATATATTTAATGTCAACGTCAATTTCTTGATACAATCCTTGATTTAGTGCTTCATATTCTCCTATATTGTTCATGAAATCAAATTCAAGTCTACAGGCTAGCATGGTTATTTCTCCTTCTCGGATTATCAAAATATAGCCAACTCCTGCACCATATTTTGATTTAGAACCATCAAAATAAAGAATCCAAAATAAAAAATTAACTACTGGTTTATTTACAAAAAGTTTTCACTTAGGAGTGTCTATCTAGGAAAAAATTTAAATTTGAGAGATAACAACATTATCAAAGAAGGGTGATGGTTGAGAATTAAAGTTTCCAAGAAATTATTTTGCTGAGTAATTTCCAACAATATTATTATTGAATGCTACTAGCCCATTAATTCCTTCAAGATCAGTAACTGTATGTTTCATGAATTTCTCACAGTCTACTCAAATTTGGTTTTAATTTCCATTATGGGGCAGCCACATATGTGATTGTTGTGTTGTAAAATATCCATGAATTTTCTCAGACCAACCTCTGCTCAATACTAAAAAATAAAATTCAGGAATATCAGCTACCAAAATATCAATTATTTGAGCAACCATAGGGTTTGATGAAAATCTAATGGAAACATAATTTATTTCTCCTACAACCTCCAATATTTTCATATCAATTTGTACTATATGAATAGGAGAAATTTGAGGAGTTATGTTCAATTTAGCACATACTAATCTCAGAATGATATTAGAGGAAGCCCCTGAATCAATTAAGCAACTATCAACATTCTTATTATAGATCTCATAGGTTAAGATAAATGAAGGATTATGAGAGATGGATTGATCACCTATCATAATAAGATATGTGGCATATATTTTAGTTGAAGTAGAAGGAGGTTTACCTATATGATTAGAAGCTTGAAATACTACTAGAGTAGGTAAGGCTGAAGCAGGAACTACATTCAAATATCTAGGAAAGAGTTTCTACTGCTATTTCATTTTAGTAAGTTCATGGATTGAAATGTTAGCCTTGGTATTTTCCATACCTTTAACTACATTATATTCAATGGTGTCAGAGACTACGATTTTTTTTTATGTAGATCGAACATCTAAAGAAGCAGAGTTATTTTGTGTAGCCTTAGATGTAGACTTCTTACTTACTGCTTTCTCTTTAGCGGGAGTTGAGTTCTTTTGTTTCTAATTAGGATACGTTGCTTTAGTGGTATTCTTGCTTGTTGTACTAATGGGTAAATATTTGTGTTGTTCATAATTTGGTAGGATGAAATCCCACATGCCATTTAGTTCAACTTCTTCTTCGAGTTTAGTTTCTTCTCCTTCAGTTTTCTCCTCATATGTGTCTTGATCGGACTCATAATTAGATATGATGTTGGGTGGCTAAGAATTAGAAGACTAATTTCTCTATAGGGACCCGAAAGTCTTTTTTGTACTCGAACATTCAACAACTTGTTTTTTGATGTCTTCCATTTCATTTGTCATGGTTTTTAGTACTTTATGAGTACCTTATACATAAAAAGGATCCGATGGTAGCTTCTTCTTTGAATCATGTTTGAAGGATACCTTCTTGGATTTCCTATCTTCTTGAGAATTCTTATTTTCAAGAACTATAATGTGTTTTTGTACAAACAAAGATTCCTTCATATAGGTAAATTTTCTCTATCGACAAAAATGGCTATGTTAGATGGGAGAGAAGAAATATACCACTCAATTTGAACCTCAGCACCACGAAATGGTGTAGCAGGGATTTTATTGAGTAATTTATTAAATATGGAATTGAAGTCTTTTATTTTCTCTCTTGTTTTAGCCTTTAGATTTGATAGGTCATTGATGAGTGATGTAATAGTTTGGTCATCTCCAAAATTTGCGAAGAATTGTTCTTTAAACATATTCCAACTGTTTATAGAGTGAGCGGGTAATTAAAAATACAACGATCCTGCAGATCCTATGAGAGTATATGGAAATAATCTGACTACATAGTTTTCTTCAGTTACATATTTTAAATTGATGGCTAACATATAATTATGGATGTGTTCTTCGGTTGGGAGACCATCATCAGGATTGAATTTAGGTAGCCATATTTAAAGGTATTTGTGAAGAGGATGAAGAGGAGCAGACATTTTTACATCACCTGGATTATTCCATGGTTGTACATTTGGTGGAGGTTGTTTTCCTTCCATTTCACATTGGGTGGAGATGATAAGTAAAGTTTGAGTTGAAGAAGAGGCAGGCTGAGTTCTAGAACTAGTTGAAGGAGTTGTAGTTTGGGTACTGGAACTAGTTAAACTAACACTGATTGTTGGAAGAGAATTTGTTGAAGTGAGTGGAGGTAATGGAGGTGAATGGAGTGGATTATTGGAAAAGACCTCACTGGTGGTTGAATCTGATTCAGTATTCTTTGTTTTCCTTCGAGAAGTATCAATAAGAAATTTAGAAGGAAGGATTCATGTCTTCTGAGCTTTCGATCGAGTTAATATTTGTCTAGGTTGGAAAGAAGATGAAACACTAATTTCATTCATTTGAGAAGTTTCAGGATTTTTAGTAGAAATGGATACTCTCTCTAACCTTTCGATTAAATATTGAACTTCTCGGGAGTTTTGGTATTGGTTGATTTTCACTTAGAGACTTAGGAGAGGGATTTTAAACTTCATATATTAAGGATATAGATCTAGATAATGGTGTTGAATTTGAAGGGATATGGAGGGAGAGAGACTCTTAGATTGGATTTTAGATTGATCAGACCTTTTTCCATTCACAATTTTCCTCCTTCTAGCACCAAAATGTTGAAGACTTGGAATTCCATTGCAACAACATGGGGGAAAACCACCCGGTCCAGACCTTAGAGCAATTCCTTTTCCATTTGGTGTAGTGGCTCCGACTGGGGGTAAAGGGACTAGTTTCCAAATAAGGATGATGAGGGTGTGTTTTGTTTATAACATGCAAATGGAAAATGATTTAATCTATCATATGCATTGAAAAAATATCTATTCTACTATATGGTCTCTTTGGCATTAAATCCAGATTCAATGAAGTGATATTTGAAATCTCTTAAGTTGCATGAACGGTTTCACAATGGGAAAAAGTGCCACACTGTACCGAGAAAGTAGGAGAAATATATTTTTGGAATCTATGAGTTGTTTTGTGACACCACTTACTAGAGTTTGATAAGCAATTTCTCTGACTAAAATCTTATTAGGAACATAGTAAGGAAAAACATGGTGGGAAGAATAACTCCAAAAAAATCTGATATAAGTAATAGTTTCCTTAGAAATCCATCTAGCTAATAGTATAATATATGTGCTATCTTCCTTAGAAATCCTAGGGGCTCTTTCATTAATGATGGTTTGATGGATGGGCAAAATAATTCCATTAAATTGTTTATAGAAATGTAGATGAAACATGGATTCCCACAGGGCTTTATGTTAAATATGAATTTGAGCAGGTTATTCGCTTGTCCACTTCCATTCCATCATAGCAAATCTTCAACAAAATCATATTGCATCCATGATGTATGCCCTCGGGTAGAAGGGAGGTATTGTTCTGGTGGAATAGACTCTATTTGTCCTATAATCCATAATGGTTTTAGCCAGATTATTAGACAAAATAGTTGCCCAATTAATGATAAAGGAATTGATGATTGCGTCAATTAAAGGAACCCATTCTATGGAAAATCTAGTGGTATCAGTTTTAGCAAATAATCTATATAGAATTCCTGCTGCATAATAATAAGGGGAGGATAATTGTGCTATCGAGTACATACCAATTTTATCCCGCTTTAGCTTGCCTTGGTCTTATTTCCATCCTTTTACCACCTTCATGAGGTTCATATTATTTTTCTTAAAGCTTTCCAAAAACGCTTTATCATAAATCTTCTGTGGCATAGGTAATGTTATCACTCAGGTTTTCCTAGAAGTTGTGTAAGAGGAAAGTATACCCGAGGTAACCACAAACCAACCTTTTAGATGCAGAATCTAGCCAATCTGCATCCAGAGAGGGCTCTCTCTTTATAATTTATCTTTGTTCTTGGAAAGTTTTAGGCTAGTTATAGATTCAAAGTTTGTTTTGGGAAAATGGTGGAATCCACAAACTAAGGGCAAGGTTGAGAGCTTTCAGTCCATTGGGCTGTAGGTCGAAAAGGATAGAAACTTTCTTCGGATTTCTGTTCTGCTTCCAAGATAGTAGGGCAAGATAGCTAGACAGAGAACAATCCTTAAAATTTAAAGTGGATGGGATGATTTTGAAGGGATGAAAGGCAGCTAAGAATCTTTCACCATGTTAAAAAAAAAAAGAAATGAGATGACTACAAACAAAGAGCAATGAAGAATTCTTTATTATAGTAATCAACAGTGTTTAAATTAGCAAAGCAAGAGCATTTAATAATTCATGCTTATAACTAATTTAGAAGAAAACATTAAGAACAACCACATTTGAAATCAGAGTACAATTAAGCAAATTCTGATTCAATCCTTTATGTAAATTATTCAGAAATGGATATGATGATATTATAAACTAATATAAAATTTCAGACAAAAGGGTAGAAAAACTTATTGAACTGTAGTCCAACACATGAATCCTGCAACAAGTCCAGTGCTTTAAATCGTCATCCAGTAAGCCACAAGTAAATTTCTCCAAAAAGCTTTTATTCCGAAAATCTCAATGTTACAGCAGAGTAATAGAATCCACCACTCAATATGTCTTTGGGGTTTATTTATACACAAAATAATCATAAACGGGTCTTACACTGTCTTATTGACCGCTAAGGTAGGCTTAAGCATTATTTTGCAAACAACAGAAGCAAATGGTCTCGTCGGATAGAATAATGGGTATTGCCGATGTGTTATTTCCTTTCTTAAATGAGGCCGTGTTTCGGGAGGTAAGTGCTTAAAATAGGGCTGTGTGTGTCCTTAGTATTTCTTGTTATTCAGACTCTTTATTCATACGGATATATTCTTTCCTTTTCTTTGATACCTCTTTCATGTATGTTCTGTTTCTGCATTGCATAAGTAATACAAGGGCTAAATCTCTACCACGAAAACAGCTTTTCTGGAGAATTACCAACATTTCCTTCCACCATTGATCATCTGGTATCATAGTTCTTCTGAGCTTTCTTAAAGTTTCATCTGCTTCAGTAAGTTTATAAAAAGTGGGCTCTTTCGGAAATAGATACTTTATTTCATGCTCCAGATGAGATAAATTCCTCACTTTTTCATAGATACTTTTCCCAGTTGGTAATGCAGATTCTGACGAACTAGTAGAACAAACAGCTGTATTTTTAGCATGAGCCTTTATTCTCTTCTCATAGGTTTCCAAGTCTACTATTTGATCTTCTGTGAGCATGGGACTTGGTAACCCACTATCCAGCAAAGCTTGAAATTTCTCTCTAAAAATGTTGATATCACCCAAAATGTCTGTGCACTTTCTTTCTAAATTTTGCATGAAAGTCCTCTTGGTGAAAACTCTCTTTGCTTCCAAAACTGCGCCTGTCCTGTCATCAATTCCTAACAATGCAAGCTGTTGCTTTGTTCTGGAATTCAAAAATTGAATGAGCTGATGGGCCTGCTTAGGCCTGCCTCTTAATTCATTTCTGGTCCTGTTTATTTCTTCTTGGGCTATTTTAACCAGCTCATTTTGTTCAAAGATAGCTTGAATGGAGGGCCATATGACCTTTATTAACTCTATGATGTTACCCCAAAGAATGTCATTTATTTCCTTTAGAGGCTTTTCAAAAGAAAGATCCTTTTCCAAAGCCTCAACCAATTTTTCCAATCTTTTTATCTCTCTGGTGTTATCAGCAGCTGTCTTTTTAGATGTGTCATATTTTTCCTCCAATTTTACTAATTGCAATTTAGTTTCTTGGAGTTCTGTGACCCTCAGTTGCAAACTCTCCATTTGTTTTATTAAGTCCTCAGAACTCAAGCCAGAAGTATTCACTTGAGATGACTGTATCTGCTGCCCTGTGGTTGTAGTACCTATTGTTGAAGTCTGCTTGATAATTTCCTGTTCCTGCAATGCTTTTTCCAAATCCTTCTCTGTTTCATTTAGTCGCTCAGTCATATTCAGGAGCAACTCCATCATTTCTTCCTGTGAATTTCCTTTTATAACTTCCTGGGTCTGAGGGTGCCTCAAGGTTGGTAGTTTTAGTTGTTTTCTGAGTGCAGCTATATCATCCTCTTTCTTCTTTACCAATGCCTCAATACCTTTAATGTCTTTGGGATTGTGACCCAAACCAATGATTATCTCCTCTAGAGACTTTATTCTATTATCCTTGGCCTGTGAGGAGGCCTTCTCAATTTTCAATTGTGCAGTAGTGTTATTCAAAGAATCCTGCAGCGTTAAAGCTGCCATGGCCTTGTTGGTGAGAGTAGAATAAACCATTTCCCCAGTTTGTCTATGTAGCTCTATCTGGTCCAGGGGATGGATATCCTTTGCTAAAACTTCAAAATTTGTTCTGATGTAATCTGCTGCTGAAGTTGGCTTTGGCACCTTTGCTTTGAAATGACTCATTAGCATTTTACCTTGGGAAAGGTCAAACGCTGACATTAGCCTTTCTTGATTATGAGGAGCCATCTTCATATACTGATCATATACCTTCATTTTCAATGGATCATTCTTTGTTTTAATATTAATGAAAGTTGTTTTAATATCTCCAGTATCTGTCTTTGGCGGTCTGAAAGAAGATACTTCAGTGCTTAATTGCTTTTGTAAAGCTTTCCCTTTCTGGCTTATGGTTGTCTCACTTGCTGTGCCAGTTTGCTGACTATCTTCTCTTCCATCATCAAATACTTCATCTATAATTTCTACCTCTGGAGGTGGATCTGATTTGTGTTTTTTAGTTTGATAAACCTGTGAGGCTCCTTTTGAAGGTGTGGTATCTGGAGCTAGCCTCTTTTTCCCTATTTCCACATTCAGTGGAATTTGCATCTCTGGAACTTGGATGTGTTTTGCTGGTGTGGGAGAAGCCTTAGATTGTTCCGGTGCTTTGGAACTCTGTGGTTTTTCAGCCATGACCAAAGTTTCAATAACCTGGATTACAGGTTCCTTTCCTTTACCCTTGGGTTCTGTTGCTACTGATGGACTGCTTTCCTGTAATGCTTGCTGTAGAGTGGCTGCTGAAGATGTGCCAATGTAGGGTACCTGCATTTGACCACACATTTCTAGGTCAAAGTTCTTCTCAACATCTTTCATAATTTTATTCATTTTATCTGCTTCACTTTCTTCTTCAAACAGTGTTCCTTCAACCCATTCATCTTGATTTGCATACTGTTCTAGATCAGGAATCTTGTGGTGTATATAAGGAGATGATTTATTTTTTAATCTCTTTTCACAAATAAAACCAAAGGGGTCATAAGGAACCCAACGGAAAGATGTCTGGAACTTTTTCTCTAATAGAAGTTCTGCTTCTCTCTCAGCCTCCCTAGAATTGCAGATGAAAGGACCTAATTGGCTTTTGATCCTTAACTGAGATTTTTTCTTTACATTGCAGAAATGGATCACATCTGAATTGTTCATCTGCCTAAAGTATTCCAAGGCAAAAATTCTCATTGGTACATATCTGGGTAACTTGAATGGATGTAATTCACATCCATAAATCCTGATGACTGTGTGGTTTTGGTATAAGTACCAATCCCCAACCTTATAACTCTTTGACAGTTGCAAGGTCTTTCTAATTTCATTGCTTAGTCTTGGGGGAGAAATTCCTGTTAATAAAGTTGTTGCTGGATATACAAACTGATCAATGAATTCTGAGTAGGAGTAGGGAGAATCAGAGGAAAAATGAATGATGGGGGACCAAAAAATGACTGACCTGGGATTCTTCTTGGCATCAAGTTTCTGTACAGGGAAAGGGAACCTTTCTGACTGATAGAAGATCATGAGATGATAGATAACTCAGGAGTACTTAATTTTTTTTTCAGTATCTAGCCTTAAGAATTGATCATGGATTTTGCTGGCTATGAAAGAAGCATAGTCATATTTGATCTCAGGAGGTTGCCCAGGAGTAAAAATGGATAGCAGAGCCAAGGTTATCTCATCTACATATTCACTGGTGTTAAATCCTAGGACAAAAGATATTATATTTACAATGAGCCTTCCCAATGTATTGAAATAGTAAAAACCATAGGGGAGAGACCCTTTTGGCTGATGCTCAGGTAGCATGAAATGCTGACACATGGATTTTAGCTTCTCTGGGGTTAATTGCCTGGTTTTCTCAATCAATCCTTCCATGGAAAATGGTGCTAACTCTTGGTCTGGTTCATAGTGCAACATGGCATTGATAGCCTGTGGAGTGATGGGAAACAGAACACTTTGATCAGGAGCTAATACTGCCCTCTGTGTGGGATCATAGTTTGAATGACAGTAATGAATGATTTCTGGGAAGATGAGGACTGAAGGAATAAGATACCTTGGGAGATTGGATTCCCATAACCCTATAAGATCTTGCCCCTTTGAGTATTCGTCTCTGCAGCGACAATAGCTCAATAGGGGACTTTCATCGAAATGCAGGTCTTTGATTTGGAAATCTTCATCTATCAGAGGTAAATAGTCCAATTCACGGTGAGGAGCATTCAATGGGGCGATATTCAGAGCTGCCGGGACCTCCATTTTGGTTCTTGTGGATTCAAAATGGAGGTTTTTGTTTTTTCTTACAGACCGGACGGGATTCTTGAAATGGAGGAAATTGGAACAATTTGCAGGTTCGGGGAGCAATTTCACAGGTTTAAAATCTCCAGGGAGGACTCAGTGATGATTTTTAACCACTTTTTCAGCGAAAAAAACAAAGGAAACTGAGTTTTATTTGCAGTCGGGCGCAAAGGATAAATACCTGCTTTTAGACGAAACTGGTTCTTTAACAAGTACAGGTAATGGCGGGACTGTTCTTCAACACGAGCGCGGCGGAATCTTGGAGTGAAAAGGTCAATTGCAGTGGAAATTTGAAAATCGCAGTGGGAGCTCTGTCGCTTCAGAATAACGAAAATAACAGGAAAAACGTGAAAAATGGCTTATTTACAAGTTAAAAGGGTTTTTTGTTTTTTTCGAGGTGTGACGTCAGGGTAGTACGGGATGACGTGTGCAGAGTCGGGCGGTAAGTGGTAAGCGGGAAGTCCCCGCACCGCTTTCGGTCGAGGGTGGTATTGATCGCGGGGGGAGCGATTCCACAGAACATTTGCCACGTGGATGTCTGACTTTTCAAAAACCACCCATCCCCCGCTGGTTAACATGCTGACAAGGGATGGGCAGCAGGATTAATAATGACCGTTGATCTACGATTAGGTGATCCGACGGCTGAAGGGACGGGGGAACATGCGGAGGGTTGAGGTGTGGGCCCATCGGGCTTTAAAACACTTTTTATCGTTTTTTAATCACCCCGGGGAAAATCTAATAGGCGGATAAAGTTATTAATTAGTCCAGATGACTTAATTAATCTTGTATGCAAAAGAAAGGGGTTGCGGCGGGGTTGGCTAAAGTGGAATTCCACGTGGACAGACCATAGTGGCATGACAATTTCCCGAAGTTTTATTCAAATTTTTGTATTTAAACATACATATGGCATGTTTAAAGTTTTCGTGCATATATTTTTTATTTATATGGTAAATTAATTAATATAACTAATTCACCATAGGGGCGGGATTATAACATATTGATATTTTTAACCAAAGGGCTTATAGAAGCGGGTTTTAATGAATTTTAAGGAGATAAATACTTTGGTTAAAACATTATAATAAATGGGTTTTTGGGATATTTATAAAAAAGGGAATTATATACTTAGGAAAGGGTATTTCACTAGGGATTTAATATAATAGAGTTAAATGTTAATATGGTAAAGGACAAGGAAAATCAAAACATTTTTGTACATCTAAGAAAGTGATAACTTGTGAAGTAAATTGCAACATTTTGTCTTCAACACTTAAACTTAGAATAACAAGTTATTTTGAGGAATTTTTATGGAATTTTGCATCAGTTTCCTAAGTAAAATAGGATTTTACTTAGGAAAAAGTTAAAGATGGAAGATAACAATGATGGATTATCTCAAGTGCTTAGGTCTTTTTGATCCTTAGGCCGAGGGTCCGGTCCCTCCAGAAGTCAAGGAAATGCCTTGAGCCCTTTTGATCTCCAAATACCTTAGTACTTTTGGGGGAAATTAGTAAAACTCTTGAGGGGAAAGTGATGAGGGAAGTTAATGAATTTGACTTTGCTTGCTGTGATTTTCCAGTGTATTTCCTGCTTTAGTACTTTTGATGAAAGTGAATGATCAAAAACATGTAGCAGCATCATTCATCAGATAACACTTTGCAGCACCATCTACCTACCCTATCTACTTAACACTACCATTTTCTCTTCTTTATTAGGGTGCATTTAGACTTGCAAACCCTTTTCAATCTTTTCTTTTTACAAGGAAAATCTATCTAATTCTACCCTTATTACATCCAAGGGCTCAGATTAAACTGTTGAGCACATCTTATTAACTCTACCTATCTACTTATCTGCCAAGATTAAATTGTTTGGTCAGATATTTATTCTCTATTCTACAACATGAAATTGAAACATGAATGAGTCAAGTTTAAACAGTTTGACTCTTCATAAATTGTGGCAAAAGTTTAACAAGCTGCACACAATTGCTTTATTACAAAAATGAAATAGTAGTGGCATTTGGATTTGCACACTTTCCTTGGTCTATTTTTTCTTGGGGTTCATTTCTTTCTCTTTTTTGACCATTTTATTCTTTTTACCCTTTGATCTTTCTTTTAGGGTATACCCTCTTTACATTTTTTAAACTTTTTGATTTTTTGGTTTTTTCCAAGAATATGGAACACCTTTGCTCAAGAAACAAGGTTTGAACATATTCCATAATTCAATCAAGACAATAATGAAAGATGAAACCTATTGGTATAGGAGGCTAACACTGGCTCCACTTGGGGATGGCTTTTCCTTGTGAAAAGTCAAGAACAGCAGGTCAGATGCCTCAAAATGTCTTCAACTGAGAGTATGAAATTTTCCTTCTTCTGGTAGCTTTATTTTACATATGATAGTGAAACTTTTGGAACTTAGGGCCTTCACCTCGGGCTTCAATTCCAAGAAGTCACCACCCAATCCAAACTGCATTAATAAGACAAAACAAGAAAACAATATATTATGTACAAGTTAGAAACATTAAACTACTCTAGTAAATGGGATCAAAATAATGCTTGAGCATTCGACCATTGACTGGTCCTTCTTCAACTTCTGAATTGTCCAAATCTTTCAAAAAGTAAGTGTTGTTTCTCTGCAAGGCATGAATGATATAAGGTCCTTTCTACAAGAAATCAAACTTTCCATGTTTCCCTTTTTCTTCTCTTCTAGAATCCCATCTTAGGACCTTGTCTCCTAATTGAAAATCCTCTGCTTTAGTCCTTTTATCAAACATTTTCTTTAGCTTTTCCTGTAAGACTTGTGATCTTTGGAATACTTCTTCCCTGGTTTGTTGCAGGTGGATTGTTTGATTAATTCTTCTTTGAATGTCATTTGGCTCCACTTGAGCCTCCTGAAGTAATTTCATAACAGGGATTCCTAAAGATGATGGGAATCTTGCTTCAATGCCATAAAATAACTCATATGGACTAGTCCCAATAGATTTCTTAGTTGTAAGTCTGTCTGCCCATAATGCATTGGTCAGTTTCTTGTGCCAGTTCTTTTTATTTTCCTCCAACAATTTCTTAATGATATTGATCAAGCTTTTATTGGAGGATTCTGCTAGTCCATTACCCTGAGGGTAATAGGCTGTTGAATGGCCTAAATTAATATGATATTTATGGAAGAAACTAATCATTTTCTTTGATTTAAATGCAGCAGCATTGTCTGTTATAATCTTTTCTGGACAGCCAAATCTTGAAAGTATGTTTGTTTCTAAAAACCCTATGATTACAGAATCATTGGACTGTCTACATGGGATGGCTTCAATCCATTTGGTGAAGTAGTCTGTGGCAGTTAAAATCCATCTATGTTGTCCTGAGGAAGGGGGATGAATCTCTCCAATAAAATCTAACCCCCATTGTTGAAAAGGTCTTTCCGTGGAAACTGGTTTTAAAGGCAATGGTAACAACTTTCTTTTACCCTCAAATATCTGACACTTGTGACAACTTGTTACAAATTTCTTAACATCAGAAAATAATGTTGGCCAGTAAAAACCAGCCCTTAAAATTTTGTCTGCAGTAGATTTCCAGTAGAGATGCCCTCCACAATCACCTGCATGAAATTCATTAAGCACTTTATCAGCTTCATCTTTTAAGAGACAATTCAACAAAATTCCTTCATGATTTTTCCAAAATAGAGTGCTATCTAAAATACAATATTTCAAAGATGTCATTTTTAAAAATCTTCTTTTGGTTCTGGACAACCCTGGAGGAGCCTGCAGGTTTAATAAAACATGAATTATATCAGAGTACCAGGGTGAATCTAAGAAAGCTTGACTGATCCGAGGAGTCGCCATCTCCTGTTCGTTGTCCAGTTCATTAAGGTCTAAGGCTTGGCAATTGGTTTCTGTCATAAGTTGTGCTAAACCTTGGCCCTTTATAAGTTTTGTTGGCTTGATCTCAATATCATATTCCAAAATGGTAGCTATCCACTTACCTCGTTTACCTTCTATGCCATCTTGAGTCAAAATATCTTTAACTACTGCATTAGGCACATACGCTATCACATGAGAATATAATATGTAGACTCTGAAATCTTTGATTGCTTTTACCACTGCAAAAGCCTGTTTTTCCATAATATTGTATTTTAGAGATGCATCCCTCAGTGCTTTACTAAAAAATGCTATTGGCTTTTCACACCCTTGGTCATCTTTTTGAAGTAAAACAGCTGCAATAGTATGTTCAGAAGCAAATGAAAAAATGATAAAGTCTCTATCAAATTTAGGACTGGTCAGAACTGGTGTCCTTGTTAAAGCCATTCTAATTTCCTCGAATGATTGTTTGGCTTCTACAGTCCAGTCAATGCTTGAATCTTTCCTCAACATGTTAGTCAGTAATCTAAGTAACTCTGCTAGACTAGAAATAAATCTTCTCAAGAAATTAATTTTTCCTATGAATGCTTGCAATTATTTTATGTTTCTGGGGTGTGGTATTTGCAAAATTGCTTGAATTCTTTCTGGATCAATCCTAATGCCATATTTAGAAATAATGTGCCCTAAGAGCTTTCCTTCTTCCAAACCAAACAATGATTTCTTAGGGTTTAAAGAAATTCCATATTTTCTGCACTTTATAAATACTTGTCTTAAGTGATCTAAATGTTCCCGATCTGTTTTAGAAAAAACAGTCAAATCATCTAGGTAAATTACCAGAAAATCATGTATCTCTTTAGCAAAAGCAATATCCATTGCTCTTTGAAATGTAGCTCCTGCATTCTTGAGCCCAAATGGCATCTTGACATATTTAAACGTACCCCATGGTGTAGTGAATGCTGTTTTATCCTGATCATCAGGATGAACCAGAATCTGGTTGTACCCTGAAAATCCATCCAGTAGTGATATTCTCGAAGATCCTACTACCCTTTGCAGAATGTGGTCCATTTTCAGCAGAGGATAGTTGTCTTTTAAAGAAACTTTATTCAAATTTCTTAAGTCGACACACAATCTAATTTCTCCTGTCTTCTTTCTTGTTGGTACCAGGTTAGAAACCCATTCTGAGAATCTGATAGGAGCTATAATCCCTGCTTCAAACATCCTTTTGATTTCCTTTTCAATTGAGGGTAATAAAACAAGATTTATTCTCCTAAGCTTTTGTTTAAAAGGTTTCTGGTCTGGTTTTAAAGGTATAGTGTGTTGAATGATGGATGTATCATAAGATTTGAGGTCTTCATAACTCCAGGCAAAAATATCCTGGAATTATTTTAATAGTTCAACATATTTAACCTTTTGATCTTTTGGAAGAGATTTGGACAACTTAACTATTTTGGGATGTTCTGGGGTTCCTAAGTTGCATTCTTCCATATCAGCCTTAACAGGTTCCATTTTAGGTCTGAATGGAATATCATTTGAGTCGAACAGATCTTCCAAAGGAGTTAATCCTTTGGGTAATTGATTATCTTTTAAATTGATGATTTCTGTTTCATCTATGATCTCATCAAATTCCATGTGTTTTAAATTTTGCATGTCTTTTTCAGTGAATGTGGTTGGATGCAGCATATGAATTGCATTTTCTCTTGAAATTTCTATTTTTTGTTCTTTTTCTTGATCAAATTCATCAATGGTTATGTCTTCATCTATATTACAGTTAGAAAACTCATTCTGAAGTGTCAAAAAATTATTGATTTGATTGTTATTCACAAATACTTGCCAATTCAAAAGATTGTCTGGTATTGCAGGCCTATGCCTAATTTCAGCTGAAAACTGATGATTAGGATCAAAAGGTAACTTGCATGTACTAGCAAACATTGCTAAACTGTGAGCATGCAAGTTTTGTTTCCTGGGAATCTTGGCCAGTTGAGCTTGTAAAAATGTGTTGAGAATCTCTACAACTGTCTCTCGGTATTGTTTCAGTCTCATGTCTTTTGTTGCACATTCTCCTTTAATCTGTTGGATGATTAATTCAGAGTCGCCTATAATTGATACTCTAATGCCTCCTAACTTCTTGACATGTTTAAGCCCTAATAAAAGAGCTTCATACTCTGCCATGTTGTTAGTGCATTTGAAATTCAACCTATAAGCATGACCCTCTGCATGGTTGTTCTCTACATTGTGTAACCAAATCCCAGCTCCTGCCCCTAGTCTGTTTACTGAGCCATCAAACTCTAAATGCAATAGAATTTCATGTTCATAATCTTCATCAATTGTTTTAAAGCGTTTCTTGACAGGAGCTAGTTGTTTAGTTTCTTCAGGTATTTCTTGATTATCTGTTGTTTCTTTGTTTTCAGAGATTTCTTCAATTTTAACAGTGGATTTGTTTATGATTTCCAATTCTGGAGCTTCTATTTCAGTAGGAAGATCTGACTCAGCATTGTATAAAATAAAAGAATCCATATCAGAATGTACATAATAAACAGGGAAGTTTTCAGGCTTCTCATGGCTACTCACTAAGTACTTCATCAAGGTTTCCCTATATAATCTTTTAGGCTGACCAAATACTGAAATAGTTGCATAAGACATGTCTAGTTGAATAGATCCTCCAAGTTTAGCACCCCAAGATCCAGACAATAACATACCATATTTAGGTGGAATATCAGCAACTACTATATCCATTAAAACAGACTTAGCAGGGTATTGGACCAAAGTGACACACAAATCTTTAATCAAACCTAAACATTTTACCTGACTGGAATCAAATGAAAACAAATCTTTGTACGGTCTGGTAATATCTAGATTCAATCTTTCCATTACTGCTTTTGGCATCAAATTGTGAGATGCTCCAGAATCTAACATTGCATTATGGAGTATCTTGTCATGAACATTCAAGCTAACATAAAATGGAGGGGTTCCTCCACTTTCTGGTTTGCCATTAACCTCAGGGCCAAAAAGAAGTTTGGGTTGATCATCAAGAATGTTTACTGAATCATCCAATCCAGTAATGTTAATGTTTAGGGACTTGGTAATATGACTCCTATAGACATCATGTTTAGCCAATTCTGATAAAGGAACAGCTATCTTGAGTTTGCCTATTTCAGCCTCTAAATTGAAAGGTTTTTCTGTTTGAGTTTTCGTGTTTTGCACAGTTGGATCCTCTCTGTTTTTTGGGTCTTCAATGTTTTTCTCTTTTTCATGAATGAATTTTTGTTTTGAAGATGTTTCAGGACTAACTTCTACTGTTTCTTCTACAGTTCCTACATGAGGAGATGTATTGGATTGTTGTTTGTTGATTGGTTGGTTATCAGAGACATCTTCAATTATTGGATTTGAAAAACTGGGAGTTATCCTAGGCAAAATTTGTACTTGGGGAATGTTTTGTACAGGGGGAATGTTTTTTTTACCTTTGACATTTTGTTTTGTTGTTTTCTGTTTGATATTATCTGGCACGTCAATCCTTCTACTTCTCAAATTATACTGTTTATGGACCTCATAGATTGCTGTGTCATAGCCTTCCTTGAAATCAAAAGTCTCACCTGAATGAGTTTGGAATGTTTCAAGGATGTGATTCTCTTGATCATCCTGGGATAGGAAGACTTCTGGTTCATATTTGTCATCATCTACATTGTTTATTTCTACATCTTCTATAGGTTCTTCAGAGGTTGAACCTTCAACAAAGTTATCTTGGAAAGGTGGCCTAATGTTTTGATCAGGGACATTCTTTCCAATATTTTGGTTCAGATTTCTTCTAAAGTTTGGGTTTCTTGCAACATTCTGGTTATCAGTAGAAGACTTTCTTTCAATGGTTTCCACTCTGTCACCTAATCTTTCCATACCTTTAATGATTACATCCAGCTTCTTTTCAAAAGCTGAAGGTTCTTCATTCATAGGCATTCTTCTCTCTTCCCTAGCTCTGGCCCGTTTTTCTATCAGATTTGCTTCTACACTCACCACTATACTTTGCATTTCCTCTAGTGTTTGAGGAGCTCTTTCCCTGAGGGAATAAGCTATATCGGAGTCAAAACCATCTGGAAATTTAACCAACACGTTGTTGGGTGGGGGTCTTAGGTTTTGAGGAACTGCATTATATGATTCATTGAATCTTATGATGTAATCTTGTACGGTTTCGTTTGGTCTTCTTCTTAATTTTTCAAATTCTGAAAGGATCTGAAGAGGATCCTTCTTTTTCTCCCATCTGTTCAAAAATGCCCTATACAAAGCTTCTAAATCAGCAATACTGTTCGGGGTAAGAGCCCTAAACCAAGTTCTAACTTCTCCAGTAAGACTCTGTACGAAAATTCTCATACGGATATTATCAGTATCAATCTCATAAAACTCAAAGTAATCTGTCATTATTTTGGTGTGTTGTTGAGCTGTGTAAGTTCCTGATCCATCAAAAGGTGTGATCTTACTCTGGTAGTCCTGAGGTAAAGCTGGAGGGTTGGCTGGTAACTGTAAAGGGGCATATCGATTAGCCATTGGAAGATAAAGTGGGATAACAGGTGTAGATGGTCTAGCAGGAGGAGATGGAGGTGCAACAGGTGTTTGAAAAGCTTGGGAAAAAACAACTGAACTCGCAGAAGCTTCAGTAATTACAGAGATGTTTGAGCTTTCTTCAAAGGTTTGCTCAGACTGAATAGAGTTATGCAATTCTCTGTCAAGATGATGTGACACAAATCTGTATTGCAAATCTTCAAAGAACAATGGATCTGGAACTAATCTAGATAATTCAGTCTCAGAAAAATTCACAAACAAAGATGTTTCAAATCGTGCATCAAAAGGAATGTCATCAATATAAATAATTTTCACAGGACAAGATGCAGATCTAGAAAGTGGTCTAGAACTTCCTGTACTCTCCTGACTTCCTCTTTCAGAAATTTCTTGACCTCCTTGTCTTCTAAGAATCCTAGGAATCAGATTGGGATTTTCGAATATTGGTGGTGGATTGGGGTCAGGGTTTGACCTAGTATGTCGAATCCTTTCTGAAGCCAGTTTTCTTAGACTATGTGTTTTTGGATTTTTGACTTTTATTGAAAAAATAAATACAACTTCTACAAATTCTCCAAGGAATAATGATGTATGATTAAGATTTCCTCAAAGATCTGTTTAAACTAGAGAATCTGATTAAAATTTTTTGAAACTAAGGTTCAGTATATAAGCTAAATCAGAGATAGACTGAAGCATCTTTTATTTACTTTTGCATTTGCAGAGAAAAAGCAATTTCAAAGGCTACCTAGCTGATCTTCAGACTCTGTCTATAGCTTATAATTGAATAGTAATAACAAATAAAAATGATTCAGATCCCCAGTATGGTCGCCACTATGTTATCACTCAGGTTTTCCTAGAAGTTGTGTAAGAGGAAAGTATACCCGAGGTAACCACAAACCAACCTTTTAGATGCAGAATCTAGCCAATCTGCATCCAGAGAGGGCTCTCTCTTTATGATTTATCTTTGTTCTTGGAAGGTTTTAGGCTAGTTATAGTTTCAAAGTTTGTTTTGGGAAAATGGTGGAATCCACAAACTAAGGGCAAGGTTGAGAGCTTTCAGTCCATTGGGCTATGGAGTCAAAAGGATGGCTTTACTGGATTTCTATTCTAAGCACAAGATGGTATTACAGGGCAAGATAGCTAGACAGAGAACAATCCTTAAAATTTAAAGTGGATGGGATGATCTTAAAGGGATGAAAGGCAGCTAAGAATCTTTCACCATGTTCAAAAAAGAGAAATGAGATGACTACAAACAAAGAGCAATTAAGAATTCTTTATTATAGTAATCAACAGTGTTTGAATTAGCAAAGCAAGAGCATTTAAGAATTCATGCTTATAACTAATTCAGAAGAAAACATTGAGAATAATAACATTTGAAAACAGAGTACAATTAAGCAAATCCTGTTTCAATCCTTTATGTAAATTATTCAGAAATGGATATGATGGTATTATAAACTAATATAAAATTTCAGACAAAGGGTAGAAAAAATTATTGAACTGTAGTCCAACACATGAATCCTGCAACAAGTCCAGTGCTTTAAATCGTCATCTAGTAAGCCACGAAAAATTTCTCCAAAATGCTTTTATTCCGAAAATCTCAATGTTACAGCAGAGTAATAGAATCCACCCTCAATACTCTCTTTGAGGGTTTATTTATACACAAAATAATCTTAAACAATATTACACTATCTTAGCCAATAACCTAGGCTGACTTAAAGCATTATTTACAAACAAACAAGAGACAAATGGTCTCGTGGATAGAATAATGGGTAACTGCCGATGTGCTGTTCCTTTCTTCGTGGACGTGCTGGAGGTAAGTGCTAAAATAGGGCTCTGTGCTGTCCCTTGCAGTATTTCTTTGGCTTGTTGGGCACTCTTTATTTTCACGGATACTCTTTAACCTTTTCACCTGATACTCTTTAACCTTTTCACCTGATACTCTTTGATCTATTTTCCTGTTTTTACCATTTACTTGATAGTAAAGATAAAATCTCATCCTGAAAACAACTTTTACAGAATTTCCAACATTTCCTTCCACCATTGATCATCTGGTATCATAGTTCTTCTGAGCTTCCTTAAAGTTTCATCTGCTTCAGTAAGTTTATAAAAGGTGGGCTCATTCAGAAATAGATACTTTATTTCATGTTCCATATGAAATAAATTCCTCACTTTATCGTAGATACTTTTCCCAGTTGGTAATGCAGATTCTGACGAACTAGTAGAACAAACAGATGTATTTTTAGCATGAGCCTTTATTCTCTTCTCATAGGTTTCCAAGTCTACTATTTGATCTTCTGTGAGCATGGGACTTGGTAACCCACTATCCAGCAAAGCTTGAAATTTCTCTCTGAAAATGTTGATATCACCCAAAATGTCTGTGCACTTTCTTTCTAAATTTTGCATGAAAGTCCTCTTGGTGAAAACTCTCTTTGCTTCCAAAACTGCGCCTGTCCTGTCATAAATTCCTAACAATGCAAGCTGTTGCTTTGTTCTGGAATTCAAAAATTGAATGAGTTGATTGGCTTGCTCAGGCCTGCCTCTTAATTCATGTCTGGTTCTGTTTATTTCTTCTTGGGCTATTTTAACCAGCTCATTTTGTTCAAAGATAGCTTGAATGGAGGGCCATATGACCTTTATTAACTCTATGATGTTACCCCAAAGAATGTCATTTATTTCGTTCAGAGGTTTTTCCAAAGAAAGATCCTTTTCCAAAGCCTCAACCAATTTTTCCAATCTTTTTATCTCTCTGGTGTTATCAGCAGCTGTCTTTTTAGATGTGTCATATTTTTCCTCCAATTTTGTTAATTGCAATTTTGTTTCTTGGAGCTCTGTGACCCTCAGTTGCAAACTCTCCATTTGTTTTATTAAGTCCTCAGAACTCAAGCCAGAAGTATTCACTTGAGATGACTGTATCTGCTGCCCTGTGGTTGTAGTACCTATTGTTGAAGTCTGCTTGATAATTTCCTGTTCCTGCAATGCTTTTTCCAAATCCTTCTCTGTTTCATTTAGTCGCTCAGTCATATTCAGGAGCAACTCCATCATTTCTTCCTGTGAATTTCCTTTTATAACTTCCTGGGTCTGAGGGTGCCTCAAGGTTGGTAGTTTTAGTTGTTTTCTGAGTGCAGCTATATCATCCTCTTTCTTCTTTACCAATGCCTCAATACCTTTAATGTCTTTGGGATTGTGACCCAAACCAATGATTATCTCCTCTAGAGACTTTATTCTATTATCCTTGGCCTGTGAGGAGGCCTTCTCAATTTTCAATTGTGCAGTAGTGTTATTCAAAGAATCCTGCAGCGTTAAAGCTGCCATGGCCTTGTTGGTGAGAGTAGAATAAACCATTTCCCCAGTTTGTCTATGTAGCTCTATCTGGTCCAGGGGATGGATATCCTTTGCTAAAACTTCAAAATTTGTTCTGATGTAATCTGCTGCTGAAGTTGGCTTTGGCATCTTTGCTTTGAAATGACTCATTATCATTTTACCTTGGGAAAGGTCAAACGCTGACATTAGCCTTTCTTGATTATGAGGAGCCATCTTCATATACTGATCATATACCTTCATTTTCAATGGATCATTCTTTGTTTTAATATTAATGAAGGTTCTTTTGATATCTCTAGTGTCTGTCTTTGGTGGTCTGAAAGAGGATACCTCAGTGCTTAATTGCTTTTGTATCCCTTTCTGGCTTATGTTTGTTTCACTTGCTGTGCCTGTTTGCTGACTATCTTCCCTACCATCATCAAATACTTCATCTATAATTTCTACATCCGGAGGTGGATCAGCCTTGTGTTTCTTAGCTTGATAAACCTGTGGGGCTCCTTTTGAAGGTGTGGTATCTGGAGCTAGCCTCTTTTTCCCTATTTCCACATTCAGTGGAGTTTGCATCTCTGGAACTTGGATGTGTTTTGCTGGTGTGGGAGAAGCCTGAGATTTTTTCGGTGCTTTGGAACTCTGTGGTTTTTCAGCCATGACCAAAGTTTCAATAACCTGGATTACAAGTTCCTTTCCTTTACCCTTGGGTTCTGCTGCTACTGATGGACTGTCTTCCTGTAATGCTTGCTGTAGGGTGGCTGCTGAAGATGTGCCAATGTAGGGTACCTGCATTTGACCACACGTTTCTAGGTCAAAGTTCTTCTCAACATCTTTCATAATTTTATTCATTTTGTCTGCTCCACTTTCTTCCTCAACAAGAGTTCCTTCAACCCATTCATCTTGATTTGCATACTTTTCTAGATCAGGAATCTTGTGGTGTATATAAGGAGATGATTTATTTTTTAATCTCTTTTCACAAATAAAACCAAAGGGGTCATAAGGAACCCAACGGAAAGATGTCTGGAACTTTTTCTCTAATAGAAGTTCTGCTTCTCTCTCAGCTTCCCTAGAATTGCAGATGAAAGGACCTAATTGGATTTTGATCCTTAACTGAGCTTTCTTCTTTACATTGCAGAAATGGATCACATCTGAATTGTTCATCTGCCTAAAGTATTCCAAGGCAAAAATTCTCATTGGTACATATCTGGGTAACTTGAATGGATGTAATTCACATCCATAAATCCTGATGACTGTGTGGTTTTGGTATAAGTACCAATCCCCAACCTTATAACTCTTTGACAGTTGCAAGGTCTTTCTAATTTCATTTCTTAGTCTTGGGGGAGAAATTTCTGTTAATAAAGTTGTTGCAGGATATACAAACTGATCAATGAATTCTTAGTAGGAGTAGGGAGAATCAGAGGAAAAATGAATGATGGGGGACCAAAAAATGATTGACCTGGGATTTTTCTTGGCATCAAGTTTCTGTACAGGGAAAGGGAATCTTTCTGACTGATAGAAGATCATGAGATGATAGATAACTGAGGAGTACTTAAAAACTTTTTCAGTATCTAGCCTTAAGAATTGATCATGGATCTTGCTGGCTATGAAAGAAGCATAGTCATATTTGATCTCAGGAGGTTGTCCAGGAGTAAAAATGGATAGCAGAGCCAAGGTTATCTCGTCCACATATTCACTGGTGTTAAATCCTAAGACAAAAGATATTATATTTACAACGAGCCTTCCCAATGTATTGAAATAGTAAAAACCATAGGGGGGAGACCCTTTTGGCTGATGCTCAGGTAACATGAAATGCTGACACATGGATTTTAGCTTCTCTGGGGTTAATTGCCTGGTTTTCTCAATCAATCCTTCCATGGAAAATGGTGCTAACTCTTGGTCTGGTTCATAGTGCAACATGGCATTGATAGCCTGTGGAGTGATGGGAAACAGAACACTTTGATCAGGAGCTAATACTGCCCTCTGTGTGGGATCATAGTTTGAATGATAGTAATGAATGATTTCTGGGAAAATAAGGACTGAAGGAATAAGATACCTTGGGAGATTGGATTCCCACAACCCTATAAGATCTTGCCCCTTTGAGTATTCGTCTCTGCAGCGACAATAGCTCAATAGGGGACTTTCATCGAAATGCAGGTCTTTGATTTGGAAATATTCATCTATCAGAGGTAAATAGTCCAATTCACGGTGAGGAGCATTCAATGGAGTGATATTAAGAGCTGCCGGGGCCTCCATTTTGGTTCTTGTGGATTCAAAATGGAGGTTTTTGGTTTTCTTCACGGGCCGGGCGGTATTCTTGAAATGAAGGAAATTGGAACAATTTGCAGGTTCGGGGAGCAATTTCACAGGTTTAAAATCTCCAGGGAGAACTCAGTGATGATTTTTAACCACTTTTCAGCGAAAAAAAACAAAGGAAACTGAGTTTTACTTGTAGTCGGGGCGTAAAGGATAAATACCTGTTTTAAACGGAAACTGGTTCTTTCACAGGTAACAGGCAATGGCGGGACTGTTCTTCAACACGGGCGCAGCAGAATTTTGGGGCGAAATGATCAATTACAGTGGAAATTTGAAAATCGCAGCGGGAGCTCTGTCGTTTTCAGAATAACGAAAATAACAGGAAAAACGTGAAAAAATGGCTTATTTACAAGTTAAAAGGGTTTTTTGTTTTTTTCGAGGTGTGACGTCAGGGTAGTACGGGATGACGTGTGCAGAGTCGGGCGGTAAGTGGTAAGCGGGAAGTCCCCGCACCGCTTTTGGTCGAGGGTGGTATTGATCGCGGGGGGAGTGATTCCACAGAACATTTGCCACGTGGATGTCTGACTTTTCAAAAACCACCCATCCCCCGCTGGTTAACATGCTGACAAGGGATGAGCAGCGGGATTAATAATGACCGTTGATCTACGATTAGGTGATCCGACGGCTGAAGGGATGGGGGAACATGCGGAGTGTTGAGGTGTGGGCCCATCGGGCTTTAAAACACTTTTTATCGTTTTTTAATCACCCCGGGGAAAATCTAATAGGCGGATAAAGTTATTAATTAGTCCAGATGACTTAATTAATCCTGTATGCAAAAGAAAGGGGTTGCGGCGGGGTTGGCTAAAGTGGAATTCCACGTGGACAGACCACAGTGGCATGACAATTTCCCGAAGTTTTATTCAAATTTTTGTATTTAAACATACATATGGCATGTTTAAAGTTTTCGTGCATATATTTTTTATTTATATGGTAAATTAATTAATATAAATAATTCACCATAGGGGCGAGATTATAACATATTGATATTTTTAACCAAAGGGCTTATAGAAGCGGGTTTTAATGAATTTTAAGGAGATAAATACTTTGGTTAAAACATTATAATAAATGGATTTTTGGGATATTTATAAAAAAGGGAATTATATACTTAGGAAAGGGTATTTCACTAGGGATTTAATATAATAGAGTTGAATGTTAATATGGTAAAGCACAAGGAAAATCAAAACATTTTTGTACATCTAAGAAAGTGATAACTTGTGAAGTAAATTGCAACATTTTATCTTCAACACTTAAACTTAGAATAACAAGTTATTTTGAGGAATTTTTATGGAATTTTGCATCAGTTTCCTAAGTAAAATAGGATTTTACTTAGGAAAAAGTTAAAGATGGAAGATAACAATGATGGATGTCTCGTGTGGTCTTTTGATCAACAAGGCGGGGGTCCGGTCCCTCCGGAAAGTCAGAAATGCCTTGAGAGCCCTTTTAGTCTCCAAGCCTTAGTACTTTTGAGGAAATTAGTAAAACTCACGAAAGTGATGAGGAAGTTAATGAATTTGACTTTGTAGCAGCGGAATTTTCCGGTGTATTTCACCTTTAGCGCATGATGAAAGTGAATGATCGTATGTGACATCATTCATCGATTGTTGCACTATGGCACCATCTACCTACCCTATCTACTTAACACTACCATTTTCTCTTCTTTATTAGGGTGCATTTAGACTTGCAAACCCTTTTCAATCTTTTCTTTTTACAAGGAAAATCTATCTAATTCTGCCCTTATTACATCCAAGGGCTCAGATTAAACTGTTGAGCACCTTTTATTCATTCTACCTATCTACTTATCTGCCAAGATTAAACTGTTTGGTCACATCTTTATTCTCTAATCTATAACATGAAATTGAAATATGAGTAAGCCAAGTTTAAACGGTTTGACTTATTCATGAATTGTGGCAAAGGTCTGACAAGTTGCACACAATTTCTTTATTACAGAAGATGAAATAGCAGTGGCATTTGGATTTGCACACTTTCTTTGGTCTATTTTTTCTTGGGGTTCATTTCTTTTACTTTTTTGACCATTTTATTCTTTTTACCCTTTTATCTTTCTTTTAGGGTATACCCTCTTTACATTTTTTAAACTTTTTGATTTTTTGGTTTTTCAAGAATATGGAACACCTTTGCTCAAGAAAGAAGGTTTGAACATATTCCATAGTTCAATCAAGACAATCATGAAAGAGGAAACCTATTGGTATAGGAGGCTAACAGGTAAAAGAAACATTATCCGTAAATCCTCTACGGTGAAGGAGCCAATATTCTCTAGCTTAGAATTCTTGAATTTTCTTTCTATTATGTTAAGGTTGTCAATGACGTATTTTACCATGTCAATGTATGGTAAGATTTTCGTTCTGGTCTCTATTCTGTGCAGAAATGAACATGCAACTTCAAAGTAAGACAGGTCTGATTAAATTGCCCCATATGTTCTTACTGTTTTCTTTAATTCTCTTGGATGTTCTCCTTCAAACAAGTTGTACATGACCTCCCATTAAGAACTCCCATAATCCTTGTTGCACATTGTGTCTGAGAATAATGGAGCATGTATGTATCTTCTACAGCAGATGCTTGGGCAATTGCTTCTCCTTTCTTTGTCATTATTGTTTACCTTTCTTCCTTAGGTAGTTTATTGAATTCAAGTGAACCGAGTAAATTCATATCTGAGATGAATAAAGACAAGGAAAGAGAATAGAGTTAAATAATTATAATCAAAATCCCTCACTCTAAATGTAAAACACGCTTCAAGTAAAATATCAATCTTTTGAACCTTGCACCCATTAAATGTCGTTAATAACCCTTAACTCGTTCTATCAAATCTCTTACACGCCTTACGCAATATGTCTAATCTAATGATCTAAGTCTTTAGATATTATAATGGATTTATTGAATAAGAATTACGTCATGCAATTTAATAATAAATATCATAGCGTAAATCATAATTTTTAGCATATACCAATAGTACATGTTTTCTCCACTGGTGAATTTGTGAAATGAGATCTACGCAAATCGCACATCGCAATTCATTAGAGTGGATATAAATTTCAATTTTGTTAATGTTCGCGAAACGTGATATGCGCTAAAGACTCACTGTATTGTGCTTTATCATATTTTTGGATACATTTCATTGTTCTTCTTTTGTTTCGTCAAGTCCAACTCATCGGAACTATTTTCGAAATTTTATAAGTTTGTTATTTAAAGAAGGAGAGACGTGATTTATACCTTAAGGGCTTTTTTCATATTTTCAACAGGGATTTTATATAATTCAAAAAGGTTGAAGCACATATTGCCTTTTGAACATCTTATATATTTTTTAACTTTGTTAGCTTGTAAGGTATCCGAAAAAGTTGTTATTCCTAAAGTTTAAGACTTAACTCTAAAACACAATAATACTTATAAATTTCTATTTATTTTTTAAAGGGTCCCCATTAATAATAAAATAAATGGTGCGTGTTTTATAGTACAACAATTGGTGATTCGCTTGGGAGAACCAGTTATCTCGGATTAGTTTTTTGAAATTTCTAAAATTTTTCGAAATAAAAATAGTTGCAAGAATTAATTTCAATACAAATAATATTTCACTAAACAACAAAATCTCACTTGATCATAATCCATAGTATTTCCCCTTTTAAAAATTAATATATGAATATCTATATCAGCCTTTACTTAGTTAAAAAACATGAATCAGGTGGCTCATTCTGATTAGCTTTGTAAATATATACTCTTTTATCACAGGTAGAGCCTCTGATCCAGTAGGAAATTTAAGCTTTTGGAAGGGTTACCTTTTACCCAGAAATCATTTGTTTTCCCATCTAGTTAATATTACAATCTTCTAAAAATAAGTTCATTTTTATATACTTTGTCTCTTTTGGAACTTGTTTTCTTTTTTGTAAATATTTTTCATGTATTTTTTATCACTTAAAAGCCATTTTCTTGGCTTGGTACCCAAATATTGACAATGCCATTTATTGGTTGTAACTAAACTGATCAAGCTGGCTCTTGACGATACCCCTTGCCTTTTGATATAATATCAAGTCATTACCCTGTTTTGGTAGGTAGTATTTGTAATTTCAGTTTAACTATTTTCCTATGAAAATGGTAAACAAGCTCATGATGAGACTTATTATATTGTAAGATTTTAGCATAATTTTTTGAATTACTTTCTGAAAAATGAAAATTTTACTGGATGTGGTGAATCATTGGTCCTTTTGAAGATTCTGGATGATAATTTTAGAGTTTAAGATTGCTTATTTGTAAAAGAGTCCTACTATGTTAAAAAATCCTTTCTTGAATTTTAGTCAAGTAACCATACTTTATAAAAGTGAGTGTTTATGAAAGAATAAATAACTTTAGTGAAATTATATTTTCAACGAAATAAAATCTATTTAATATTCAAAAAATTTCAATTGTTTCCTTAATAATTCTTATTTCTAAAAGCGATAAATCAAAAATATTCTGTGATATTTTTATTTGAAAACCCAAAAATCAATACCATTCAACTTTTATTTCCCTAAGAAAATAAAAGACAGTAATATAAATGGAATAGAAGGGGTTACCTCCTATGAAAAATATTTCTTTAAAATTTTCCCATTAGCAGGTAAAGAATCTCTCTTTCATGATAGATGTTGCAATAAAAACATTGATCGGCCTATTTATTCTATTATTTAAAATGGTCCTAGCCACAACCTTTGGAATTTGGTATTTTTACCGTTTTCCTCGTGTTCCTTATCCCATTTTAGGAACATATCAGCAATTTGAAATGTATTTGGAGTGACAGAAGTTGCATCAAATGAAGCTTTAACTAACTATTAATGATGAGCATGAGTAAATTTAGCTTTTTCTCTTTCTTCTTTGAGTTTAAGGATTTGCAATTATCTTACTTGCAAAGAAGAAGAAGGTGATTCATCAATAAATTGAATGAGGGAAAGAGAAGGAATAACTACATTAGTAGGAAGAAAAACCTCTTTCCCATCAACAAGATTAAATGGAGAAGTACTAATAGAGGCCTTATGAGTTATTCAAATTTCCCAAGATAAAATGTTAACGATTTGTGCCAATTTCTTTGGTTCTGGTCAACAATTTGTTCAATGATTCTAATAAGTTTTTTAATTGTTGATTCTGCTAAACCATTTCCTTGAGGATAATAGTTAGCAGACTACTTGGGTTTAACACCTTTTTTAATAGGGAATTCTATCATAGCAGCTCGTGAGAAATAAGATGCATTGTCAAACATCAAAGCAGTGGGTAAAAAAGATCTAGTTATGATAAACTAATCAATGAATTCAATAATATTCTCAGAGTTGTCCAATTTTAGTGGAATTTCTTCCACCAATTTGGTAACATAATTGGCAGCTATGAGGATGTATTTATGTTGTTTAGAAGAGTTAGGAATGATCTAACAAATTATATCTAATCCCCATTTCTCAAATGGTTTTTCGATATTAAGTGGGTGTAATGGAAAAGTTGGTTTCCCTTTTCTTCCAGATGCAGTTTGATAGACTTTTCATTTTCTCGCATAATCATAAGCATCTTTGAAAATATTAGGGAAATAGTAACCTGCATGCTCGATTTTATGTGCTATTGTATTTCCTCCTAAGTGTCCTCCAAATGGTCCATGTGGAGTTCCTAGAAAACTTTCACTGCTTTAGATTTCTCTAAGAATATTAATGACATGGAATCAAAGTTTCTTCTAAACAATACATCATTGATCATTTTGTATTTCTTAGCTTTGGATCTTAAAGCACACTTTGTTTTATAACTGATCTATGTGGGGGAATATCTGTTTTTCAAATAAAACTTAAGATCAACATATTGAGAATGAGCATCGTAGAGGCTTACCTCTGACACTTGTACATCATTACTTGAATCAGCTTTTAGTGATAAATGGGATGCTCCTGTTAGAAGGTCTAATTTCTACATCATATTTTGGTAAATCAGTAACCCAGTTAGCCCTTTTCTCTCCTACTTTTCTTTTCATAAATAATTTCCTTACTGCAGAGAATGGAATTATTATCTTAGTATGAATTTTGAGGAGAAATGGCCTAAAATGCTTTATATATTTGAAGACAACCAATTCTTGTTTCTCAAAAGATGAATAATTTAGTTCTGCACCTTGCAAACTGTAACTGGAAAATGATAATGGTGCTTCAATTTTTTGGTCATTGAGCTATGTCAGAATGGGAACATAAGATCTATCTGATGAGAATATATATAAAGTGAAAGGATTAAGAAAATTGGGAGTAGTCAAGAATGGATGACTGATAATATATTTTTTGAATAAATCAAATGCTTCTCTTTCATTATGTCACCACTTGAAGACTATTATTTTCTTAATCATTGTTTGTAAAGGTAAAACTATCTGTGAAAAGTCAGGGACAAATCTCTTTACAAAATTTATTTGTCCAAGAAATGACTGCATCGTTTTCTTATTATGAGGGAACATAATCCTTTTAATCTCTTTGATTCTTTCAAGATTGATATAAATACATTTTTTGGACACAATAATTCCTAAAAAATTTCCTTCATCTAAAGAAAAATATGACTTCATTGGGTTTACTGAAATTCCATAATTTTTACATCGCTCAAAGACTTGCTTTAGGTCATTCACATGATTAGTTGCTTGTCTAGAAAATATTGTGATATCATACAGATAAATAACCGCTGATTTGTTAATCAGACCTCTAAATGTTGTGTCCATGGCTCTTTGGAAAGTGGCACCTGCATTGACTAAACTGAATGAAATCTTTTGATAGGCATAAGTTCCCTAGTTAGTCTTGAATGTATTCTTTAATATTTCATCTCGGTGTACGAGGATTTGGTTATATCCTAAAAACCCATCTAGAAAAGACATAAGTTTAGAACCAGATATTGTTTGCAGTACTTGTTCCATGTTTGGTAGTGGAAAATTGTCCTTCCGACATGCTTCATTTAGATTTCTAAAATCAATACAAATCATAATGTCACCATTATTCTTCCTAATAGGAACCAAATTTGATACTCACTTTTAATTTCTAACTAGAAAGTTGATCTTAGCTTTGAGGAGTTTATTCAACTCTGTTTTGATTTGACTTTCAAGATTAGGATGAATTTTCCTCAACTTTTGTTGTATTATTTTCTCATCTAAAACCATAGGAATAGTGCGTTGAATACCAGAAGTGCCATATGTTTTAAGATCAATATAATCCCAAGAAAAAATAACTTTTTTATGTCCTTAATAACTTGAGAAATGATATTCTTTCTTCAGAAGATAGACCAAGTCCTAAGTTGAAATTTTGTTTTTTATCATCAGTTCCAAGATTTACTAACTCAACCTAAAGTTTAACTTTGAGTTTTAGAATTAGTAACTCTCTTAAACATATCTTTTAAATAATAAAGGTATTCTAGTTTGAAAACTGACTTTGGTATTTGATTTTCATCACGTTCTTCATTTATCTGAATGTCATGTTCATTTTCATCTAGAATTTGATTATCATAAGATCCTTTAGATGTAATGAAATCTATGATATCAGAATTACGGTTAAAGACTCTCCAATTCGTAATATTATCAGGAAAAAATGGTCTAAAAATCAACTCAATAGAAAACCTTCAAGACTAAATTATTGAGATGGAATTAATTTCGATGCTACATTAGCCAATAAATCAGCACTAGCATTTTGTATTTTTTGTACTGAGGAAATATTGAAAGATAAGAAATGACAAGTTAATTCTTGGACTAATGCATGATAATATTTAAGATGTCCAGAATGACAATGGATAGTATTTCTTACTTGTTTGACAATTATTTCTGAATCTCCCAGTACTTGCAGATATTTAATGTCAAGGTTAATTTCTTTATACAAGCCTTGAATTAGCGCTTCATATTCTCATATATTGTTCATGAAATTAAATTGAAGTTTGCAGGCTAGCATTGTTTTTTCTCCTTTTGGGATTATCAAAATATAGCCAGCTTCTCCACCATCTTCTGATTTAGAACCATAAAAATAAAGAATCTGAAATAAATAATTAAATACTGGTTTATTTACAATTTTTTTACACTTAGAAGTGTCACTCTAGGAAAAATTTTCAATTTGAGAGATAACTACATTATCAAATAAGGGTGATGGTTGAGCATTAAAGTTTCCAAGAAATGATTCTGTCAAGTAAGTTCCAATAATATTATTATTGAATGCTACTAGCTCATTGATTCCTTCAAGATCAGTAATTGCATGTTTCATGAATTTTTCACGGTCTACTCGAATTTGGTTTGACTTTCCATTGTGGGGAAGCCACATATGTGACAAGTATGTTGCTAAATAACCATGCAGGTTCTCAGACCAATCTCTGCTCAATACTAAACCATAAAATTCAAGAATATCAGCTACCAAAATATCTATTATCTGAGATATCTTACGGTTTGATGAAAATCTAATGGAAATATAATTTATTTCTCCTAAAACATATAATTTTTTCATATGAAGTTGTAATATACAAACAAGAGACCTTTGAGAAGTTATGTTAGATTTAGCACATACTGATTTCAACATGATATTAGAGGAAGCCCCTGAATCAATTAGGAAATTATGAACATTCTTATTATAGATGTCATAGGTTAAGAGAAATGGACGAGTATGAGAGATGGATGGATCATATATCATAATAAGATCTGTTGCATCTATTTTAGTTGAAGTAGAAGGAGGTTTACCCATATCGTTAGAAACTTAAACTACTACTGGAGCAGGTATGGCTAAAGTAGAAACTGCATTCAAATATCTAAGTAAATTTTTTTTATGCTATTTCAGTTTAGTAAGTTCATGGATTGAAATGTTAGCCTTGGTAGTTTTCATATCTTCAACTACATTATATTTAATGGTGTCAGAGACTACCATTGTATTTTATGTAGATGGAACATCTAAAGGAGCAGGGTTAGTTTGTGTAGCCTTAGATTTAGACTTCTTACTTACTATTTTCTCTTTAGCAGGAGTTGAGTTCTTCTGTTTCTTATTAGGTTGCATTGCTTCAGTGGTATTCTTGCTTCTTGTACTAATGCATAAAGCTCTATGTTGTTCATCATTTTGTAGGATGAAATACCACATGCCATTTTGTTCAACTTCTTCTTCAACATCAGTTTCTTCTCCTTCCATTTTCTCCTCGTTTGTGTCTTGATCAAACTCAGAATTAGATATGATGTTGGGTGACTGAGAATTAGAAGACTGATTTTTCTGTAATGGCTTGAAAGTCTTCTTTGTACTGGAACTTTCATAAACTTATTTTTTGATGTCTGCCATTTAATTTTTCATGGCTTGTAGTACTTTATGAAGGCCTTCTACATAAAAAGGATCTTTTGGTGGCTTCTTCTTTGAATCATCTTTGAAGGATACTTTCTTCGATTTCATTTCTTCTTGAGAATTCTTATTTTCAAGAGCTATAATGTGTTTCTCTAGAGACAAATATTCCTTCATATTTTCTGCCAATGTAGGTAACTTTGCTTTATCAACAAAAATGGCTATGTTAGATGGCACATAAGAAATATGCCACTCAATTTGAACCTCATGACTAGGAACGGGTGTAGCGGGGATTTTATTGAGTAATTTATTAAATGTGGAATTGAATTTTTTTATTTTCTCTTATGTTTTAGCCTTTAGATTTGATAGGTCATTGATGACCGATGCAGTAGTTTAGTCATATCCAAAGTCAGCTAAGAATTTTTCTTCAAACATATTCCATCTAGTTAGAGAGTGAGCGGGCAATGAAAAATACCAGGATCCTGCAGATCCTGTGAGAGTATATGGATATAATCTGGCTACATAGTATTCTTTAGTTACCTCTTTTAAATTGATGCCTAACATATAATTATGAATGTGTTCTTCAGCTGGGAGACCATCATCAGGATTGAATTTAGGTATCCATCTTCCGGGGCATTTAGGAAGAGGATGAAGAGGAGCAGACATTTGTACATCACCTAGATTGTTCCATGGTTGTAAATTTGGTGTAGTTTTTGGTCCTTACACTTGACCTTGGGTGGAGATGATAAGTGAATTTTGAGTTGAAGAAGAGGCAGGTTGAGTGCTAGAACTAGTTAAAGGAGTTGTAGTTTGGGTAGTGTAACTAGTTGAACTAAAATTGATTGTTGGAATGGAAATTTTTGAAGTGAGTGGAGGTAATGGAGGTGATTAGGGTGGATTATTTCATAATACCTCACTGGTGGTTGAATCTGATTCAGTATTCTTTGTTTTCCTTCGAGAAGTATCAATAGGAAATTCAAAAGGAGGGATTCATGTCTTCTAAGTTTTTGATCGAGTTAATATTTGTCTAGGTTGTAAAGAAGATGAAACACTAATTTCAGACGTTTGAGAAGTTTTAGGTTTTTCAGCAGAAATGGATACTCTCTCTAACTTTTCGATCAAAGACTGAACTTTTGGGGTGTTTTGGTGAAAATCTAGAGATAGTGTTGGTTGAGTTTCACTAAGAGACTTAGGAGAGGGATGTTAAACTTCAGATCTTAAGGATTTATATCTAGATAATGGTCTTTTAGTTGAATGGGATATACAGGGAGAGAGACTCTTATATTGGATTTTAGATTGATCATACTTTTTTCCATTCAAAATTTTCCCTCCTTCTAGCTCCAAAATGTTGAAGCGTCGGAATTCTATTGCAACAACATGGGGAAAAACCAACCGATCCGGACTCTCACTGGGGTTAGAGGGAATAGTTTCCCAATAAGCATGATGAGGGTGTGTTTTGTTTATATAATGCAAATGGAAAATTATTTAATCTATCATATGCATTGAAAAAATATCTATTCTACTATATACCCGATAGTATTCATTCCCTAATGAAATCGACAAAGATATATTTCGACAATTGGTAATGAAGATTTTTCAAAAGTTGAAAGAGATGAAAATTATGTAAAACAATTCCTTTGACAAAATAGTTTAATCAAAAGGATTGTGAAATATATCTTGCATCTATAAGTTTTGTCATATATGAGATAAGAAACTATAAACAAATATCAGTACAAAAGTGCATTTAACATTCACTTATGATAAAATATTTCATATATAATGTAGATAAAAGATGATTGTCAATTCAAGAAGAAAAAATTAATATAATTTTTAAAAATGCCATATATATAGAGGTTCTACTCATTCAAACTGATAGTAGTGTTCCTCTCCTCTTCACATTCAAGAAATTCAATGAGTACAATAGTGCAAATTCATTTTAAAAACTTCAATGTCAAAAGATAATAGATTTCATTCCATTAATTCATCAAGGCATTCCCAAACTTACAGAAGTGCATTCTTTGCAAATGCTTTTCAAAAAATTTTGGACCCTTCTCTAAATGCATGTGAAGGGTTTAAATACTATGCTAAATATTTCTAAAATATATTATTACATAAAAAATTGAGGAGGTTTCAAATAACATTCCTCGTAATGAGTAAACTTAAACTACAATATAGTAATAAAAATAACAACATGGTTAGGTGGGTTGATCTTCTTTTCGAATTTGATCTCTTAGGTGGAAAATATCTACCATTGTCTTTAGGTGAGCTTGTTGTGTAGTCCCGGATCTGGCTTGGCCTTTAAACACTGCATTTGAAAGTTCTAGAAACAATTTCTTAGTAGAGTCAATTAATGATTGTAAAGTCAGACACTTATGATATGGTTTGATCAAAAAAATCTAGTAATTTTCTAGATCAAACTTAGTTATATTTTCTATAGCTTTCTTCTATGTTTCTGCACTTTCCTTCCATTGTGGTTCTAAGGTTTTAAGCTCTGGGATCCCTTCAGATGTAAATTCTTTGATTAGTTCAACATTTAGGAGTTGTCCATTAATAGATTCGATGATTTCATTTGTCAGATTTGTTGCCTTTGATGTCGCCTTCTCTGCATGTGTTAACTGCATTTCCCAATCGTTGAATACAATATATTTGTGAAATTTATAAATTTTAGGGAGATCAACATTCTTGCCTGTATCAAACTCTTACCATTGAATGAAATCATAAATTTTCTTTTTGAAAATTTCACACTCTAGCCTGTCTTTACCCACTTGTTGGATCAAAATATTTCTTATATCATAGTATGAACTGGTAACTGGAATTTGATGACAAAAATGTTCATGTTGCTTCTTCCATTTTTCATTCCATCCAAGTGCCTCTTTAATAAATTGCTCTATTTGAGGCTGAATTTTCATTTTATCCATAGATGCTTCTATCCGAGTTTCCTTTTCTGAAATCTGATCTTGGTGCTGCAACTTTAAACTATCAAAGTCATTTTGCAATTATGATATTTTCATCTCAATATGTTTACTGGAATTGAGATTTTCTTGTTCTAGTAATCTTTCCAATTCTTGAACTTTGTCTTTCTTTTGTTTCAGAATAAGTTTCACTTCTTCTTCCTATTTTTCAATTGTAGCAATTGAATATGCTCCGAAAAACTGTGATAATTTAGTGAGATGTTTAGTAGGATTAGAAAAAGCGTCCTTCCATACAACATCCATTGATTCATTCACAAGGGCAGTCATTGATTCATCTATTCTTCTTTTCTTTCTTCTCTTGACTACAACTTTGTGACTTGAGCTATAGAAAAAATCTAATGGAGGTATTTCCTCAATTTTCAAAATGATTTCCTGTGTTGGGTAGGCCGGGATAATCTCTTGATCCTATTATTTTGGTACCTGCTGTAGTGGCATTGCATTTTCCACTATATTTTGGGTCTGCTATGGAGTTTGGAAACTTGTTGATTCGTCAATGGTGATGTTGTTTCCAGTGATTTAGAAAAATTATCTCATTCTTTCTTCAAGTCATTTGCTTTAGTTTTTTCTAACTTCTCAGGTGTATTATGAATATGATAAAATTCCTTACATGAGATTCAGCTCCAACAGTTTCTCCTTCAGTCTGCATCTAAATTCCTTTAATGACATTTTCAATTATTTTCTTAGGACTTTCATTTCTTCTTTCGGATGCATTGTTAGAATGATCTGAACTTTGAGAGTGGTGTTGTGATTGTTCTAACTCTTGATTTGATTTTTTCTGAGATTCACCTTCTGACATGTCCTTAGCCTCATCATCTAGACTAATGCTGGGGGTTGGCCTTTTGACATCTTCAATAAATAATAGGTCCAAAGGGACTGTTTATAATATCTTGCTTGTGTATGCTTGAAAATATTCAAATTCTACTTTACTGGGCTTATTAGATGTAATTTTCAACACATCTGTAAAGAAAAAGTATAAAAATTCTAGAGTGATTTTGTTGGGGGAGAGGAATTTGGGTTCGGGTTGGAGATATTACATCTCCATCGTCGATATCCCTAAGCCTAAAATCCATCGTATATGCAAGGAGTAAGGAAGAGCACCAAGATGAAGCACATGGGCGATAGGGACATGGAAATAGTGAATTGGTCAGTTTTTTCAAATCCATGTACCTCCATAAACGTGTCTGGACAAGGGTTATGGTTAACCATTGATTACTCTTGCTTGGATTATGGGTCACCATACTAATGTTGCCATCATTATAAAATATAAAAACGACAATCATGTGCTCTATATTTATATATATTCAAGGCATATCTAAGTAATATATTAGGAATTAAACAAAAGGTATATATATATATATATATATATATATATATATATATATATATATATATATTCCACGACATTGCATACCATAAACCTATTAAAATAAATAAATTTACATGGTATGCCTCAAACAGATTTATGGGACAGAAATGTAAACTAGATCGTACTGTTGGGAAAAAATACCGAGAGGGGGGGGGGGGGGTGAATCAGTATTTACTGCATATTCAAAACTTTTACTTTTTCTTGCTTCTAAAACCCATACGCTACTTTCCTGAAACAGACTCGCGTATGTACGCGGATACCCTTTATGAAACTCGCGTATACACAGATATCTAATTATGTCATTAATTCTTCACTTAAATCATTCCTTCATTTATTCATCAGATATTCAATAAGCAGTAAACATGTGCAGTAAGAACAGAATAAACCATCACACAAAACATCACACATGAACACCAGGATTTTTAGGTGGAAACCCAAGTCGGGAGAAAACCACCGCTGCAGTTGCTCAGCCTTCAATATTTTTATTATAGAGAAAACATCTTACAACATATGTGCTGGTGCAGACTCTACCAGCATGCAGGCACCCACCTGCGCTCGTTTACCAGCCTCTCCTGGAAGGGAGCTCCAACCCCCTGACTCGTTTACCAGCCTCTCCTGGAAGGGAGCTACGACCCCCTGCTCTCGTTTACCAGCCTCACCTGGAAGGGAGCTACAACCCCCTGACTGAAGGCTACAACCCTCAGCACCTCTATGGACCACGTTTCATCAATTTTCACACTGGATCCAAAGCTTCCTTTAGGACACCACTTGTAGGCCACATTTCATCATATTTTCAGACTGGACACTTTCCATACTTTTAAGCACAATCAACCATGAAACAGATACATATAACTTACTGACAGATATCAGTAAACCAGCAGAACAGATCAGACATTTCTTACCACAAACTTCAGCAAACCCTAGTTTGCATACGCGCTTTCCTTTCTCTGATGTCACGTATATACGTGCTTCCATCCACATAAACCAGCGTATACTTCAGTACAAATTACAGAGCTAATTTTATTGCACATACGCGCTTTCTCTTCGGCAAAGCCGCGTATATACGCGCTTCCTCTTCGGCGAACTAGCGTATGGTTCTTCAAACTTAAATGTCATTGCAATTCTTCACAACAGATACATCACTTCAGATTTTACCCTTTACCTCAGACAGATGTTCGCCTGGATGTTCGCCTCATCATAGATCTAATCATTCCATAAACAGATCTAGCAAATACAAGTACAATACAGATCTAGATCCCCTTCTTCATCACTCCTTCATCGGTGCATCATACATTCAGATCTTTCATTCAACTGTAACCCTTTCCATTCAGATATACTCCAGAGAGAAGTATTCATTCAAGCTCAGACATCTTGCACCCACACTCATGCATTGCACAATGAAATTCTTCTCCTTATATAGGTTTACCCAATTTCAATACCATGAGCCAAAACCACATTACTTCCGATGGTATTCCTGGACGGGGTCATTTAGACGAATCATTACCCAATACAATGGGTCAATACCATGGTGGTTACCCCTGGTTTTGCACTTTAAGAGCGCTTTTTCCCATACGCAACTTGGCACGTTGATTCCCGTGTGCATACGCGACTTCCCCTAGGCAAATACGCGTATGCCTAGAGACATACTCTTTTCATCAAGATTTAGCACATGTTGAATTCCTTTCTTCATTGCCTTCTGTACACACTGTAGATACATCAGATTTACTTCATCAAGAACATATTCTATCAAGCGCAACTTCATCTTCATTCATTGGGTTGCCATCAAGGACAACACTCTGCATCATATTTCCAACAATCTCCCCTTTTGGACTTGATGGCAACCACGATGGTGTTTGGTTACCACAACAGATAGGTAGATGAATTCAATGACACCATGTCACATGCCCCATTTTTTACTTCATTCAAACACCATGTCACTCTCCCCCTTTGACATCAAGCGCAAAGGGTGGATCAAAACCAACATACTCTCCCCCTATTCTCCGCATGTGGAAGAAGCGTTCTGTAGATATGATATATATTGAAGTGACCAAGCTCCCCCTGAGTTCATGCTGAATCTTCAAACATATTTTTCCAATGACGTACATGACTCTATGAACTTCCTATCACCAAAGACTCATACTACCCAAGTGGGTTTACACATTTCAACTCAGTTACCCAACCAAGTGGGTTTACAAAATTTGACTCAGCTACCCAACCAAGTGGGTTTACAAATTTGACAAGTCCTTACATGACTGAATATTACAATTTTTACATCATGGGTCTCATTCTTTGCTTTTCATCGAGCTATAAATAAAACTTTAAGACCAACACCGGAAAGTCCTCAAGAAGAGAACATATTTCGAGAACCATCATAATGCCAACAATGCATTATACTCGGCAACGCTAATGCTCCCCCTGAATCTGTGCATCCAAGCATCCTTTTCATATGACTAAGGCTCCCCCTTAGTTTGTGCATCCTGAACACTTTCACCAACAAATCATCAAGGCATCTTATCAAAACATTAGAAATAGAGTTATGAGAACTGGAACACCACCAGAGATACCAAATTATAGGAGATGCCAAGAAACCTTGCAAGCTGTCTTTGAAGAGAGCTAACTCCAAACAGAAAAATGTCAGCAATCAGACATACGCGGTTTTCTGTGCATGAACTCGCGTATATATGCGACTGTGTTTCAGGAAACCCGCGTATCCAATACGATCTTCTAAATTTTAACCAGATCAGATCCTCTGTGAGAAAAAGACAGTGTTCAGCTTCTTTCTGGGGTATTTGAATGCTTCCCTGGACTACAGATAGATAGAACAGTGTAGTTGTGTCTTCAAGCATCATCCAACGATTGTAGCATAAGCACATTAGTAACCAAGCCTTTAGATTCTTTGCAGCATCAATACAATCTTTCCAAGAGAGATTATCATATCAGAACAACATCTTCAAATATGTGTCAAGAAATCATCCATGTGGTCCAATATCATCAAGACCTTCAAGATTTAACATGAAGTAACATATGTAGTCAAAAGATCTCAACCATAGTAACAGACTCTGCATGATCTATTTTTATTTCTGAATCAATCGACATCCAACTCATCCATGTGTGAGCACAAAAGATACTTATCAACAACCAAGGCTCAAAATCTCATCATAATAAACCATGTACCAAGTCATCATCATTTTGAACATGAGTATCACCAAAACCAAAGAATAAGCAGTCATATTTCCAACAATGCAATCATTAGTATTCAACTTGCTGCTCCCCTTGAACCAGTGCTCCTTCTTAACTTGTGCAACCTGAATACGTTCATCAGCAAGTCATCAGCAACAATCTCTGCATGAACTGCCCTTATCTCCGAATTATCAGACTTTCATCTCAATAATGAATACTCTTCATCAAAGCAAACAGGACTCATCCACAATCTTCAACATAAGCAACCATGTATTATATCATCATTATTTAGAACTGAGAAACTAAGCTGATACAGAGTCAATAATACAGTCATTAAAAATCAGACTGATGCTCCCCCTGAACCTCTGCTCCAGATCTTCAGCTATCATATAAATTCTCTTATCATCAATGCATACGTGACTGTGTCTGCTGGAACTCGCGTGTATACACGACTTTGGTTCATCGAACCCGCGTATGGAAAGTGAAGCATAGAAATTTTTTCATCTTCCGTCATCTCCTCCTGAGCTTGTACCTCCTGTACCTGTCTTTTCCACATTAGATGTGTTGTCAGAAGTAAACATAACCAGAGTAATCAAATCAACCATGAGAGTCATCATGCATTGCTCCCGCTGTGACGATACATTACTAAATCTCATAATGTATCCCACATCATTCTTGCAGTCAATAAGAAAAGTCAGCTTCAGAAGCGGATGACTGCAGTAGGGTCAGAATTCCCTACGTTTCTGATCGGTCCTCCATCTTTTTCCAGATTTGTTTGAACTTTCTATTTGTGTGCCGGAAGTTATCCAATTTCTCATATCTGTTCAACCTACATTCCTTTTCTACATTTCCATACTTGTTACAAGAATAACATCTCATATAAGAACCATAATGATTATTTCTATTCTTCCTCCTTCTACAATCAGCTGCTTTATGTCCATACTTGTTACATGAGAAACAATATCCCTTGAAGAAACCAGAGTACCTTTCTATGTAGGATCTGTTAGTTTGAGGCTGAAATGATCTGATCCTGTAATTAGCTGCAACATGCCCATAATTATGACATTTAAAACATTCAATGTTCTTGAATGAATTCCTTTGAGAATTCATGATTGTTGGTTGATCTTTTTTCTCTTTCAACACTTCAGGTTTTTCATTGTCATCCTCTGAATTTTTAGCACTTCCTTGTGAGCTAGATTCTCCTTTAATAGTTTCATGGAAGCCAAGACCAAGTTTGATAGTAGGAGACCTTTGATTACTCAGAATATTGTCCAAAATATTAGAACTATCTTGAAACCTCAAAAGTTTAACCTTTTCTTCTAATTTACCTTTGAGAATGTTTACCTCAACCTCCAAGGCTTGACACTGCTTTGTCATGTTGTCTTCTTTCCTTCTTCCATCTTCTACTTGATCCTTTAGATTTAGAATCTCTTCTTTCAACCAATTTTCGTTTTCTTCACATGTTTGTTGCATATCTTCATTCTTTTTATTTGATTTTTCCAGATCTTCTTTGAGAGAGATGATTTCTGCTTCAAGGCCTTCCTTTTCAAATGTTTGTAGAGGTTCCTCATTCTTCTTACTTGATGTTTCGTGATCCGCTTGCAGAGAGATGAGATTTGGCCTTCAAGTCCTTTCATTCTTTCGTTTGATGTTTTGAGATCTGCATTTAGATCGTTGATTTCTGCTTCTAGTTCTTTAATTCGATTGGATGCATAAGTATGAAACCTTTGATACTTGTCCACCTGTCCATTCAGCATTTCTATTTGTTCTTTCATTTGAGAGATCATCGCTTTGTAGATAGAATCTTTCTTATCAATTTCCTTTTGTTGTTCTTCAACTTTGATCTTGATAGCTTCTTCTAGATCCACAACTTTACTTTCACTATCTTCACTATTGTTTTCCCAAAGAAGAGTATTACAAGGACCACAATCACTATCTGATTCATCTTCTTCAATTTCTGCTATACAAGATTTCTGAGATATATTCTTGTTTCGAGTAGCCTTCTTCTTTTGCTTCTTTGCCATGAGTACTTTCAGATCATGGTCAGAATCTTCTTCATCTTCACTGGACACATCATCTTCATTTGCATAATAAATCTTCCTCTTTTCAAATTGTTTCCCTTTACCATGTTTTTCTCTATAAGGACATTTAGCAGCATAGTGACCAACTTTTACACACTCAAAACATTTGAAGGGAAGCTTACCTTTGAATCTTCCAGTGCCTAGTTGGAGTTTTCTCACAAAATTTGCTTCTTCTTCTTCAGATATATAGCTAGTTTCTTTGACAACTTCCTTTTCCTTTCCTTTTGAAGACACCTTAAAAGCAACTTCTCTAATTTGAGAAGGACCTCCTTGTCTCATTTCAAAAGCAGTCAAAATACCATGTAATTGAACAATAGTAAGAGTTTGCAAATCTTGCCTTTCTTCAATAAATTAAACTTTAGAGTCAAATTTTGAAGTCAAGGATCTTAAGACTTTTTCCACCGTAGTAGTATCGGTTATGGTTTCACCCAAATTTCTCATTCGATTTACAATATCATCCAAACATAAGAAGAAATGGGCAATACTCTCATCACTATGCATCTTCAAATTTTCATATTCAATTTTAAGAGTTTGGAGTTTTGCACTTTTTACCTTTGTGTCTCCTTCATAACTCAGAATGATTTTGTCCCATATTTCTTTTGTTGAATGTAGCTGCATCACTTTGGCAAATTCTGGTTCAGACATGCTACCTAATAAGTCATTTACTGCTTTGGCATTGATTTCATACTTCTTCCTTTCTGCTGCATCAATAGGAATACTTGCAGGGTATTGATAACCTTCTTCCACAATTGCCCACACATCTGCACCAAGACTTTGTAGATATGATTTTGTTCGTACCTTCCAGAAAATCAGATTGCTTACATTGAATAGAGGTGGTTTTATAGACATTACTCCTTCTTGACTTCCCATTGCGACAGATCTCCTTCAAGCGATCAAGCTTCTGCATAAGAACCTGCTTTGATACCAATTGTTGGGAAAAATACTGAAAGGGGGGGGGTGAATCAGTATTTACTGCATATTCAAAACTTTTACTTTTTCCTGCTTCTAAAACCCATACGCTACTTTCCTGAAACAGACTCGCGTATATACGCGGATACCCTTTATGAAACTCACGTATACACAGATATCTAATTATGTCATTAGTTCTTCACTTAAATCATTCCATCATTCATTCATCAGATGTTTAATAAATAGTAAACATATGCAGTAAGAACAGAGTAAACCATCACACAAAGCATCACACATGAACACCAGGATTTTTAGGTGGAAACCCAAGTCGGGAGAAAACCACCGCTGCAGTTGCTCAGCCTTCAATATTTTATTAGAGAAAACATATTACAACATATGTGCTGGCGCAGACTTGACCAGCAAGCAGGCACCCACCTGCGCTCGTTTACCAGCCTCTCCTGGAAGGGAGCTCCAACCCCCTGACTCGTTTACCAGCCTCTCCTGGAAGGGAGCTACGACTCCCCGATCTCGTTTACCAGCCTCACCTGGAAGGGAGCTACGACCCCCTGACTGAAGGCTACAACCCTCAGCACCTCTATGGACCACGTTTCATCAATTTTCACACTGGATCCAAAGCTTCCTTTAGGACACCACTTGTAGGCCACATTTCATCATATTTTCAGACTGGACCCTTTCCATACTTTTAAGCACAGTCAACCATGAAACAGATACATATAACTTACTGACAGATATCAGTAAACCAGCAGAACAGATCAGACATTTCTTACCACAGACTTCAGCAAACCCTAGTTTGCATACGCACTTTCCTTTCTCTGATGTCGCGTATATACGGGCTTCCGTCCACATAAACCAGCGTATACTTCAGTACAAATTACAGAGCTAATTTTATTGCACATACGCGGTTTCTCTTTGGCGAAGCCGCGTATATACGCGTTTCCTCTTCGGCGAACTAGCGTATGGCTCTTCAAACTTAAATTTCATCGCAATTCTTCACAACAGATACATCACTTCAGATTTTACCCTTTACCTCAGACAGATGTTCACCTGGATGTTCGCCTCATCACAGATCTAATCATTCCATAAACAGATCTAGCAAATACAAGTACAATACAGACCTAGATCCCCTTCTTCATCACTCCTTCATCGGTGAATCATACATTCAGATATTTCATTCAACTGTAACCCTTTCCATTTAGATATATTCCAGAGAGAAGTATTCATTCAAGCTCAGACCTCTTGCACCCACACTCATGATTTGCACAATGAATTTCTTCTCCTTATATAGGTTTACCCTTTTTCAATACCATGAGCCAAAACCACATTACTTCCGATGGTATTCCTGGACGGGGTTATTTAGATGAATCATTACCCAATACAATGGGTCAATACCATGGTGGTTACCCCTGGTTTTGCACTTTAAGAGCGCTTTTGCCCATACGCGACTTGGCACGTTGATTCCCGCGTGCATACGCGACTTCCCCTAGGCAAATCCGCGTATGCCTAGAGACATACTCTTTTCATCAAGATTTAGCACATGTTGAATTCCTTTCTTCATTGCCTTCTGTACACACTGTAGATACATCAGATTTACTTCATCAAGAACATATTCTATCAAGCACAACTTCATCTTCATTCAGTGGGTTGCCATCAAGGACAACACTCTGCATCATATTGCCAACACGTACTAGTAACAAACATGGGAGATATGGGTATAGTGAAAAGAAAACAACGTAACATTATGTTTGTGTTATATAGAGGGAACCCAATAAGTAAATATGGAGTTAAATAAGGTATATAACTAATAAAATAAAAAATAAAAAATCCTTTATGTTTTGGAATTTGGGTCTCTCACAAATACATACAAATCGATGGGAAACAAGCTCAGGTTTTAAATATAGGAGGAATACAATTGTTTGAACCACATGAGTTGGAATTCATGAAAATTTTTAATGTAGGTAGTTTGATGTAGGAAAATAAAACTTAGGAAACTTATTTTTGTCTATACCCCAAGGGGGTCATAAAATTTTCCAAAGGGGAAGAAAATCTCTCAACCGTAATTTCTATAGAATTAGGATTTTCACGTAATTCCTTGCTTCTAGACTCTAGAAGGATATGGGTTGTTAAGGTTGTTGTTTTTTTTTTATGAGATGATTCTTTGTCCAAATGGACCTCAGGTTTAGTTTTAGGTTTTTGGTACAGGTGTCAAAAATATCTTTGTCATGTTACAATATTTTCTTAGCTAATAAAAGATATTATATGTATGTGCGTACAATTAGATCTAGATAGAGTCTCATGGATTAGAGAAAACTATCTCAATGAGGGAGCATTGGAGCTTTGCGGTGGTAGAAATGGATGTAACATTCCTCTATAAATATATCTTTGTGAGATATAACAGAATCTGAGTTTTTCCTAGTTATACCTTGTGTTCATTCTTCTTTTCCCGACCATGTATCAATTCCCATGTAAGGTGCGTGAGTATCATGTGTATGTGTACATCCAAGAATTTGGACGAGAGGAAAGAGAATTGTGTGATGAAGCTAGACCTTCATCGAGGATTGAAACAAACCAAACCGAAAATATAGTGGAACTCGATGAATGTCAGGCCTATCTATCTCAAGGTTCAACCTGAGAAGTTTTATATTGGTACTAAATTTTAGGACTATCCTATCACTCGCTCAAACCTACGGGATGATGAATGAATCAAAATATTTTTTAGTGTGCAAGCACATAGTGGTCCATAGAGGATAACTCATATCGAGACTAGATCTGAATTTCATTGAGTTGGACACATCCTACCATATATCATGATTGTAGCACATAAATAGAAAGCAACAATCTTAAACAAAACCCCATCGGTCAATAAAGAAATTATCGTTTGAGATCATATCTCGAGAAGAGGGAAAAGCTGCAAGTGAAACCCTCACCCTCCTCCCCATTCATTTCATGAGTGTATCCTCTGCAAAAACTTTCGATTTACCGTACCAAGTCTCAGCCATCCGATAACAGAGTGGAAATTCCAACCAAAATTAGGAGTGTGTAACCCTCCCCCACCAATGTCACATGTGGAGGCCCCCTTGTAATTCATTAAGAAGATTGATATTCTTACTGTTGATTGTGGTCATGGATTCGACGATCACTTCACATGGAGACTCCCAGCCATTTCTTGGGTTACATGGGTGTAAAGTGGCCAAGGCAAGTCCATCAGGATAAAACCTTACTCTCGAAATGATGGGCTTCAAAGTGGTGATTGCATGTGGGTTAATTTTAGGGTTTTATTATCTCTGCAAGGTTCTAAAATAAGTTTTTAACCAAGAAATGAGAGCATACTATTCTATTCTAGATATTTTTGGGTTGTATTGATAAGATGCATTTTCAATGCACCAAATGTTAATCATTTTAGAGTTTTTGGCTATTTAGCCAATTTCCATGTAGGTAATTAAATTAGAGAAAAGTTAGATACAAATGGTGATTCATGTATTTTTTTTCGAAATTGTGAACAAATTAAAGCTTACACTATATAGTCCACTTACTAATAGAATTATTGTGTCAAAATATGTGATTTTTGGTGAAGGGAGATTTTATGGTCATAAAGTATGTTGATATGCCAAAATATATTTTGATGGGGTTACTATTGATGATATTTAACATGAGAAACCATTCATACTTTAGTTCCAAGTGCTACAAATTGACAATGTAGTCCCTGTTACACCAATTTTTGGTCATCTAACCATTTACAATTAGATGGATTGAAATACACCATGTAAGAGAAATTATACCATAGTAAAATTTATATCACTATAAGAAATTATGTAATAAACCATAGTTTATTAAGTTATTTATGGTCCAAATAGAAAACTCCATGAGGAATAATTACATAAATCCTCACTTATTTGATTTTCCTCTAGTAATAGTTAATTAAACCTCTCTTTAATAATATTCCTAGTCAAATTTAACCCAATTAATGAGAAATAATTAGATAAATCACTATTTATCTTATTATTATCTAGGAATAGTTAAATGAATTATTATTTAATTTGACTAAATCATCTAGGAATAATAAAATACATCATTATTTGTTAAACTATTCCTTAATCCCATCCTTGAAATAATAAAAAAACCATTTATTTGTTTATTATTTCTAATAAAGGGATTTAACCAGTTTAAATTCCTTTTCCCTCCAACAAAATATAATAAAATATTCCAAGCAGTTAGATCTAGATATTGGTTAATAATATTTTGTTATGCACCATTATCAAGGATAACTCAATATTTTTTTTAAATATGAGGTTTTTCTGTTCATCTCTTAGATTTGATCCTTTTATCATGGTTGAACTTTAATCCTCTTATCATTGTCATATTTTGATTACTTTTTTACTTTTTCTTATTGAGCTCCCTTTGAGTTCTACATGTCTTGGATTTTCTACACCATTGAGAGAGAAAATTTGAAGCTGAAGCATTGAAGACAACCAAGAACCCATCCCATTGAGGAGGACTAGTAACATCATTCTTTGTTCCCTTTCTAGGTGTTAGTATAATAAAAAAAATCTTTATAAACCTTGTCCTATCCATTGGATATTTGGAGAAACTCTTATTTCATTTTACTGTTTAGTTGCTCTATTTACATAGATCTGGGCTTTTTTTTCATTTGCTTCGACCATCTATTGCAGATCTAAAGAAGTTAGACAACCATCTTTGTTGTTAGGGTTGTTTTTCATGTGCATCTAAAGTGATCCCTTTTCATACACTTGCGTTAAGGATTTATTCTTACAATTGGAGACTCCACAGGGTTTTATTCAAATTCCTACGTCACCATCTACTTCAAGACCTAGGGTTTTTCTTTAGCGATTTTTTAGCCTATTAAAGTTTTTTTTCACCTTTTTAAAACAATAAATAATCTAACTTATGAATGTTTTTGGGTATTTTTCACTGGTAACAGGTATCAATCGTGACAAAGACGAAATTGTTTTCCACAACCAACTGCCCGAGACTCCCGCAACTGCATATCGCACGTTGTAAGCCAAAACCTGTGAGTTCAGGCTCAGGTCACACCTACTGGGCCTAGAACTGCAATTTTAGCTGCCTATAGATCAGTACCCACAAGCAACAACTTTTTTCAGGATTTTTTTCGTAATTTCCAAGGTTTTCCGCAAGCACTGTTTAGGGTTGTATGAACTCTGGCTTTGCCCATATTATACCTAGATATGCTCATTTTTTCTCTTTGAAGTGGGAACAAGCCCCTTATGGTTTCAATATGCTTCAATTTTTTTTGGAAGGGTTTATATGAGTAGGTAGTCTGAGATTTTGCAGCATTTTCAGCCATTGTTTAGGGTATGATGTCTGTTTCTTTCATATCCATTTAGATCGGTTATTATCTCATCCAAAAATATCTCTTGAGTATTTTTTGACCTCTCCCTTAGGGTCCCTCTTGTTTCCCTTAGGGTTTTAACCTGTCGCCTCCCATTTTACAACAGTTGTCCCTCTGGTTTCCTATTTTTTTCTACACCTATTTTTAGTAGATCTAAGTCATTAGATCCCTGTCACTCAAACCTTAGATCTTTTGGCCACCATATATGTTTTAGAATAGTTGTTTCGAAGCCCTTATTTTTGGGTTGAATTTATTCATCCTTAGCGTTTTATTTTACTGTCGTTTCAGTTTTATTTATAGTTATACAACATCTTTTATTTTTCTTTATACACAACTATCGGGGCTTCATTAAAATTAACACATATGTTACACACACACACACCTAAAGTGAAGAGATCTTGGTTTACACTACCAAGCCAAGACATAAACATCGTAATTAATTTATCTGACCCTGTGCGCCTTTGTTTATCTCTCTTCATTATAAGGTTACTTGTGTCTTATGATCATTATGCCCCCAAGGTGTTTATCATGGAGACTCCTAGGCCTTCGTCCTCAGTTTCTATTAGGAAGACTTACTCCACCTTGTAGAGGCCGATTTAGTCCTCCACCGAGTCCCTATACCGAATCTGATTATGTTCCATCGTACCCTCACTTTGATTTCGAACCTCGTTCTCCTCTACCTCATTCTCTGACCATGTCACGTGCCAATGTAGGTACTGTTCCTCAAGCTGGTGGTAGCCCCAACCTTAACTCTGGGGCTTCTAGTAGTGGAACCAATACCGGAACCATCCCGACTACTCCCTTGCTACGTTTTATGGAAGGTTTGAGCCACCCCGATTTGAGCCAATTAATTAACGACCCTATAAAACCTGATTTTGGTTTTCATGTTATGTCAACTAAGCTTCCTTCTGACATCCCTAAGTTCGAAGGAAACACTGCAGAGGACCCAACTAATCATCTCCACTCCTTCCACATTTGGTGTTCATCCAATTCTATCACTGATGACTCCATCTTTCTTTGGTTATTCCAGCATATGGTCATTGGAGACGCTGCAAAGTGGTATGTGGACCAGGCCTCTGCCTCACATTCCACTTTTGCAACTCTTGATAAAGCGTTTCTGTCCTACTTCCATATACCTCTCCGATATGATACCAATACCGAGTTGTTGACCCCATTCCGTAAAAATTCTTCCACCGCCTTTCTGCAGTACCGAGTTGTTGACCACATTCCGTCAAAATTCTTCCATCGCCTTTCTGACCATTTCCAAGAATGCTGTAGAAGGACGAGCTTATGTTGAACTCCCACATTCGACGATCGGGTCTATATGGATTAGATTCTCAGAATGATTTTCCCCACTTTTGGTAAAGATGTCGCATCTCACTTTCCTTAGATGAGGAAGAAGCTCTGCAAATCACGTTGAAATATGAATTGATCTACACCGAGTCTGGTTATGTTTATATCATCTTACTGGATCTTCCTAGACTTGGTGGTGCCAAGGCACCCGAGGCATCTAACGCCACCGACGGTATGGTTGGATCTCTTTCACATCCGTATACTCATCCTCCCATGGGTAATGGTGTCCCTCATGGAGGGGCCAACTCCTCTATCACTTATCCCCCTCCCGGCGATTTGTATCCAGGACAAAGCACATTTTCCCCATTGCATAAGATGATGCCAGGGCCTGCGGTCACTCAACCTATTTACCCCAATGTTGTTCAACCTCCTTTCTATCCTTATCAATAGCCTAGTGCTCCAACCCCTTTGACATTATCACCCCAACCTCTTATGACTTCTCAACCTCTGCCACAACAACCACCTCCCCTTCTAAGTCAGGTGTATGTGCAACAGAGTGCAATTGATCCTCCAAATTCCAAGAAAAAGAGGAAAGGAACCAAAATCAACCCACGCAATGTAATCAAGGGTGCCAAGGGAACCATCCAAACACTAACAACCAGCAGTAGGGTAATCAACCCAAGTAGGACAAGCCTCTTCATACAAAAAAATCCTTGTTCTTGTTGTGGTGTCCATTTCCATTATACTCACGATTGTCCCCTTTTATTCCAAATGCGTTAGTTGTAGGAAGCACAAGCGTCATCTAGAGGATAGCTCGCCATGGCTTCAGATGATCCCAATATTGCACCAATTCAACCGGTTGTTTTCATTAATCATTTCCCTAAGAAAGGATATGTCACTTCCTAACCCCTTAAGGTCAGGTTGCCTCTCAACCCTCACAATCTGGTACCTATGATTATCAGATTATCATGATGAATTTTGGAGTGGTTAATATTGCTGATGTCAACCTTCAAACTCGGTCACACCAATATGGAAAACCACCTTCTTCATCTGCAACCAAGTCTCAAACTAAATTTTCCATAGAGTCCAGTTTGACACCAAATTCCCCTTTACAGATCCCTCAGCCAGTGGTAGAGGTCCTTCCCAAGATCCCAAATGGGCCATTACACCGAATTTTTGCTTCGCTAAAGCCGCTCATAATTACAGCATAATATTTGACTTTAGCATAATATATTGCTATTTTGTCAATGTTGGAAGTCTTACAGTCATGCCCTTCACAACGTAAAGCTCTATTATCTACTCTGGGTGTTTTGGATCCTTCAGATGATCGTTTGATCATATTTGATGTTGACAAGTCAGAACATCCCCCCTTACCTTCCTCTGTCACCTTCCAAATACCAGTCAAGATTCGTAATGCCCATGTCTCACGATGTATCATTGACTAGGGCGCACCCACCTATGTGATGTCCACCTCTGTTTGGAATAAACTCAAATCATGTGAGTTAGCCCCATCCACCATTACTTTGGGTGCTTCGTACGGTCACTCTTCTTATCCCCTTGGCATGTACCGCAATTGTCATGTCACTCTTACAAGAAAGAATGTTTGTATTGAAATTAAACTCATTGATGCCCCCTTGGATGATAAAATCATTTTGGGTCATAGCTACACCTATGCAATGTCTGTTGTCACATGTACAGTTCTCCGTAATATATGCTTTCGTCATAATGGAAATATCGTTACCATTTATCAGTTGACATATTACGAACCAAAGTCTCAGATATCCTTGGAGTCTATCATATATTTGGTGGTCGATAAGAAATCAGTCGCACCTCTTACTAGTGTTTCACCTGGAGTCTATAAATATTCCACATTTCTTGGTGCATTCCCTGGTCCCTCCCCTCTTGTCGCAGATCCAAGATCGTCGAATGATTTCATGATGCAGTCATCTTGGACTAGCCACAAGTGATACAGTTCAACCACAAAGCAGCCTATTCCTCTGCAACCTACTGGTGGTCACTTGACGGTGCTTGTAGGCCCTTATTTTCAGTGACCTTACTCCTTTTCTAGTGTCTCTTCCACTCATTTTCAACCAGGAAGAGTTCCCCCGACCCTTAACCAGTTGGGAGCCATTCTGCTAGGAAATTACCCCTCCAGTCAGATACCCTTTCTCACTTCCCCTTTTGAATTATTTTTGGTACCTTTTATGGCTACATTGAGCCTTCCCAATTTGACCCTGGGGATTCCAACCTAGTACATCAATACCCCGGCTGAAACCCCACCTAGTTAGATCAAACCTTATACCATTTTGACCCTGGTCAAACTGGTCGCCATGATTCCGAGGTCGCCATGATTCTGACCTTTGCTTTAGTGCCTCAACCACCTCAATAACAATCTATTCTTGTTGTGAAAGTATCTGGTCAAGGGGGCAAATCCAGAAAGAAGGAACCTAAGTGTAAAGCTTCCCAAACAACTCCTGCTACTCCTAAGCCTCCAAATAAGTCACCTTCGTGCTTTTTGTGTGATGTTGTTGGGTATGCTACCGAAAATTGTCCTGGACTTCATCTTCTAAAACTTGTTATCAATGAAACGTTTCCTTAATCTGATATCCCAGAGCTCCATGTTACGTTACGCAATTTAGATAAGAAATTAAAAACATTGCGCACAAATCACCCTTATGATTTTTGTGATATTTATGGCCACTATTCAAACCTTGTCCCTGTCTCGACAATTTTCGTCACAACCTTGAGGCTCTTTGCAGAATCGAGGCCAAACATAGTGGATCCTGTACTCCTATACTCGTGCGGTTGGCTTGGCCCGAATGAGAGGAAATTTATTCACCTATTGTGATAACTCCCCCTGATGTCAAGATGAGGGATAATTCAGCCATTATCCTTTATCTGTCATCATCCATGAGATCCTTGGTAGAAAACCTCTTGGGGGCATTCCCTTCTATTTGGACTGAACCTCCTTTGGCAATCACCTTGGGATCAACATCTGTAGTTGTTTCATCTACTAGATCTTCATCTACCATATGTAGCGATGCGTATGTGAATCATATATCTCATGATGATGCGTTAGGTAGCCCTACCACATCATGTGGTATTTCTTCTATTAGTCCCCCCATATTTCATTCTGATGAATACATTATGGAAGCAATGAACACTAGTGACTTTCCTTGGAATGATATGGACCACCATGTGTACTTATTTCTGTAGCAGTCCCATGGCCAGTATGTTTTGGAGTCTAAATACTTCATCTTAGATAAGGTCGATCGGTTTAGAAATCACATTCCTGCAACCGACTCTTTCAACAAATAAAACATTCCCTCGGAGACACATTGTGCCCAGGATTAATTTGAAGCTTACGCCAATATACTCAAATAATTTTGTAATGTTAAGGTTAGGTGCTATTCAGAGAGGCTCAGACATCATCCCGCCATTTTTGAACACCATCTTGACACATGGCCTGATGCCTACCCTTTCCTTAAAAAGTTGAGACACATTTATTGATGAAATTCTCTCCAAACCACAATCAATCATCTCAAGCAGGATGGTTTTTCCTATCCCATTCTCAAGCAAACATGCACTATTCATGTCTGTACGGACTTTTGTGACCTAAACAAATTTTGTGCCCAAGACAACTTCCCTACACCACGTATTGACCATATCTTCAACAAGTGTAAGGGGCATAGAAATTTTACCCATAGCATCCCCCATGTGTGTTTTATTTCTACCATGCATTTAGTTTTCTTGAATTTTCCATCATCATCGCACTTTTTTTCTTGTGACACCTTTTAGATGGATCTTTCATCCACACTGTACATCAGCTATGCCAACGGTGAAAGTCACTACTCATGGAATGTAGCCTCGACAGCCTGGGCCATTTTCATCCCAATACATTCGTTAATTTTTTCAAAGGATGTATGTATTGGATCTACCACCAACAATGAGGGCATATATGATGTAGTTTTAGGATTGTTTGTTGATTCCCTTGACCATCGCATCCTTTATCGTCATTTTCATTTAGATTCCCTGCTTCTTTTAAGATAATTTAATGGCATCTATCATGTGCATAACCATGTCCTCTTTAGAATATATTTATGAGTGAAACTCTTAATGCATGAATTTGAAACCATTACATTCAGTCATGTACCTAGAGCTCAAAACCACTATGTAGATAGCATTGCAAGCAATATCCTAGATTGGCACTTATCACATGCATTTAACACAATACAATAACCATAACCAAATGGCGAGCCATATACTTGTCATATATAAAAATATTCATATCCATAATATGTGTCCACAAAATCATAAATGTTTTGGATTCCTCTTCTCTAATGCATGAGACATGCACAAAGCATGTGACAAAAATAAAAACTTGGGGCACCACATGCCCCTAAATCTAATTTATATTTGGAGGGTCTAGAGAAATTGGCTTGGCTCCTACATCTCGTATACCCTACACAGCCATCGCCATGTTTTGTATGACCCCTCGCCACTCTGAGGGTAGCCCGACAGATGCCTCAATGTAGCAGTCATCTCCATCATGCTAGCCGTGCTCTGATACTCTGGTCACCAAAAACTCACATCTGTGGCGAACATCCTCCAATAGTTCCTCTAAATCCATTCTATTAGTGGGTTGTCCCATTTATGCGGCCGGTTTCACCGGTGCTATATCTGCATACCAAAAGTAACGAATCAGTTTCACATACATCATTATAAAAACTTTAAATGCATCATAAAATATAACAAATTTTCACTTACAATCTGGTCTCCATGCTCAGCCGGGCGGAAATGGCATGTCCAGGTCCCCCTTTATTTTAGGTTATTTGATACTTCATCTGGAAGCCTTTTCTCTAAGAAATGTCACTTCACCACCTCACAAAATCAAATTTCTACACCTGCACAACTTTTACTTGGTGCACCACTTGGCCTTCATACTTTTCGATGTGTCTGTCGATTTTTGTCATGAGTCACCATCATTTTCTCATGCTTTTATGGTCCCCACCGAGCCTATTATGTGTGGCAACATCATCGAATCATCCTTGATGAGAGCGTCCGAGTTGAGTCACCATCACATTTATGGAGTCTGTCCCAAGTCCCTTTCGCCTCTTTTTATAGTATTCCATGAATTCATGCCTTGTCCCTCTCTCATGTAGCCATTTTGGCCTCTAGTCTCATTGTCCCCCTTCCCCTTAGGATTCAAGTCAATCGTTGCCAAGCCATCCATGATTTTTATGCTCTGACAAGGGAAGTCATCCATTTTCGACTCAGTATCCCCCATTCCATCATCATCCCTGGTGTCAGTCCATCAGTTACTCTATTATGATCTCTCATGCCTTAGTTGAGGGTTCCTTATTGCCTCACCTATGGCGGACCTCCTTCTATCAACATCAACACATTTATTCTAGAAGATAGGGCTAGAGGGCAATGTATCTTGGTTCCAACTTCCATTATTGTTCGGTGCCTTGGATCAGGCAAAGATACTCCATATTTTTTTTTGACATGATTGTTTCTCATCCAGTCCACTTCAGCATGATCGATATTGGCATACTCAATAGTTCGGTGATCCAGCAGATTGATCCAGTGATTCCCGGGTGTGTGTGAAATGTTTTAAACCTCAGGAGGGGGCGTCCCTCTAGGTATCCCCCCACATGCCCAGATGACTTCATTTTATGCTATAACCTCACATACATCTCTGCATATTTGATGGGTTCAACCCCAGCTGCTTGTAGTGCCTATAACATGCATGTATCACTCAGATGATCCATTCATATTTTCAAAGCCCTTTCCTATTTATCAGGGCTTCTCTGGTTGTTATTATATATCATGTACTCAGATATTATTGTATTCAATCATGGTTGTTGTCCTAGGCAGGGTAAATTTTAAGGATCGAAATTTATCTTGAATTTTAAAACATTGGTGAATCTCACTAGTCCCTAATATGCAATTTATAAAATATTTATTGATATATTTGTAAAATCATTCAAATTTATAATGATTTCATATATATTATATATATAATGTTGGCGATTTTTAAGATAAAATAATTTCATATTTTAAAATTTGGGTGAATCATTTTTAGAAAAAATGGAAATTAGCGAATCTTTTTTTTGGAAAAATCATGGAAAATTAGCCCACCTGCGAATATTAGCCCCTAAAATTTTCCATGGCCCTAGGAGTAGTATGTATGTGGGATCGATTATAATTTTGTCTAGCCCATGTTTACACCAACATATCATGTACTTTATAACTCAATCTCATTTTACTAGGCGAACAATTATTCTTTGTACTTTTTCATCTCGGCATGCATAGATATTCCTCACCCACCTCACTGAGAAAAAGTACCCAAACATTAAAGGAGGCTTATCTCATTTGTAGGTCTCACCCCCTCAGGGTTATTTTCCTCTTTTTCTTCACGTCGCCTACGTATCTCTCTCTCTATGAATCCCCTTCGGTGTCTAGTGATTGTGTTCTTACAACGTACTTCGATCATATGATTAGATCCTAACACTCGCACGCTCGGGGGCAATCTGTTACACCAATTTTTGCTCATCTAACCATTTACATTAGATGGATTGAAATACACCATGTAAGACCAATTTTACCGTAGTAAAATTTCTTTCACTATAAGAAATAATTTAATAAACAATAGTTTATAGAGTTATTTCTGGTCCAAATAGAAAACCCCATGAGGAATAATTAAATAAATCCTTATTTATTTTATTTTCCTCTAGGTATAATTAATTAAACCTCTGTTTAATAATATTCTTGGTCATATTTAACCCAATTAATGAGAAATAATTAGATAAATCATTATTTATCTTATTATTATCTAATAATAATAAATTAAATCATTATTTAATTAATATTCCTTGTTAAATTTGACTAAATCATCTAGGAATAGTAAAATAAATAATTATTTTTCAAATTATTCCTTAACCCCATCCTTTCAATAATAAATAAATCATTTATTTCTTTATTATTTCTAAATAAAGGGATTTAACCAATTTAAATTCCTTTTCCCTCCAACAACATATAATAAAATATTTCAAGCAGATTGATCTAGACCTTGGTTGATAATATTTTATTTTGCACCATTATCAAGGATAACTTCATATTTTGTTATAAATAGGAGGGTTTTCCATTCATCTCTTACCTTTAATCCTTTTATCATGGTCAGACTTTGATCTTCTTATCATTGTCGTACGCTGAGTACTTTTATTTTCTTTTTGCTTATTGATCTACCTTTGAGTTCTACACGTCTTGGGATTTCTACACCATTGAGAGACAAAATCTGAAGTTGAAGTGTTCAGGACAGCTAAGAACCCATCCCATTGAGGGTGACTCATAACATCATTCTTTGTTCCCATCCCAGGTATTAATATAATACAAAAAAATCTGTATAAACCTTGTCTTCTCCAATGGATATTTGGAGAAACTCTTATTTCATTTTACTATTTAGCTACTTTATTTTCATAGATATGGGATTGTTTTGCATTATTTTCGACTATGTATTGTCGATGTAAATAAGTTAGACAACCTTCTTTTGTGTTAGTAATTTTTGTCATGTGCAGCTAAAGTGATATCTTTCCGTACACTTGCATTAATAATTCATTCTAGTAGTCCCTCTGAAAATGTAAACTTTGAAACGGGAAATATAAACTGAAAACGAGAACTCTAGCCAAAAAACCCCCCAGAAAACATGAAAAACAACCCCAAAATGAATAGTGTGTATTCCAGATTGACGTTTTATTTTTTCAGGGTTAATTTGCAACATTTTTTAAAAATGGCAGTAAAACCAGTTTTCATGATGCCAAATAAATGGAATAAACACACTAATTTTGGTGTTGAAATACCATTTTTATTTTTTGGGTACAACTTAAACTATTTTTAGTAATGACGTTAATTATAAAATAATGGGGTTTTAAACACATTTAAATTCCAATGATTTTTATCCATGTTGTTTAACATATAATATCATCACACTAAAAATCCCTAAAATTCTAATTGTTTTCAACCATAATCTTAAAGGTAAAATATATTTCACAATTTTTCACTCAAAGAATTAAAAATAAATAAATTCTCAACATATTTCTACCATTATATTCTGAACAAATTATATGAGTAAAATAACCCAATGGATTAAAGATAAGAGAGAGAGAAAACCCTAGCGGAGCTCTGCACCAGGCCGACCTCCTTGACTACAGTTTTCTGGTTCTGGTGACGGCTACCCATGGTAGTCCTTCTTTCCCAGTGAGATCTATGACAGACTGCTATGTGGATAGCTACATGCTTCCCAATTACCGACTCTATAGGCGGGGCTGCTGCTCTCCCCCATACTAGCTAGTCTCTAACAGGGATGACGGTAGGGGATAAAAATGCGAATCAACACACCTCTGGCCCATCTCACAAAAACAGATGCGCGAAACCTACAACGCAGAGGGAAAATACAATAGCTGCATCAGACGTGAACATGAAATCCACCACTTGCATCCCAAAGGGAACCAAGAAAACAATGATTGAACTCCTTGCGCATTGCATCAATGGAATAATCCAATTTGTGAAGGATCATGAATTGATAGACAAGTTCATGGGCTTCTGGCCCATGAAGAAATATTTGAGAGGATCGATTGCCTCGAAATGGAAACCTAAAGGACACATCGAACTACAACTGTATGCAAAAGGCTTCTTCAACATTCTCTTCACCTGTGTTGAAGACAAGGATTGGATCATGGATGGAGGGTCGTACTTCTTCAACATAGCAAGTCTATACCTCAAACCATGGATAGAAAATTTCAACCGAGACAAATAAGATCTAACCTGGGCACCAGTTTGGATCCGGCTGTACTCTCTCGCACAACACTACTGGGATGAACTCACCCTCAAAGATATAGGCAATGACGTAGGGGAGTTCCTCAAGATTACAGAAGAAACCAAAATCAGCCGGTATGTAGCCTATGCTCACATATTGGTCTACATGAATCTAGCCAAACCTCTCCCACGTGAGGTAAGTATTTTGAATCAAGAATTTGAATGGACTCAAACTTTTGATTATGAACATATTCCTTTTGGATGTAGGAAATGTCATCAACATGGGCATCTCTTCAGAGACTGCTCCCTAAATAGGAAAGAAATAACTGAAAATGTTACCAGTGAGTAGCAATCAGAAGGATTCACAAAGGTAGCAAGTAAAAAAAGACACAACAAGAGAGCTACCCCGCAATAGAACAAAAAATGACCTACAACCAGCAACAACTTCACAACCCTTAATCAGCTAAGCGAAAGTGAAACAATACTGTTCAATGAGGTAGGAAGCACCTCCACAGCGCATGCCCCTTCCTCTGTTGCTCAGCAACACAAGCTTCCATTAGAAACCTTCTTAAAATCCCCCAACAACAATACTAAAGAGGACAATAGCTAGACAAAGGGAAAAGAACAGATAATGGAAATGATCCCAGAGGTGAGAGAGGAACAACCAGAAAGCATAGATATGGAAGGATTGGATCTTGTACAACTAAAAGAAGCATGTACCAACAAAGATTACACTTCAATCCTAGAGAAGCGAATCCAAAAAATGGAGGAAATCCTAGCCCGAGCACAGCAACTCCCCTCCTTGGGCATGCAGGGAGGTACGCTAATCAATACCTAGTATTTCGTGAAAGAGTCACGAAAAAGAGGAAGGAAAACATCCCTCCAACGAACTATAGAAGTGGGAAAAGAAATGGTGGATTCTAGACATTTCCCCAAGCTAACGAGATTCTATTCCCTCACCTCCTGATATATCCCATGAAGCTCATCTCATGGAATATCAGAGGGCTGAACGGCCCCACGAAGCACATGATCTTAAAAAAAATGATCACGGAGGAACATCGAGCAATCTTCTACATGCAAGAAACTAAATGTAACAACCCAACACTGGAAACCATCTTCAAAAAAATATGGAAAGGTGGTAATACTATAGCAGTTGTTGCAAACGGGGCATCTGGACGACCTGCCATCATCTGGAACCCCCAAATCATCACATTAGAGAATCTTCATGCCAACATAAACTTCATTTAGGGAAATTTTCACCTGATAGGTACGAACATCCATGGTATGCTTACCAATGTCTACACACCTCAAAATGCACAACAAAAATTGATGCTACTGAGAAATCTAGAGGAAATAAATCTATAGTGAACCCATCCCCTCTTGCTTCTGGGAGGTGTTTTCAACATGATAACTAACCTCGAAGAAAATAAGGGTGGAAGGCTACATCTGGAATCTAATAGTAATAGATTCAAAGAATTCATCCAGAGCAATAGCCTCATCAATCTTCAGACCTCTAATTGCATCTTCACATGGAACAAAAAAAGAGGAGGCACCCAATAGATAGACTCTTCGATGGATATATTCCTCATCATTGACGAACTCATCTGCCTTGGAGGAAATCTAGATACTACCACCATCCATGCAGCAGGATCTGATCACTAGCCGATACAACTCCAATGGATCCAACCAGGTAAGCATACTCCCAAACCTTTCTGCTTCGAACATTATTGGTTCAGGCACCCGGGGTTCAAGGAATTACTGTCCAACTAGTGGTCTTCCATAGAACCCCCTCAAGGCACTAAAATTCTCCAATTCCAGAAAAAACTAAAACTTCTCAAAAGACATCTAAAATTCTGGAACAAAACAACATTTGGCAACTTATTGATAGATTTGAAGGACCTGGAGGACAAAATGAAGACTCTGCAATAGAAAAAAATCCAACTGAGACACACAAATGAAACTGCTCACCAGGAGCAACGCCTGAAAACTTAGCTGGAGGAAAGAAGGAACCAAGAATAAGCCCTTTGGAGACAAAAATACAAAATCAAATGGCTCAAAGAGGAAGAAAGAAACACCAAATTCTTCCACCGCTCCACCATACAACACCTGATGCATAGCAGAATAACGGTCATTAAGAACCAAACAGGGGAAAGGCTAGAAATGCAAGAAGCCATTATGGAGGAGATGCACACTCACTTCAAGGATATCCTCCAGGAACCAAACTACCAGAGGCAAGAAGCCATTGGGGAAATTACCCAACGTATCCCCAAGATGATAACAAAAGATAAAAATAGGATCCTTCTCACTACGACCACCTTAGTGGAGGTGGAACAAGAAGTCTTCCAACTGAAAGCAGGGAAAACTCCAGGGGCTGATGTATTCACCACCAAATTCTTCCACTTCTTCTGGGACATCATCCAAAACAAATTCTGGGAAGTCATGGAGGAATCTAGGTCCACTCACCATCTATTAAATGCCACCTTCATCACTTTGGTTTCCAAATATGACAGTGTTTCCTCTCCCAGTAAGTACATACCTATTGCTCTCTACAATGTCATTTATAAAATCATTTCCAAAGTCATTGCTAACAGGTGGAAGAAGCTCCTATCCCTCATCATCTCCCCAGAACAAACTGGGTATGTGGAAGGAAGACAGATCTTGGATGGAATCATATTAGCTCATGAAGTCCTCCAGTCCCTTAAAACCACCAAAAAACTAGGCATGCTTCTCAAAATAGACCTTTCCAAAGCCTTTGACAAACTAAGCTGGGATTACATCAAAAACATTCTCGCATCTTTTGGCTTCAGTCATACCTAGATAAGATGGGTTATGAGCCTCCTCACCTCTCCTTTTCACTCCATCTTGGTCAATGGTATCCCCTCTACTACCTTCAACCCCTCGAGAGGAATAAGACAAGGGGATCCTCTTTCTCCCTTCATCTTCATCATCAGGGCTGAAGGCTTGGGCCGCTTGATCAAAAGCTCTATCCAGACGAGGGCATTGCTTGGTATACCTCTCCACAACCTCCCTCCATCCTCTCATCAGCATTTTGTGGATGAAAACTTGATCATGGGTTTCCCCTTAGTCAAGGAAGCCTGCTCCCTCAAAGCCATTCTTGACTCCTTCTCTCAAGCCTCTGGTAGAGAGATCAGCCAAGACAAATCTCAGATTTTTTTCTACTACACCCCCCCAAACCCAACGCAATATTGACCGCATCCTAGGCTTATCCATTGCCACCCTTCCCTCCAAATACCCAGGAGCTCTATTAACTGACACTACCATTAATCACTCCTCCTCCAGAGCACTACTTGACAAAATGGAAACCCATCTCTCTAAATTGACTCACCTCACCCTTAACATTTCCATCCTTCTGGTCCTCATCAAATAAGTCTTGCAATCACTCTCCATATATCTCTTCTTAGTTTTTACTTCTCCCTAATGGGTCCTTAAAGAAATCTACAACCTGCAATGGAGATTTCTCTGGGGAGGTACAGAAGATAAGAAAAAATGGGCTTTAGTCAATTGTAAGGAGGTCTGCACCCCAAAAAACCAGGGAGACCTTGGTCTTCAAGGTCCTGAACACAGTAACACCATAATGGGAGCTAGCATCTGGTGGAAATTGGTATCCAACCCCAAAAACCGCTGAGCCAACCTATGGGTGACCAAGTATGCACAATATTGGCCCAAGGAAGATCTCATTAGATACAATATGTACCTACCAGGATCCCAAATATGGAAAGAAGCTAGTCACCAAAAGGATATTATCCAAAAACATAGCTTCTGGGAGTTGTGAGATGGCAATCAAGAAAGATTCTTGGAAGATTCCTAGCAACATATCCCAAGCCTCTCCTCCATCTTCCCTAGACCCCTTTGGACTGCTGCACTCCAAAGTAGGAAACTACATAAGGTACAAGACTTCTAGACAGAAGATACCTCACAAAGCTACAGGAAATGGACCCACACAAGTAGATGGCAAGCTAATTGGAACAATGAGAGCCATACTAAGATTTGGGAGGAGCTATGAATGAAATGGAAAATGTAGATCAAAACTGGGCCTGATATCCTGGGTTGGGGGCACATGCCTGGTGGTACTTACTCAACCAGGGAATCCTAGAACATCCTCCATCACCAAGATCCAGGACCGGTCGAAAACATCTAGAAAAATATCTAGAAGGCCAATTTATGGCCCAAAATAGCCACCTTCCTGTGGCTGCTCAGTAAAGGACACATCCTCACATGGGAAAATCTCTTCAAATACGGGTTTGCAGGGCCCTCCAGATGCCCCCTTTGTTAGGAAAACTTAGAAACCATCAACCATATACTGGACCAATGTCTGCATGTCACCACTCTTTGGGACAAAATTGTTGTCATATACTGACGGTCCAACCATGCTAAAGGAAACATCATTCAAACCGTCAGCAATTGAAAAGACAATCCTTTTACCAGTAACTTGCCAAATAGATTATGGTAAATCACTCCATGCATCCTCATTTGGAATATTTGGAAGGAGCGAAAGAGTTGCATATTCAAGGATAAGGCCTCCACACCTGATCATCTTTGGGACATAATTCACATCAACCTCACTGAAACTATGGCTTTAAATGCGTGGAGTAAGGAGGACCTACCTATCCCCGCAGCTGAATGTCATATATGGAACAACTGGAAAATGAGTCTCTATACTCCCATGGAAATCACTCCCAGAAATGGGGCATATATTCTGGCCCAGAAGCCTAGACGCCCCCCCTAATGGGCTTCTTCAAATGTAATTTTTATGGGGCATATAAATGTAACCCAGGCACAACAGGTTTCAGAGGTATCATCAAGAACAACAGTTGAGATCCTCTCTAAATCTACTATGGGAACATTGGATGGGACAACAACAACTCTGTTGAGCTAGAAGGAATGATACAGGGTATCCAAATTGCAGTATAATTCCATTTCTTCCATCTGGAATTGGAAGGAGACTCACAAATAATAACTATGGCATCCACCCATATTCTTCAAGGCACAACTTCCTCAAAAGTTTCCAATAGCTGGAGACTCACCCATAAGCTTAATACGCTAGAACTTCTGCTTCACAATCACCGAGCTATCACTTTCGGTCTTGTGCACAGGAAATCCAACGTTTTTGTGGACCTACTCACTAACAAAGGGGTGGAAATAAATTGTGTACTACACCATTCCACCCTTGAGCAGAATGAAGGTGAGGTTATTAAACATAATTGACTCACCCTCATTCAGAAGGACCATCTCCTCCCGGATGCAGGTGACATGCCTAACATGAGGGAACATCAAATCTCAATTCATGCGGACTGTGGCAATATCCAACAAAATTCCCCACTTGCAGTGGATCCAATTACTGTTAAATCCTCGCACGCTCCTCATAGAACTAGAGATAATGCATATCAGATAGGCATGGTTCATCTGACCCTGATCATCACCTCACCCAAACTGTCATGAATGTCCATGATGTATAAACAATATTGCAGCCACGCTTACCCCCCTGTGCCTGCTCACTTATCTGAGCTCCACATGCAGTACTGTGCAAAGATAATTCATGGCCACACTTTTAATCTTCATCCTCTCACCTATTTATCTTCTAGACCCTTGCCCCTTTTCTCCATCATTTTCTCTCAATTTCATCTTCTCCCCACCTTCTGCTCTGGACTCCTACTGATTCCAATCAGGTGCGAAGTCTTAGTCCCAGAGCGAAGAGGGTGCGCAGACTCCCTCTTCCTATTCTCTGCATTCTGCGCATCTACCCCCATCTTTCGTAGCCTTTCAAGTCCCAGTTTCTATCTCGCCTCCCCTCCCAAGTGCACAATTCCCCCCATAATGCGCCAACGCACTATTCACGGAGGTCAGAGAAGAGCCCTCCTAGGACATTACCATCACGGAAAAGATAACCACCTTGAATGTATTGAAGGCTCCCCATCCACCACCCTTTCTAGCCATCAATCCACTCCTGAGCGTCGAGCAGTAAACCTCTAGGCATTCTGCACATAGAGGCAGTGAAGGTGCGAGGAGGTCCACATCCTCTCCCAGAGCACCCTCTCCACACATCATGTTAGCTCCCCCAAAAAGACCTGTGTAGGTTTATGAGGACATCGATATATGGATTATGGACTCCGAAGGCATTTGGACGAAGATACTTGAATATGTACACCCGAACTCCCACCTCCTCTGCGCTCCTGCAAAATTCCCCAAGCATTGTGTTGTCGAAGTGGAAGCTGCTGTGGAAGCAGCCGTTGCGTAGGCCCTAGCCTATCCCTTCGACGAGGAGAATCCCCATTACAGTGATGATGATGAGGAATAATGTCTACGCAACTATTTATTTTTACTCTTTTTTTTGTCATTTGTGCCCGCAAGGCTTTTTTGTAATTTTCTACACTCTAGATTTTAAATGCATCGGCGATGTTGCGCACAATGTAAGGCTCATTTTTCAAGTTTTGTCTCGGCTAGCCTCCACCCTCGCGGTGGCCCAGAAACATCGTTACAAAGGCAGGGATTGGTTAAGTGCAACTTACCAACCCTGCCTGTAGCATATGTATTTTTATGTTCTCAAATTAATAGATTAGCACAACTTACCAAAAAAAAATTAACCCAATGAAACATAAATTATTTTTCCAAGTTATTGTTGCATTGTGAATATTTTAGACAAATGAATTCATCATATTTAAGACATATAATCCAACAAACATAAAAATCACTCATAATTTCATATAAGATCATATGGAAGTTGAAATATCATTTCCATTCCTCAATGAAAACATCATTTATATAAATTTTTTTAAAAAATTATTGAAAATCACTCATATTTTCTTGCACACCATCAAAATTCACATATTCAAATGAATGACTCAATGTAGATGAATATGTTCCATATTCTTCTCTTTCATCAACTGGTGCCCCATCCGAGTCAACATACATTCCCACCACTTGTTGTTTCAAAAGTCTTCTAGATCTACGACTAGGTTCAACATACTGCCATCTCAACACTATTTCTTCTAGTAGCAACCTCCTCAAAATATCTATCGTCCTAGAGCGAAGAGTTCCTCTCTTTGTGAAATTGAAGTCATAAACTAGTATGTCAACTTCCTCCAATTTTAAGAGGTATGTGCGGAAACTATTTATATTTGGACCCTTTATTTTTCTCTTTCTGCCATTTTTTTTATCAACTCCTATATTTGGCTTCTACACACCATTGAATGGGTGTGTTTTCATGGCATACCAGTGTACTTCAACACTTGTAACATCTCCATTTTCTATAATTACCTTTATAACCTTGAAAACCCAGAATGGATAGCCATGTGGATATTCATGTGCTAACACTATGATCATGCAACTCTCATTAATATCTAGTACTGAAGCCCTATAAAGGTCTTCCATGGCTTTAGGTTGTGCATGAGATCTTCTGGAACCAATATACATTTCTCTTTCCTCCACCTGTGTAGAATTAGTAATACCTTGTGATTGTTGTTGTCCAACAATGTTTGTTTCCAAATAATCATTTGACACATTATGTGGCCAAATTAACGGAGTCTTCAAAAGCATACCTTCATTTGTTGGTCTTGAAAGGATATCACTATGATCATTGAAAAATGATTCGCACCAAACTAGACCAGCAACATCAAAGTACTCATATGTATATCTAATGGATTTTTTAATTTCTTTCAGGCATTTAGAATAATATATATCTCTCTTCTGCCTTTGTGAATTATGAACTTCACCAATTGATTGTAATAACAATATATTTGATGCAAATATTTGATGATTTGGAATGAACGTAAAAAATTCCAAACCTAATGATGGTTCCCATTCTGCAGTATTTGAGTACTTCTTGCCACATATAAGTGCTTTCGCATTAAATTTTTTGATACGAAATTGATGTTGGAAGCATTCATTAAGTTCTTCAATGCATTTATCCTCACCATGCGATCCTAGAATAAAACTCCGCACGTCAACAATTTATTCTAACACATGAAAAATAGGCTCTATCATATATGATTTCTTAATACATTCAAACACTGATGGTAAGATCCTAACATCCTTCCCCCTCAATTTTACTGAAAAGTGACTTAACATATGATCAATATGGTCGTGATTGTGCCCAAGAAGAAGGAAGCCAACGTTTACCTTATGAAAAAATCTCAATTCAACAAGCATGTTTAGATATCCAAAAACAATCAAATTTTTTTTTTCATGACAAGTGTTTTGTAATTGTAGATACAAAATTTTAGGAAGGTTACCACACCAATTAGAAAGAACGTCATGAATTATGGTTATTGTCATATTTCCATCATTATGAATATTTGGAGCTGTGAATTAAAATGCTAGCAAAATTTTCCCATTGAAGACCACACAACTGACCAAGTGAAACTAGATAAAATTTTCCTCCTACAAATTTTTGGGTGTGCAAATAAAATGTGGTCAAAGTGTTTTCTTTTGGTCCATACGATCAATTATAAAACCCAAATATCTATTTCGATTATCTTAACACTTCTTTCGATGCTTATACAACATTTTCCTTTCACTTGTTTTTTGTTCATGATTCTCTTGAAGTGCTTTGACAATGGAATCTACACATAACACAAAATAAACCCATTAATAAATACATTTTCATAGTTGATCAGTATAAAATTTAAACGAATAATGTTATGAATGCTTACCTCTTTTTGATCCTTGAAATTTATCCCTTTTTTATTTCAAAGAAACACATGTATTGAAAACCCCATCCTTGTCTTCTTAGGAATATGAACATTGTTGAATTCTCTCCTCCATATCCGAACTAAATATTGATATGTAATAAAACGACCATTTCCTTCAACACCTTCTACATATTCCTTCAATAAGTTGTAGATTTGTCAGCTTGAGAAATTATCTGGAATATGTATTGTATCTCTATTTGGAAAACACTCTCCATGTTTTGAAAATAATTCTTGTAGCCATGATATTGCAGTGTTTTCTAGTGGCCCAAGCTCTAGTTTATGACGAACATATGAATAATATGTAGGATCCTTTTCCAAATTATCTTGGATTCTTGATAGAAGAAAACTACCAATTTACTGAAACATTTTGAAAGCCTTTCTACATAGAAATGAAGACCCAATATGATAATAATAACCTACGAGTGTAGATTGCATCCACCCCACTAAATATGAATTCTCCATGCTTTTATTCATTGACAAATATTTCTTCCTTTTCTCCAAAGGAAACTTGAAATCCATATGTTTCAATTAATCCTTTTTACAACAGTCATTTGAAACGATATCATTGATAGAATTTCATCTAGTGATATATTCTACTCTACCCCTTATATAACTAGAACATCATGGATTGATACGAAAAGGTCTACTCATACTCCTAGATAAAATATTTTTTGGCATCATATCCATCCTTCCATCATTATTCATATAAGCATTTCCATCATCAATAGGAGGAATACTATTCTTACTATGATAATTTTAAATATAGTTAGGAAACTCACCACCATCATTTTTTGAAAATTATTCATTACCATATTCAACGACATGAAAATTTTCAATACCATCATCTGTGGTATTGAAATACTGACTTGGAGGATATTATTCACCATACTTATCTTTTCTTTCATCATTGCTGCTCTCATAGTCCATAGGAGTAGGACTATGTGGAAATTCCTACCCTCGATTTATTATAAATTCTTCATGTTGGCCTTCGTCATTGCTTCTCTCATAGTCCATATGATTAGGACTAAGTGGAAATGGAGACTCTCTATTTATTGGAAAATATTCATCCTTCCCTTCATCATTGTTTCTCACAAAGTCCATAAGTTTAGGAATAAGTGGAAAATGTGAATCTTTATTTACTGAAAATTTTTCATCCTGTCATTCATCACTATTTCTCTCATAGTCCTTAGGATTAGGACTAAGTGGAAAATGTGACTTTCTATTCATTTAAAATTCTACATCCTTCCATTCATCACTATTTCTCTCGTAGTCCTTAGGATTAGGAGTAAGTGGCAAATGTGACTTTATATCCACTGAAAATTCTACATCTTGTCATTCATCACTATTTCTCTCATAGTCCTTAGGATTAGGAGTGAGTGGAAAATGTGACTCTCTATCCACTGAAAATTCTACATCGTTCCATTCATCACTATTGGTGTCGTAGTCCTTAGGATTAAGACGAAGTGGAAAATTTGAGCTTTTATTCACTGAAAATTCTTCATCCTTCCGTTCATCACTATTTATCTCAAAGTCCTTGGGATTATGATAATCAATTATTCATTGGCTAGCTACTAGCAACGAAACCCTTAAAGGGTCAAGGTTCATATATGGATATAGAAATATCATTATAATAATATTCTCATGTGAATTTAAGACTTTTAAAAGAGTCCTTAAGCATAGAGCATAAGGAACAATATGGAATATAGTTCGAAGGGAGGCCTTGTGTAACAAGTAGGAATTTAGAATGTGGTTAAATAACTTTAATAATAATTATTGATGTTATATTATGGTTTTCAAGCTTCTGTGGTTTTCGATTAATAAAGATTCTGAATTTTCCACAGTGTGATAAAACAATGGTTGGCATTTCGAATCCCAACGGGGATCCATCTTTAGGACACGAGGAAGAATGAAGAGTGAAAGAAGGACGGAAAGGACAAGGTAAAAATAGTGAAGTGAGAAGAGAAGAGGAGGAGTTGACTCATTAAATAATTAATATTATTATCTTTAATTTATTAAATAAATAACTCAATTCTAATAAATTTTTAATAATTTTTTATTTTTATTTTAATAAAATATTTAAAGATAAATTATAAAATATTATCATCTATTTGTTAATTTTCTGGAATTTTGAATTTGTTCATTAATTTTTAATTTTAATAATAATTATTAATTTTTTTTATGAATTCTAATTTAATTGAAATTATTATTTTTATTAATTCTAAGTGATAAAGCCTAAAATTACTAATATTTTTTTTTTAATAAACTTTAATTTTTATTTTAATTGCTTAATTGTAAGTAACTATTTTTTTTTAAACTACAATAATAATTATAACTAACGTAAATTATCTAATTAAATTAAAATAATAATTATAACTAACAAAAAATTATCTAAAAATATATAACTTTAAAAATATAATATAAGGGCTAACTTAAATTATCAAATTAACTTAAACTAACCTAAAAATAATGTAAGGGTTAATTATTATCTAATTAAATTAAAAATAATAAAAGGGTTAATTTTATAAATTTTTAATTTTTATATTAATTGCGTAATAAAAATAATATAAGGGTTACTTTTATAAATTTTTAATTTTTATATTAATTGTTTAATTAAAAGTTTCTAAAAGAAATTTCAATTTTTTTTTTTAAATCGAAATTAATTCTAATAATCATTAATTATTCAATTATCTTTACTAATTTCAATCATAATTAATCTAATGTTAAATATGATCATTATTAATTATTATTTTTATTTATATTAAAAACTTTAGATACTAATAATAATTATTAATTAATTAATTTTTATTATTAGAAAGTAAAAATTAATTAATAGGATAATTATTAAAAGTAAATAATATAATTAGCTTAACTCTTCAAATTTCTGCTAGCTCTACACAAAGATCAAAACATAAATATTTCAGGGGAGAAGCAAACCTAAGATACAATATCTGTGAAAATGACGAACCGTAGGGGAACATCTGTCGAATTAGAGGTCACCAACTGTCACTGATCTCGAATCCTCCATCCCCGTTGATGTTATATGGGTGTTTTATAATCTCGAGTGCTTCTCTAATTTTTCTCCTTCGATAGTGTTCCTCCCTGGCAATGATTTTAGCATCCTTAAGTCGTATGTTATGTTTAGTTTTTGAGGAGTCATCAGCAAGGGCAGAAGTGCGACATTGTTCATGCTTAATATCGGCACCATGCTCCTTAAGAAGTTTTTGAAGAGAGCTCTTGGTTTCACCAATGTAACTCTTTCCGCACGAACAATCAATCTTGTAAACACCTTTAAGCTTCTGCTGACTAAAACTATCCTTCACTGACTGCATTTTATACCTTATGGTTCCTGCTACTGAAAATTTTGCGAAAATGTCATTTCTTCTCAAAACCATAGCGATATTATCCATAAAACCCTTAATGTATGGTAGAGAAACCCTACTGCCACTCTCTTGAGGTCCCTGGTGCTTCTTGGACATGACCGAAATTTCAGCTCTTTTTATGGCTTTCCTGATTTCATTCCCTTTATAACCTATACCCATGAAAATAGATGTCAAGTGAGTGATTTCCTCTTTTATATGCTCATCATTGGATATCCTTAGAGCTCTTACATCAAGCGTATTAAGGACACCAAATTTCTGAGCAAGATGATGGTAAGACTCAGAATGAAGGTAGCTATCAGTATGGGTTTTCTTCCTAAACACCAGATGCCCCAATATTCCATCCTCCTTTCTCGTAACAAGGACATCCAAGAAAGGAATGATCCTTTTTTCTTCGATCTCCACAGTAAACTTAAACTCTGAGGAAATTGAGTTGAGATGATTAAAGAATCTCTTGATATTTTCATTTCCATGTCTCCACTTTATGTTGGTGTCATATACAAATTGTTTCCACCAAGCTGGACTTAAGGGAAAAGAGGCAAGGTTTTTTTTATCGAAGTGCTCCATAAATAAGTTGGCGAAAATAGGTGAAAAAGGTGATCCCATTGTGACACATGATACCTACTCATAGAACTCTCCTTGGACGTCGAAGAAGGTTGATCGTAAAAAATTATCCGCAAGCTTAGGTGCTTTTGGATCTGTAACCTCCTTAATAGCCTTCACTGTTTCATCTAATGGAATTTTGGTAAACAATGAAACCACATCAAAGCTTACCAAGGTGTCGCTCTCCTCCACCCTTTCCTCCTTAATAATATTAATGAAAGCATTCGAGTCCTTAATGAAGGAGTCAATGTTTCCAACAAGAGGCTTAAGGATTTTGGCCACGTATTTCACCAATTCATAGGTGGGGGATCCAATGGTATTAACAATCGGTGTAAGGGGAACCCCTTCTTTATGAATCTTGGGTAACCCATAAATTCTCGGAATGATCTCACAGGATGGTGTCAATTTCTTTTTTAACTTTTCATTGAGATGAGAGCTTGAAATTTCCTTCTTGACCTCTCTTAAAACCCTTGGTAAAGGGTTTGATTTCAGCTTGTTATAGCTACCACAATGAATATGCTCGTTCATTCTCCTGATATAATCCACTTTATCCAAAACGGCTGCTACCCCTCCCTTGTCCGCTTTAAGGACAACAATATCTTTGTTATTTTGAAGGGCTCTAAGATCACTCATTTCATCCATGCTAAGATTACTCTTAGGGGCTCTATCTTTCCTTAGAATCAGGGAGAATTCTTTTCTAGAACTTCCTTATCATCAAAAGGTAAAATCTGAATGCCTTCCTTAATGCTGCACATAATGCTCTCTTTTGGGATGCCTTTAGGAGAAATAGAAAACCCTAAACCTTTATTGACAATCCTGATGGTTTCTTGACTTAACTCCACCGAGGAAATGTTCACAACCTTTTAATAATAGTTCCACTGGCATCATATTTTAAGGGATTTTTTATAAGACCCATATCCTCATCGCTCCCAAGCATGCAGCTTACCATGCTTATGCTCTTATCCTCAAAATTACCTAATGAGCTGCCATCGAGGTTAGTTGGATTCTTAATAAGGGGCTTATTGTGGCAATGATCCACATCAATACTTTCCCTTTTTAGGGCGCATTATTGTGCCCCTCATTACTACCACCCTCACCCCTAAATAAATAACCCTAGTCCACCTCATATTATTTCTTAAAGACCGAAATTATCATGGAATCATGACCCTCACTACGATCAAGAAGAGGTTTATTGCTAGCGGTGCTGGGATCGTCACGATCTGCACCAATCACTCCAAACACATTTCTTGTGGAATAATCAGCACCAACTAATTCCGATCCATCGGACCCACTGATAGGCTGAGAGTCGGAAGAAGATCCACTTGTCCCTCCCATAACACCGATTCGAACAAAATTACTAGATCCAAATGCTGTATCGATTAATGCTATAGCAGAGTCCGAACACATTGCTGCAGAATTCAAAAATGCTGAGGGAGAACCCGAAGCCAGAATTCCAACATTATTACTAGATCTAAACGGTGTAATGATTAACATTGCAGAGGAGTCTGAATACGTTGCTGCAGAGATCGAAAACCCTGATGAAGAACCCGAAGCTGGAATTCTAGTATTATTATTAGATCCATATTTTTTATCGACTAACGCTGTAGAGGAGTTCGAATGCATTCCTGTATTAATTGAAAAGTTGATGAATACCCAGAAGTTGGAACATGGAGAAAGAGCTGAGAAGGTGAAAGAGGCAACTTCGAAGGGGCAACACACTCTCTGAGATTGAACACCTGTTTAACGCTGTAGGAAAATGACTTCTTCCTCAGGGGAATGATAGTTGTATTAGTAGAGTAAATTCTGGGCACTCTGACTTCTGAAGACCTAATGACAGGAATGTCACTCCAACCAACTTTCACCCTATCCGAACTACCTGGGACCACGATCATCAAATGATCGAAAGAATTACCACTGATAGAGTAACCATCCAAAACCTGATCCACACTCTCTGATGTTAAAATACTCAAGCTATCCGCAGCATTCAAACTGGACTGAGCCCATCTGTCAATAAACGCCCCAAGAGATCGAGAATTTCCTCTATATTTATTAATAGTGTCAAGAATGGATGACAATGAGATGTTAGATTAAAGTGCTCCACAGTACCGAATGAACCTACAGAATGCGAATACATAACATCATTATAAACAGAGCCAAAAAGTTGCACGAATCCTTTGGAGGAACGTGAAACCTTATTTGAAAACTGGAAATCACCAGCGTCAGCTGATCAAAACTCAATAAGAGCCACGTTGTTCAAATCTTCAAGCTTTCTAGATGGTCTATCACGAGATAGCTCACCCTCCCTCTGAGCCTTCAAAGAAGCTCTGGCATCGACGGTATTCCATTGATCAGAATTAATTGAATTAGCAATATTTAAATGCAGAGACAGAGCAGAGTGCCAAAGTTTATTCAAAGCAACACGCGTCCGCCTGATCTCAGCATGAATTAGTCTAAAACTAAGCTATAAAAATATTTGTCGCATCTACGAAGGTGGAAGATAGGCTTAATGCTAGCAAAGGTAGGGATGAGATTGTTGTTGCGACATCCTTTGAGAAAATGGAGGTCTGCGGCCCTTCCTTCAATTTTCATTCTAGTTTTTTTCAAATAATAAATATCATTCCAAGAGTCCCCTTCATACAGCGAAAAAATTTTGGTTTTCAAGCTTCTGTGGTTTTTGATTGATGAAGTTTCCAGATTTTCCATAGTTTGATAAAACAATGGTCGACGTTTCGAATCCCAATAGGGATCCATCTTTAGGACACGATGAAGAATGAAGAGTGAAAGAAGGACGCAAAGGACAAGGTAAAAATAGTGAAGTGAAAAGAGAGGAGGAAGAGCCGATTGATTAATTAATTAATATTATTATCTTTAATTTATTAAATAAATAATTTAATTCTAATAAATTTTTAATAAATTTATTTTAATTAAAAAAAATTTAATAAAATATTTATAGATAAATAATAGAATAATATCATCTATTTAATAATTTAATAATTAATTTTCTGGAATTTTAAATTTGTTCACTAATTTATTATTTTAATAACAATTATTAATTTTTTAATGAATTTTAATTTTATTGAAATTTTAATTCTTATTAATTCTAAGACATAAAGCCGAAAGTTACTAAATTTTTTGTTTTAATACATTTTAATTTTCATATTAGTTGCTTAATTGTAAGTTACTAATTTTCTTTTTTAACTACATTAATAATTATAACTCACTTAAATTATCTAATTAAACTAAAATAATAATTATAACTAACTAAAAATTATCTTAAAATATCTAAATTTAAAAATATAATCTAAGGGCTAACTTAAATTATCAAATTAACTTAACCTAACCTAAAAATAATGTAAGGGTTAATTATTATCGAATTAAATTAAAAGTAATATAAGGGTTAATTTTATAAATTTTTAATGTTTATATTAATTTCTTAATTAAAATAATATAATGGTTAATTATATAAATTTTTAATTTTTATATTAATTGCTTAATTAAAAGTTCCTAATATATATTTTTTCAAATCCAAATTAATTCTTATAATCATTAATTATTCAATTAGCTCTACTAATTTAAATAATAATTAATCTAATGTGAAATATGATCATTATTAATTATAATTTTTATTATTTTTATTTATATTAAAAAATTTAGATACTAACAATAATTTTTAATTAATTAATTTTTATTAATAGAAAACAAAAATTTATTAATAGGATAATTATTAAAATTAAATAATATAATTAGCTTAACTTTATAAATTTTTGCTAGCTATATGCAAAGATCAAACCTTAAATATTTTGGGGGACAAGCTAACCTGAGATACAGTACCTGGGAAAAGAATGAACCCTAGGGGCACATCTATTGAATTAGAGGTCGCCAACTATCACTGATCTCGAATCCTCCATCCCTGTTGATGTTATGCAGGTGTTTTATAATGTCAAGCACTTTTTTCTAATTTTTCTCCTTCGATAGTGTTCCTCCCTGGCAATGGTTTTAGCATCCTCAAGACGCATGTTATGTTTAGTTTTTGAGGAGTGGTCAACAATGGCGAAAGTGTGACATCGTTCATGCTTAATATCGATACCATGTTCCTTAAGATGTTTTTGAAGAGAGAGCCCAGTTTCACCAATGTAACTCTTTCCGCATGAACAGTCAATCTTGTAAACACCTTTAAGTTGCTCCTGACTAATACCATCCTTCACCAACCACATTTTATTCCTTATGGTTTTTACTGCTGAAAATTGTGCAAAAATGTCATTTCTTCTCAAAACCTTAGCGATATTATCCGTAACACCCTTAATGTATGGTAGAAATACCCTGCTCCCACTCTCTTCAGGTCCCTGGTGCTTCTTGGAAATGACCAAAATTTCAACTCTTTTTATGGCTTTCCAGATTTCATTCCCTTTATAACATATACCCATGAAAACACATGTCAAGTGAGTGATTTCCTCTTTTAGATGCTCATCATCGGATATCCTTAGCCCTTAGACTATATTTTTAAAGTTAGATATTTTGAGATAATTTTTAGTTAGTTATAATTAGTATTTTCATTTAATTAGATAATTTAAGTTAGTTATAATTATTAATGTAATTTAAAAAAAAAATTAGTAACTTACAATTAAAAAATTAATATAAAAATTAAAATTTATTAAAACAAAATTTTTTGTAACTTTAGGCTTTATCACTTAGAATTAATAAAAATTAATATTTCAATAATATTAAGATTCATTAAAAAATTAATAATTATTATTAAAATTTAAAATTAATGAACAAATTTAAAATTTCAGAAAATTAATTATTAAATTAATAAATAGATGATATTATTCTATTTTTTATCTATAAGTATTTTATTAAAATAAATTTATTAAAAATTTATTAGAATTAAATTATTTATCTAATAAATTAAAGATAATAATATTAATTAATTAATCATTTGGCTCTTCCTCCTTTCTTTTCACTTCACTATTTTTACCCTATCCTTTGTGTCCTTCTTTCACGCTTGATTCTTCATTGTGTCCTGAAGATGGATCCCCATTGGGATTCGAAATGTCAACCATTGTTTTATCACACTGTGGAAAATCTAGAAAATTCATAGAAGTTATATTGTTAAGAAAAATGCTAGTAAAATCATAAGTCTTAACAAGGGATAAAATAATAGTAAAAGAAAAGACTATTATAACGAAGTAATTTAAATTGAAAAAAAGTCATAAAGGACCATAAATGTTAAACTGGGAATTATGGAAACGTCACAGGGTTGTATGAACATAATAGTAAACACCATCTGAAAAAAATTATGTTGTTACAACAACTATTGACAATAGAAAGTAAAAGTGTTGTAAGAGATGAGAATGCGACAAAATTAAATAACGTCAATTATGACCAAAGTAGCATAAATGGTATAAATAGGAAAAAAAAAGAGGGTAAGTAGAGTTGCTACAAATGGTATCACAACCCATGTTGAAAACACTAGGCCTCTGTGTCCCCACACAGAAAAATAAAAACCCAAAATTTATGATGCTGTAAATTATTTAAAATTTTTAGAATATGATGTAGTAATTTATTTCTCTGTATATTGATTAAGTGCAGAAAAGTACAACTGCTATTATGAGTGATGGTGGAGAGTTGTACGTGGATCTCGGGGATGAGGGAAATCCACTAGATCAAAATAGTCAATTGTTGGACATGATCAGAGATATGCAATGAGAATTGGTTCAGTTGAGAATAAGCAATGAATGATTCTTTAAATCCAGCGAAAAGCAAGAGAGGTTCATCAAATAGTTAACCTCCAAGTCCAGTCACGAAAGTGAAGACCCTGGGAAAAATAGGAAAGAAGTTGAAACCAACTCAAAAGGATTTGATGATGTTGAAGCATCGAGATAGTAGTCCAGAAATAAAAAAGAATTGCAAGGATAATTCTGTAAAATCAAACCTCACACTTTTGAAGGTGAAAAGGAGGATGATGCAAAATATTGCCTTCTAAGCATGGTTAAATATTTTAAAGTTTAGGAATATGGAAGTAACCTGAAAGTGAGATTGGAAATTTACCAACTACAGTGTAAAGCTACCCTTTGGTGGGAAGAAATTGAAATGGTACATGTGCTAGATAAAGAAACAATTACCTGGGAAGACTTTCAAACAAAATTTAAGTCTAGATATTCAAATGAGAGATATTATGATGACAAAGAAAAATAATTTCATGAGATGAGATTGGGACAAATTACATTTGATGAGTTTGTTACCAAATTTAGTAACTTGATTCATTACGTGCCTTATATCGAAGAGAAAAAGGCTAAAGTACAATTATTTTTAAACTACCTAACTACCATCTATAAAGAGAGAATAGAATTTGACAATTCAAATAAAATAGATGAAGTTGTTCATAAAGCAAGACTATGTTATTAGTAGTTCAAAGGCATAAATGATCATCTGAAAAATTGGGAAAACAAAGAAAAAGGGAAGAGTGACTCTAATGTCAAAAGAGTAAAACCAACATACTTGAAGTTTTTGGGAAAAACCATCAAAGGAAGAAATTTAATAAAACTGGAGAAAACCAACCAACACAATCAGAGGTTGGGTCTAAACAAATGGATGCAAACAACAAAAAAGAAGTTTTTGTAAAAATGAAAAAACCACTAAAGCGTTGGGGATGTGGAGAACATTACCTGCTAAATGAATGTCCTCACAGAATAGTTCATAACATTCAAGTGTTACGAGAGGCAACTATTGTAAATGACATTGCTAGAAACATTCCAAGGTTCAGTGGTACACTTGAAGATCGCCAAGTTGAACACCAATCAACCATGATAGAAATCGAAGGTATGCTTTTTGAACAACCTGTTTCTATTTTGATAGATCTAGGAGAAAATTTAAGCTATGTAACTCCACAGATGGTGTAAAAGTCGAAATTAAAAATAGAAAAATTTCAGCAAGCATGGTTAGTACAGTTAGCCACCAGAAAAAAAATGAAATTTACCCATAACTTCGAAAAACTGCTGTAAATTTAAATGGGTATAAAACTTAAATGAATCTAAAAATTTGGCCTCTAGGATCATATGATTTGTTAGTGGGAACAAACTAGTTATATAATAAGAAAGCAATATTTAGTTGCTTAGATAAAACAATTCATTGTATATATGGTGAGGGGAGAGTTGTGATAGTGAAAGGCAAACCGAGACCCATATCAATCCGACAAATTTCTATTATACACTTAGAAAGGACATCAAGAAAACATTTTCAAGTGTATGTTGTACAAGTGGAGGAATTGTTACAACAAACTGAAAAGGAACTGTAGAAATTTACCACTAATCATAGAGTTCAAAGATGTATTTCCAGAGGAAATCCCCCATCTACCCCCTAAAAGAGAAATTGATTTCTCCATTGAATTAGTACTAGGAGACACACCTGTCTCTAGAGCACCCTATAGAATTAGTACTCCTGAATTGTTAGAGCTAAAACTTCAATTACAGGAGTTATTAGATAGAGGATACATCAGAACAAGCATGTCTCCTTGGGGAGCACCGGTACTGTTTGTTAAAAAGAACGATGGACATTCAGGATGTCTATAGATTTCAGACAACTGAATAAATTGACAATAAATAAAAAATATCCTCTTCCAAGGAGAGATGACTTATTTGATCAAGTGAGAGGAGCCATTATCTTCTCAATGATTGATTTAAGAACAAGATATCATCAACTTAGAATCAAAGATGACGAAATCAATAAAACATCATTCAAGACTAGATATGTACACTATGAATTTGTAGTCCTACCGTTTGGACTTAATAATGCACCTGCTACATTCATGTATTTAATTAATAGTGTACTAGACAAGTATCTAGACAAGTTTGTATTAGTATTCATTCATGACATTTTGGTATACTCCAAAAATGAATAATAACACAAAGAGCATATAAGAATCATTTTACAAACACTTAGAGAACATAAGTTATATGCAAAAGTCAGCAACTGTGAATTTTACAAGGACTAAATTCAGTATTTGGGTCATGCGATTTCAGAGGATGGCTTAGCAATAGACCCAAAGAAAATATAATCCATAATGGATTGGTCTGTACCTACTGATGTCCCAGCCATAAGATCCTTCATGGGTATTTCTGAATACTATCATAAATTTATCGAGGGATTTTCAGCCTTAGCCTATCTTATTACTTCCTTACAGAAAAAAGGGAGTAAAGTTTGAATGGAAAGCAAAGTGTCAAAATAGTTTTGAACAATTAAAACTTAAACGAACAACTGCCCCCATATTGAATATTTTTTATCCAAATAAGGAATTTGTAGTATGTACAGATGCATGTGCAAAAGGGTTAGGAGTATTTTTGCAAGATAATTCAGTCATAGCATACGAGTCAATAAAATTAAAGAAAAATGAAAAGAATTATATTGTATATGAGTTAAAATTAGCTATTTTGATACATGCATTGAAGATGTGGCGATATTATCTGTTGGGAAATGAATTCATACTAATGACATATCACATAAGTTTGAAATATTTTTGTACTCAACCTAATTTAAATGCTAGACAAGCTAGATGGTTCTCTTTCCTTAGTGAGTTCAATATGGAAATAAAACTCATTAAAGGAAAGGAAAATAATATTACAGATGATTTGAGTAGAAATTCTCATCAAATTTCGAACGATGCAGGAAGTAGTGTGAAATTTGAAATAGAATAACTGATACAAGAAGTGATAATGCAAGATCAAAACTATGTGAAATTGCAAGAGAAATTGCAGAAAAATGAAATAGCGGGATATACTAAAAATCAGAAACGATTGATTTATTACAAAAAAATATTATATATTCCAAAAGTGACATCCTTAAAATAGGAAATTTTAGATGAGTATCATCAAAGAACCTATCCAGGTCATCTTAATTATCAAAAATACATTTCAGCATAGAGGAAGAACATGTTTTGGCAAGGTATGAAAAAAGATGTTGTTGATTATCTAGATATATATTTAGAATGTCAACAAGTCAAAGTGGAACATCAACATTCGGTGGGATTACTGAATCCCTTACCTATCCCAGAATGGAAGTGGGAAGTGGTTTCCATAGATTTAATTACTAGATTTCCTAGAACTAAGTATCAACATGATTCTATAATGGTGGTTGTAGACACATTGACTAAGGTTTCACACTTTTTACCAGTGTAATCTACTTTTGGAACAACTCCAGTAGCTAATGTAATCATGAAATAAATTTCGAAACTCCATGGCATTCCAAAAATGACTATATTTGAGAGATATGCAAAATTTACTTCGGCCTTTTCGAAAACTCTGTTTGGAGGAATGAGTGCTAAATTGAACTTTAGTACTGCATACCATCCTCAAACAAATGGACAAATGGAAAGGACCAGTCAGAATTTAGAAGACAAGCTATGAATGTATGTTATGGACAAAGCTACAAGATGGGAATATTTGTTGCATTTAGCAAAATATCCATATAATAATAGTTATCAAGGTTCAATTGAGATGAGTACTTTTGAAGCATTATATGGAAGAAAGTGCCATACACTGCTTAGCTGGAGTCAATCGGAAGATAAGTTAATTCTTCGACCTTATGCATTATAGGATATGGAAAGAGTTGTGAATAAAATTTAGAAAAATATTAAAACAACTCAAGATCGACGAAAGAGCTATGCAGATAAAAAGAAAATTCATAGAGAATTAAAAGTGGGAGACCATATGTACTTGAGGACTAATCCTAAAAAGAGTACCTTATATATGGGTAGTTGTGCTAAGTTACCACCACACTACTGTGGACCATTTGAAGTTCTAGAAAGATTGGGGCCAATAGCTTATAAATTGGCTCTACCTAGTCATATTAAGGTTCACAATTTTTTTCATGTTTCCTTATTAAAAAATTATGTGCATGATCCTACTCATGTAATTGATTGGACTATGATACATGTGGAAATAGAAGCGAAATTTCTTCTAGATCCCATTCGTTCACTGGCACAGGAAAAAATCAAGCTCCGAAATAGGACTGTAGCTAGAGTGAAAGTGTAGTGGATGCACTTTACACCTGAGGAAGCTACTTGGGAGCGAGAATAAAAAATGAAAGAGAAATATCCATCACTTTTTAAAAAGTGAACTGATATCTTGGAACACTGAGGACGATGTTATGTTTTAGGGGGGGAATATGTAATATCCCTATTTTACGACTTTTATTAGAGAGTTGAAAATCCTAAAGGTTAAGTGGACCTAAAAGAAAACTATATGTCTAGAGATATTATATTTTTTGAATTAATAAATGTGGAATTTTAATTATCCTGAAAATACTAGAGTATATTAGAGACCAGGATTCAAGTCCATGAGGATGGAATTAAATCCAAATACCTTCCCAAATTCTCCAAAATTCCTTCGAGAAAATAAAACAAATTAAAAATAGTAGATTCGAGATAAAAAACTAAAAGATACCTCATTAAAGTGGAAAGTTAGTGAGAAGAGGTGAAATAAAACTAGAAAGAATAAAAAGATAGTTTTAAAGAGTTTTTGTTGAAAAAATAAAAGTAAAGCCTAGGCTAAAGGAAAACAACATCTTGATTTAATTGGACACTGTTATGGAAACATGTTGAAGGGAAAGAAGGCTTAAATAAGCCATTCCAGGATAGACAAGAATTTGTCTACACTTTGGAGGAATTGGTCTCTGCTCGGGTGGAGCTGTGGAGAAAATGCTCAAGGTTGGGTGGAAAATAGTCTTGTCAGAATTTGTATGCACAATTAATTTAATTCTATCTTATTATTATGTTGTTATGATTAGAAATATAGTTGAGAGTAATGATGAATTATGTAGGAAGATAAGTGGGAAATTATCAGTTCTGAGTGATTAAATAGTATAATGGAATTATGTTGTTTTTAATTTTATAGAGTCTAATATATTTAATAGAACATACTATAACCAATATATTTTAGCTCTCTATAGTTACATAGACTAACTAAATTATTAAAGAAACAAACAAAATGTCTAAACCCAATTAGGAGGGTTCAAATATGATGTTAGGTTGTAAGAATTTATATATTAAATTCATAAAATGATAATATCATTAGAGATGGAAAGTATGTTAAGAGAAACATTTCACATAATGATTCTGCAAACAATAATGGAACATAAATCTAGATACAGTGAGAGATAATTGTCAATCTAAAAGAAAACATGATTGTACAAATTAAATCTAAATACCTCTACTGTACATCAACACAAAAGTTGCATATATCTATTCATTCTTATGTTCCAATAAGAAATTAAATATCAGATACATATTGAAGTACTAGGGGATAGTATAATGGTATACATAACATTAAGTAGAACTCATTGTTTAACAATAACATGTATTTGAAATATTACAAATAAGTGGAAAAACACATATACAAACTACTTATAAAGATGAATTTTTCTCATCATTATAAGAACATAAATTTTTATTAAAAAAGTGATAGAACATGTCATCGTAAACTGTCATGATTTAATTAACTAAAGTCAAATGTTGTGTATAATAATTACATAAATTATACATGAATACATATCCTTGAATTTAGGGGATTGAATTCTGACCATGATATTGACTAACCTGTAAACAAAAGAAATAAAATTTGTCATCAAATTTGTCAGAACGAATGCACAATTTGACAATTTCTAAATTGCAAGAGGTGCAATACCTGTAAAAAAACACCATATACAGAAGATTAACATCTAAATATAATAATTTAAATAAGTGGATAACATATCAGAAGTTGACCATGGTAGTTACAATAGAGGGTTACCTTATTAGTCAATATAAAGCAGTGAGATCCTTTATGTTCAAAAAGACGAAAATTAATTAGCTCATGATGGTAAAAGTACAGAGAAATATATTGTAGTAACAATACTAAAATTATCAAAATATAATTATCTGTATTCTCACATCCTGGGAAATTAATGAAAACCATGAATGAGTAGGAATTAGAAAGAAGAGTTCTTGTACCACAAATCATTTTATTAATTGAGGGAAATTAATAAAATGATAAGAAGCTCTTAAGTGAAGAAATTGAAAATATTTCATTAATTTATTAGTTCTTGTTCTCAATAAGTATGAATGAAATGATACGAAATGAAAAGGAACAACAAGATATATATATATATACAACTACCTAAATAAGAATACTTCTGTAAATGGAGACAGAGTTCTCAAATTAAAACTCTGTGGTAATAAGAGACTATTACAAACAATAATAAAGACAACCCATTTAAATATACCACAATTCATAAGTCGCTCCTATAACCTGAGGGGTTGTGGAAATAATTAAAAATTAACAAATCCGAGTTGTGAGGAGGAACGATGAAAGAAAATTAAGTTAATGGGGTCATTGAGGATAAAATACTAAGTAATAAAGAAGTTTGATTTCCATATGTATTTTAAACAGTGAAATCAAATAATCATGGTGATGTGGAAAAGAGAATTAAACCTCTAAGAAATTACAGAACGTCACAAGAAGTAAGAATTAATTTCATGGAAAACTGAGACATATGGTTACAAATTACATTTATAAAAATTAATTCGAATACCAATTGAAATCAAATACCACCATACTGTAAGGACATACAACCTTAGAAATATACAAGCCTAATAATGTAATAAAATATGTATTCACAAAACGAAGCCGTGAAACTAGCATGAATTTGAGGTGGAATCGAATGTCACCATTAACAAATTATTACAGAGAGAGAAATATAATCTAAAACAATTTTCTGGATATTAAATCAAACTCTTGTCTCCATGGCAGAGATTAGAAATCAGACAAATCGTTACCATAAACCCTAGTTAAAATGATTTACATTCGTGACGCAGAAAATTTGTTGGAACAATACAATCCACTAGTATTAACCAACTAAAAACGAAGTAAATTGTTACATGAAGGAAATAGTGAAACGTTCCACGAATTACTAAGGAAATTCTGAAAATGCCTCTCAGACAAAGAAGACATCAATTAGATTGAATCGTTTTAGTAAGTTATAACAGATGAAATATAAATGGCAAGGAACAATACGTAATGGAAAACATGTAATACTATTGAGGAGACCTGGAAACTTACTTATGTAAGGAAATAGCGAATTAACTCAGGGTTATTGTGAGTGAGAGAGATGAACGAAAAACGCTACGATCATACCCTCCAACAAAACAATCATGAAATTCATATTAATTCCAGAAATAATGGGACAAATTAGATGCATAATTTGTTCAAGAAAAAGAAATATGTTAAGTTACAGGAATAAATTAAATAGTCAAAAATCGTTTACCTGAAAATGGGTATATTGTCGTAAGAAGAAATAAATGGCTATGAATATGCATAATACCCATGGTAGTGAACCAGATCCATGAACTAGAGCGTAACCCTCATATGACATGAAAAAATGAAAATTACACAACGAAAAACGACTTTCCATCGAAACCTAACGAGGAGAACAGAGATCGGAAATACGACCCCATATCCACCGTCAACATGGCACAAATCTGAAGCAATGTAGTGAAAAAATTCAAAAGAGCCTTGTGACGGATTAAATGAAAAGGAAAAGAAATTAAATATCCATAGCCTCGAATAGAGAAATGTTATGGTAAGGCGAGAAAGAAGCTAATAAAATTGATATGACTAGAAATCTAATAAGTCCGGGAAATCATACATATCAGATTTGGCATTTAAAGAAGAAGGTAAGTAAATAAAGCTTTGCATTAAAATTTCAATTTGTAAAACGAATAATAAATCCATCATCATACATGGCTCAGATTACTAAGGTAAATTTCCATGTAATCGATTTTAATATTATTCCAATATTAATGTAAGAGAGGTCAAACGTTAAAGTGGAATAGGATCCGAAGGTTAATGTAGTATAGTTATATGATAATAAATTATTCATTGGCTAGATACTAGAAATGAAACACTTAAAGGGTCTAGGTCCATATATGGTTATATAAATATAGTTATAATAATATTATAATGTGAAGTTAAGTATTTTAAAAGAGTCCTTAAGCATAGAATACAAGGAACAGGATGGAATATTTTTCGAAGGGATTCCTTGTGTAACAAGTAGGAATTTAGAATGTGGTTAGATAACTTTAATCATAATTATTGAAGTTATATTGTTAAGAAAAATGCTAGTAAATGCATCAGTATTGAAAAGGGATAAAATAATAGTGAAAGAAAAGACTATTATAAACAAAGTAATGTAAAAGGACGAAAATTCATAAAGGACAAATGTTAAAGTGGGAATTCTGGAAACGTTATGGGGTGGTCTAAACATAATAGTAAACACCATATGAAAATAATTATGTTGTTACAAAATTTGTTGACAACAGAAATTAAAAATGATGTAAGAGAAGAAAACACAACAAAATTAAATAACGTAAATTATGACCAAAGTAGCATAAATGGTATAAATAGAAAAAAAAGTGGGTAAGTAGAGTTGTTACACTGATATTTATATTAACTTTAAATCATGTCATCTTGATTATGTCAATATAGTCCCACTTCTGAATTGAATTTACCTCTAATTTCATTTCAGAATTTTATTTATATCATAAAACTTTGTATAATGGAATTGTAGCTATTTTTAATATAGTACCAATTTTGAGTTTAAATTATTTCTATTTACATTTCAAATTTCTATTTTTTTTTTATTGTATTACTCTATGAATTTAGAGTAATTGAAATTGAAACTAATTTTTCCAAAATTTTATTATGAACTTAGTTTACAATAATTTTCTCTCTGGAACTAATCTGGAAATCTCATTTCTAGATTCTCATAGCCTTCTACAAATATGTATAATATTGATTCGCTTCAGGACAACTCTTCCCTCGAGTCAATATAGAATTTTATCTATTCTTAATTAATTACTGTCACATAATTAAATATGTTCTTTTTATCCTTTTGTACTTACAGTTCTTTTTTTTATGTAAAGGAAGAAAGCTATGAGCCTGAATATAATTTTGCAGGTATTATCATTACCTGTATAGTTTCTAAGTTTTTTCTTTTTGTTTTCGTCAATTTAATTTTATAACTTTGATCTGTATGTTTGTCAAGGTTTGTCCTATAAATTTCATTCTCTCATACAATTCTTTGCGATAACCTATCAATGTATCTGTCGACAAATTTCGCCCTCCTTCAGGTCAGTCATCAAACAAAAGCAGACTCTTCCACCATTTTTTCCACTCTACATAATTCTTCTTCATACAGTGTATTTTTAATTTTGATTGATGACTAAAAATTCAATTGCAATTAAATTGTTTTATAATGGATTTATCTTCTAAATTTTGATACAATTATTCCATCCTCATCTCCACTACAAAAGTTTATCGAAAAGGACTGATACATGAAATTTTATATAGTTAATTTTTTTTTGCTATGCTTTTTTTGAATCTTTTTATGAATAGAAATGTATAATAATTTCTATGTAACAACATATATGGGTGAAAATGTGAAGCTGGGTTACACTTTTTGCCCTTTTTTGAGAAAAAAATTTCATTTTTTTCGGTTCTTCAACTTTCTGCAAACTATAACAATTTTTCTGTCTAGAATTTCATTTTGCGATAAAAATAAAAGTTGTGAGAAATTATGTTAGCTTTCTATTACTTATTTTTTGAAATTTTTTTATGCAGATTTGATATGTCAACTTAGCGTTTCTTTGAGTGTGTGTTTCTTAACAATCAAAGGATTCATAAGAAGTCATGTTATGTGTCAATGCTGTATTCATTGAAAATTTGTGTTTTTGAAAAAACAAAATGTGTTACAACAATCTAGACAGAGTCTACTTTGTTTTGGTCATATTTACAAAGACAATGGATGCATATCATAATTACTAGAATTTTTTGAACTGGTTCAATATGAAAAACTGCGTATTTTGGATATGTTTCGTGTGGCAACAAATTTCTTAACATATAAGTTATAAACTAAAAATCTAAAAGCTACCCATTAGAGTCAATGGACCAATGTAAAGCCCCATAATTTTTTCAATTTTTTTTACAATGTATTTTGGGAGATACAAAATTTTGATTTCACTGAATCACAATGACCCTCAGAAATTGTTTGCACCCATTTTATTAGAAAAATAATTAAAATTAATAAACGTTTACGAAATTCAATAAAAGTTATATTTCCTGAAAGTAGATTCAATTCTAAAAATTCTTGTATTGGTTCCGATAGTTAATTAACAACCTTTCATGAATTTTAATCAGTCCAAAGTTGCAGAACCGTTTTCAGAGCCTGGTTTTGCGTAATTGGTGACGCATTAGTTCCGCCGAAATTTTAGTCCAAGTTCGGCCGAACCATGTTTTCTGCTTACGAGTCATTAAAACTAACGTCTTAATAGTTCGGACAAACTTCTTATCAAAAGTTCGGCCGAACTATTGTGTAACTCTCCGTCGGCCGGAAAATTTTGTGGAGCCCCTTACAAAACACACATTTCGCGTCAATATAAATTTCCGCGAAATGATTCACACTTTTCGCACATTTCGCACTTCATTTCATTTTACAACTTCGTTTGAGTTCAAAAAATTTTCTTCAAAGTTTGGGTTTAAAGAACTTTTTTGGAAGACATTTTTTGGAGGCGGCGTGATTTTTCTTGGAGGTATGTATGTGTTTTGCGTTGAAAGAAATCTTTTGAGCTTCTTTGTTCAAAAAATTTTCTTCAAATTTTGGATTTAAAGAATTTTTTTGGAAGCCATTTCTTGGAGGCGATGTGATTTTTCTTGGAGGTATGTACGTGTTTTGGATTGGATTACCTATTTTTTACAAAAGATTTTTTAAATTAAATCTTTTGTGATATTTTTTGTAATTGAGTTATTGTCTAATTTTTTGAAGGAAATTTTTTGAACCTCATACCCTATTATCATGGGAAATCGAAGAACTTGTGTGAGAAAATATGATCGAAAAAGAGACCTTGAGGAATGTAGAGAAGAGACGAGACAATATCGCAAAAGAAAGTTAGAAGCCCTCTCAAATATTGAAGAGGAAAATCAACCTCAAGCAGAAATTGAAGCAGGTATGTAAATGTAAATATTACATGATGTATTGATATATATTTAAAATTTTCCTAATGTAAAATGTGAAGCTTAATTTTTATTTGATGAACTAGTTTGAAAAATATTTTGTATGATGTAAACAGACAGAGATATTCCTCAAAATATTGAAGAAGAAAATCAACCTGAAGAAGAAATTGAAGCAGGTATGTAAATGTAAATATTATGATCTATTAATATATTTTTAAATTTTTCCCAATGTAAAATGTGAAGCTTAATTTTTATTTGATGAACTAGTTTGAAAAATATTTTGTTTAATGTAAACAGACAGAGATACTCCTCAAAATATTGAAGAAGAAAATCAACCTCAAGGAGAAATTGAATCGGGTATGTAAATGTAAATATTATGATCTATTGATATATTTAAAATTTTCCTAATATTTATTGACATATTTATTAATTTAGTTATTTATTGAATATGTACTATTTTTTTGAATATGTACAGATGAAATCACTATCAATAATGAGATGTTAGAAAATGTCGACACTCACACATATGGAGATAAAAAACCTGACCATGTTATACGATATCGTGTCGATAGAATTTTTGAAAAGTATTTAAAAAATGAGCAAGTGACAGTTCAAGCTCAAATGTTGAAAGGTCTCCTATCATCAAGGAAATTAAAAGATGCGATGACACTATACGGTATTCGAAAATCAGCCAAAGATAAAAAAATGAAAGAAGAGGTGATAAAAAATATGAGTAGTGCTATAGAGTCAATTAAGAGATCTAGAGATAAAGATGTTTCAAATATACGTAGAGGAATACAAATGGCAATGGTTTCACCAAGTACTCAAGAGAATCGTTTGAATCTAACATCTATGGCACGAGCATTGGGAACCTCGCGAAAAACTCTGCACAAACATCGAAAATTTCGACTGCAAATAGACGTAAATGATGAACTCGCTTGTTGGAGAGCTATTTGTAGGCAACCATACAAAGATAGACTTGGAGAAGATGTTAAAAAAATAATATATGAATATTGGAAGAACAATTCGCGTGTTTCACGCACTGCAAGACATGTGATGCGAAGAAGAATAGCACGAAATCAATACGAAGAACATGAAAAACATCTCTTGGAAACCACTCAAATAGAGTTATTCAACAAGTTCAAAGAAGAAAATCATCAAATTCATGTTTCACTTAGTGCTTTTGTTCAACAAAAACCATGGTATGTAAAACCTATCACCGTACGCAACACTTGTTGTTGTCGTTATCATGTGGAATTTGAGTTATATTATGACACATTCCTTGATTTCGGTAGAAAATTATGGAAGGATTCACCTCCTCCTTCCACTATCCGTGATTTCATATCTCAAATTCTATGTGAAAGAGAAAGCAATGAACTATTTTACAAAAAGAAATGTGTTGGTGGTAAAAATGTGATGATTGTGGAAATTTGACTAAATTTCAAAACAAATATCGTATTGATATAAATGATCAATCATTTTCCAACATGAAAGTGAAATGGAAGAGATATGAATATATCGGTACATCGATTCAAGATGCAAATAGTGTTAAAAGAATCGAATTACGAGAAAACGAAATTTTTCTGATAGACTTTTTGAGAAAGTTTGAGGCAGAAATTTACAAATACACCAAGCATTCCCATAGAGCTCGATGGAAAGACTTGCAATTCAAAAAATCTCGTGAAGTTTTTCCACCAGGGACCATTTTGTTAGTGATTGATTTTGCAGAAAACTACACATTTGTTCCACAAAAAGAAATTCAGAGTGAATACTATCACTCTGACCAAGTCTCCATGCTCGTCCATATTCTATATAGACATGCTGAACAAAATGTCGATCATTTAGAAAGCACGAGTGAAAATCGACATATCATTAAAGAATATCACTTTTATATCAGTGACGATCGTACACATTGTAGGTTTTAACCCTGAACAAAAATTATCTACACACGAATCTTATAACAGAAAATAAACAATAGCGAGAGCATAAAACATAAAACAGATAAACACAGAGATTTTCCCCTGGATCCCAAATTGGGACGACCAGCTTGATTTTTCATTATATTCCTTTTAGTGTTACAACACACATATATACATGCCGAAGCATACATAAACCCCAATCCATTAACCCTGGATTAGAACATAACCGTAGTTCCCTTGACCGGATCTACAAAATACCAGGGGCCAAAAACCATCGTACCCCAAAACCATGTGCAAACTCATGCACAAAACATGGGTGGGTCCGCATATGAGTGGGACCGTATACCAAAAAAAAATTCGCCGGGGCGCTGCCCCGGACCTCGATAGGGGGGGCTGCTGCCCCCCTTGTGACCCCCCTACTACGCCCAGCACAACGTACAGCACATGGGGCTAGTCGTGAAAAGAATATAACACATACCCAACATTCTCCCACTTGTTGTTTTCTTTCCACAGGGGGCCACAGGAGAGCTTAGTCATTTGGCCAATTCTTCAACACCCATTGTTTCTCTACACCAAGAGAACTTCTGAGTGCTCACAGACTTCGTTAATGCATCTGCAACATTCTTTAAAGTGTCCACATTTACCAACAAAACCCTTTTAGCTTCAACCATATCTCTAACAAAGTGATATTGAACATCAATGTGCTTCGTCTTCGAATGATAGGCAAGGTTCTTAGCCAAGAAAATTACACTTTGGCTATCACAGTCTATCCTTATAGCTTGCTGTACCAACCCCATACTTGAACACAATCTCTGCAACCAAACTGCTTCCTTGCTTGCATGAGTGGCTGCTATGTATTCTCCCTCTGTAGTTGAAAGTGTCACTACAGACTGTCTTTTACTCATCCAACTGACTGCACCTCCAAATAGGCTAAACACATACCCACTTGTAGATCTTCTTTGGTCCAGATCTCCAGCCCAGTCTGCATCAACAAAACCACGAATTTCCAACATTCTTTCTAATCCTGGTCTTCCTTGGTAGCACAAGCCATAATCACTAGTGCCACGTAAATATCTGAACACCCGCTTCACTGCCGTCCAATGCTCCTTCCCTGGGTTTGACATAAACCTGCTCAATACTCCCACTGCATGTGCAATGTATGGTCTAGTACAAACCATTGCATACATCAGGCTACCCACTGCACTTGCATATGGAACACGGGACATATTCTCCTCTTCTTCTTGTGTCTTGGGACACTGTTCAGCAGACAACTTTACACCTACAGGAATAGGAAATTTCACCGGTTTACTATCCTGCATATTGAACCTCTGCAATATAGTCTCGACATACTTCCTCTGGTTTAACCAGAGCTTCCTCTTTGCCCGATCTCTCTTAATTTCCATGCCCAAAATATAGTTTGCGGCACCAAGATCCTTCATGTCGAATTTGGAGAACAGTTGGGTCTTCAAATCTTGGATAATTTCTTTGTCATTTCCAATCAACAACATATCATCCACATACAAGACCAAATAAATAACTCGGTCACCAATTAATTTAAAATAAACACAGTGATCCTCCTTGCTTCTGGTGAAGCCAAGTCCCCGTATATAGGTATCAAATTTCTGATACCACATCCTTGGTGACTGTTTTAACCCATACAGAGACTTCTTCAACCTGCATACCAATTCTTTCTTACCCTTCACCATAAAACCTTCAGGTTGCTTCATGTAGATTTCCTCTTCTAGATCCCCGTGAAGAAATGTTGTCTTCACATCCATCTGTTCTATCTCAAAATCAAATGCAGCAGCAACAGATAAAAGTAATCTAATAGAAGTAACTTTGGCAACAGGAGAAAAAAATATCACCAAAATCAATTCCCGGCACCTGGGAATAACCTTTCGCTACCAACCGAGCTTTGTATTTCTCCACCTTGCCTTCTACATTCATCTTCTTCTTAAACACCCATTTGCTCCCAATGGGCTTCCTTCCAGCCGGCAACTCCACCAGATCCCATGCATCGTTTTTGTGTAAAGATTCCATTTCACCAACCATGGCCTCCTTCCAGAGTTTTCTATCCTCTGAATCTACTGCCTCCCTGACAGTTCTGGGTTCATCATCAGTTATAGTTAAGGCAAAACCTGAACAGAAAGCAGATGGACTATACCTTTCTGGTTGCCTTCTTTCCCGAACTGATCTTCTCAAAGCTGGAGTTTGTGGCTCTTCATCTTTTGAGTCTTCTTCTATTGTAGAGTCTGATTCATCCTCCTTTAGCTCAAACTCTATCTTCTCAGGTTCCTTTGGTAGGACTTCATGTTTAACAACATCTTTCACTTCTCTAAACACCACATCTCGGCTGTACACAACCTTCCTTATTTCTGGGTTCCAAAGCTTGTAACCCTTTAAACCATCCTTATACACAATGAAGATGCACCTTTCATATTTATTATCCAACTTGGTCCTTTTCTCCTTTGGAACATGTACATATGCATCACATCCAAATACCCTTAGATGTCAAATAGAAGGTTTCCTACCATTCCATACCTCATGTGGAGTCTTATCCTCCAACGCTGATGAAGGTGATCTGTTAACTAAGTAACATGCAATCTCCACTGCCTCTGCCCATAATTCTTGTCCTAACCCGGTACCACTGAGCATGCTTCTTGCCTTTTCCATCAGCGTTCTATTCATTCTTTATGCAACTTCGTTTTGCTGAGGTGTGTATGGAGTAGTCTTCTGCCGTGCTATGCCACACTTCTTACAGAACTCTTCAAATTCCTTCTTGCAGAACTCCCCACCATTATCTCTCCTCAGTGCCTTTATATTATTCTCTGTCTGGTTTTCCACCAGAGCCTTAAATTCTTTAAATTTGTCAAAGACTTCAGATTTCTTCCTCAAGAAATATATCCATGTATTCCTTGAGAAGTCATCTATGAATGAAACATAGTACACAGACTTTCCCAGTGATGGAGCTGACACAGGTCCAAACACATCACTGTGCACAAGTTCTAATATCTTGTTCGCCCTCTTAGCACCAGAAGGAAAACTCACCCGATTCTGCTTCCCATATACACAATGTTCACAGAAATCGAAATCCAAAGAACAATTAGACATATCTTCTACCATACCATTTCTATGTAGTATCCGAAGGCCCTTCTCTCCAATATGTCCAAGCCTTTGATGCCATAGCATGGTCTTTTCCCCAGAGACAGCTAGGCTTTCCGCTCCACCTTCAAGAACCACAAAACTGTTACATCCATCAATAACAGTGCTACCTTGTAGCTTGTACAGAGTTCCAGTCCAAACTCCCCGCATTAATACCAGTGCTCCCCGAACCATCTTGTAGGCATCTTTCTCGAACACTGTTTTTACACCTGCATCATCCATCTTACTTACAGAAATCAGATTTCTGGCCAATGTAGGAATATGCAAAACACCAGGAAGTGTTCTAATCCTTCCACCTTGCAGCTTCAACTCGACTTTTCCACGTCCAACGATTCTGGCCTTCCTATCATCCCCTAGGAAGACATCACCACCATCATATTTCTCATACTCGCAGAACCACTCCCTATGGGGAGTGAAGTTAAAGGATGCACCTGATTCAATCAACCATGACTCATGATCTACATGTGTATTTGAAGAAGAAGCCAAATACACATCCCCACCTTCATCCGAGGTGGTTTTTGCCTCTGCAGAAGGAGCTTCATTAGATCCATTTCCTTTCTCAGGAGCTTTAGATCTGCATTCCTTTTTGTAGTGTCCTTCCTTTCCGCATTTCCAGCACACCTTTACAAACTTTCCACGAGATTTAGATCTCCCTCTAGATTTAGATCTCCCACTCGAAACCTTATTCTTGTTTCTATTCTGGGACCTTCCTCGTACAGATAAGGCATCTCCATTCTGACCCTCCATATTTCTCCGTCTCATTTCCTTCGACAGCAAGGCTGAGACAATGTAATCAAAATTCAAGGTAGTTGTATTGCTACCTATTGCAATAACCAGACTGTCCCATGAATCTGGTAGAGAACACAACAAGCTGATGCACTTATCTTCATCTGAGATTTTAATATCAACAGATGAAAACTGACTTACCACAGTATTGAAGGCGTTCAGATGCTCTGATCATAGAGTCTCCATCCTTCATCCACTCTGGTTATACAACTTTTCCGCGGGGAACAATTTATTCACCGAGACTTGGGTGGTACAAAGTCCCTGGCACTACAAGGTCTTCGCCGCTTTCCCGAGATACATTCAGCAATGCGAAATACGAGACACACAACCATATTATTACTCTTAGCCTTCGTCCGTTCTTCCGATCTTCATGACATTTCCGTTGGTTTAGTGCAGATCTACCGCGATCCACTAATCTTTATCCACTAAACGGGTCTCTGTCTGACACACAACTCAAAACTTCCCATTCATCCTGACTGTCGATCTCTATCTTTCCACTGCTCGCCATCTTCTTTCACTACAAGAATCGATCCCACAGATCTCCCACTGAACATGGTCTACCACAGGCCCGAGCAAAAAACCCTCAACAACAAAGGCGTCCCCTTGAAGCCGAAAAAACTCTGATACCAATTGTAGGTTTTAACCCTGAGCAGAAATTATCTACACATGAATCTTATAACAGAAAATAAACAATAGCGAGAGCATAAAACATAAAACAGATAAACACAGAGATTTTCCCCTGGATCCCAAATTGGGACGACTAGCTTGATTTTTCATTATATTCCTTTTAGTGTTACAACACATATATATACATACCGAAGCATACATAAACCCCAATCCATTAACCCTGGATTAGAACATAACCGTAGTTCCCTTGACCGGATCTACAAAATACCAGGGGCCGAAAACCATCGTACCCCAAAACCATGTGCAAAATCATGCACAAAACATGGGTGGGTCCGCATATGAGTGGGGCCTGCATACCAAAAAATATTCAACAGGAAGCTACCTGGGTCCCAGAGCCAGTGTCGCCCCCTGTGACCCTTTCTTGCTGGCAAGACACAACCGCTGTGTGGGGGCTGTCATTGGTTAGAATATAACATACCTTTACATGATACATGTTTTGGAAGAATTTATGATTCATTGAAAAATCGTGGAATAACATTCAATGAACATTGGATATAGTCAGACGGATGCGCAGGTCAATTCAGATCTGCACGATCATTTTTTTGGTTGTGTTGTCTTCATAAGAAAACTTGCATTAAACATTGTTGGAATTTCTTTGAGACTGGCCATGGAAAATGAGAACATGACGGTGCAGGAGCATGCATAAAACGAGTACTTCGAAGATATCAAATGAACCACTCTGCACGCCGACTTGTGAACGCTGAAGAAGTTGTTCAATGGTGCAACAATGCTCTAAGCCATGAGATTAACCCATCAAGAGAAGTGAAAAGGTACATTCAATTTAATTTATATTGGAAATCTAATTTTAAACATTGTACATTTATCATGCAATGATTATTTTTAATTGTATTTTGATATCATATTTACAAATTCTTTTTCTAATTTTCCATATAAAGATTTTTCTGGCATATTGGAATCGGAGACGTAAATAGATCAATTGGAAATGATGTTGAAACAATAAAAGGGACTAGAAAATTGCATTCAATTCAAATAAAGTTGTCTACAAATGTGTTTGCATTGGATAAAAGAAAATATTCTTGTTTTTGTGATGTTTGCATAGACAACACAAAATCCAATGACGTCTGTGAAAACAAAATGTATGTGAACGATTGGAAACATATAGAGCTAAATACAAAGGGAAAAATGTTTGTTGCAATGTTTGAAGAAATGGAATCAGATGAAACTACAATATCATCCGATGGTGATCGAGTTTATGATCTTGTTAGAGAAGGTAACATTTGAATTACTTTTTAATGATTTAAAGATCTACAAATAAATTTAAATATGCATAATTAAATGTTAAATTTATTTTATTGTGCAGGAGATGTTTTTGCTGTAGTTGCACCTATTGACAACGATGAAAATGTGAAGTACAACTTGATGCGTTGCACTGAACAAAAAATGAAATTATTACAAGACTATAATGATCACGGATTTCAATATGACAAAGGGTCTATTATACTGAAAGGTTATTTTTTCAAACAAACTCGTCAAAGTGGAGACTTTGTTTACTTTGAAGACTATGAACCCGATTCCATAAGTTGTCAGTATAGTCACTTGGTGTGTGCAGCACGCATAAAGTTGATAGAAGTTCAATCAAAGAAAAAATCAAAAATTAAGAAATGGAAAATGTCAAAATCCAATCATGAACGGATTATTGAGGATGGAATTCCATTAGAATTTTTTTGAGTGAAGTGTCCAACAATTTATTATCTTTGGATTAAATATGTTTTAGAACTTCCGGTACTCAACTAAAAATTGAGCTGCTTATGTTATTTATGGTTTCCACATGTTACAAATTGTTTGGGTACAAGCATGTGCTCTAGTATCAACTGAAAGTAGTTTTTCTATACATGTGCATTGATTAAAAATGTTATATATGTATTGGATATATATATATCCAATATTGGATAAATTAATTGTTCTTGTATATTAATTGTTCTTGTATATGTTCTCCGACCATATGGTACAAATTATTTCACTTTATTTTGTAAGGTCAGATTCGGTCCCCATATGGCCTAGCCTCCAAGGGACGAGATAACAAGTGGTTGTCCCCACTTGGCCGAATCTCAACTTTTAAGTACAATTTTACTGTTTATGTCAAGCATCTTACATGATGTCCTAGCCAAAGATAGATTCTCTTTGTTTCAAGTTTCCAGTAAAAGTTGTCACCGAATGACCTGCTCGAACTCTTGTAGTAAACACCATACCTCATCTCTCTTGCTCTCCAATATTATTAGGTTTAATTATTATAACACAAAAATCGTTCTACATTGTCAATATTTTTTTGCGCTTACACTGAAATCAATGAACACTATTAATCCAATGACTTTACAAGTAATGTACCATCATACATGCAATTATATCAAATCAGAAATCAACATATACAATGAAATCAATGGGGATTGTCTTGTTACAGGTAACATAATTTCAATTTACCACATGTGCAAATGTAGGTTGAAACCATCCAAAACTTTAAGTTGTAGATTGAAACCATCCAAAACTTTAAGTTTTAAAACCCTTTTGATTATATATTGTGCAACATTAAAACATTAAACATTTAAAGTTCATTAAATATCATATGCAAAATGTAGATTGAAACCATCCAAAACTTGAGTTTTAAAAACTTCACATGCCATGCCAATTATAATTCAACTATCCAACAAAAACATTTAACAAATTAAATATCACATGCCAAAGTTGTTTCAAGTTTCTGGTAAAAGTTGTCACCGAATGACCTACTAGGATATTATAAATACTAACTTTGTAAGATCATTTGGCATTCGGAAAAATTCGAAAGTCTTAGACTGTCAATCAATTTAAAATATCATTCACCCTAGGGAGTGTAAAATATTCAATGAAGGTTGGTGACAATGCTCACTCCTAGCTTGAAGCAGCGCCAATGACCAATTCTTTAATGAATTCCAATGCACTAGACCAAAGTTGGTTCAACCAACTTGGTTTTTCACCCAAGAAATTCTAAGGATGGACTATCTGGACAAACTGCTGAAATTGAAAAGCTTGACATGGAGATACGACAAGGTGAACAAATACTTCAAGAACTCTTTATGGAAAGGGCTCACTTGAAGGAAAGAAGCACCACGTTGTAGACTAAAGTCAAGAACATGGAAGATAAGATCAAGAGGGACTTTCTTGATCCAAAACCTATTGGTTTGAAGAAAGAAAATGCATGTGTTGGCACACTTGGAAAAGAAGATGACCACACTATGAGGATTGGTGCACTTCGTTTGGAAGGAGTCAATATATGTCGTATTGGAGCAATTAGACAGAATTCGAAAAGGAAAGAGCTTGAACCAATTCAAGAAGACCCAAGATCAGATTGTTCTATGGAGCTTCATGAGAAGAGATATGTGAAAAGGACTGTTAAGCCAAGGGCTAGTTCGAAAGACATATTGGAAGAGGAAATGTTGAAGAAGATTGCGGAAGTAAGGCGCAAGACAAGGAGAAGGAATGATGATGAAATTTCCTTGGAATTGAGATTCGTGTCTACAACCATACATGGGAAAAAGTTCTCTGCTTTGATAGACACGGGGGCTACCCATAGCTTCCTAAGTCGAAAGGCAGCTTCATCTCTTAGAAAGAGGAAGGCTAGCATCGAGAAAGAGTTGAGTGCTTTCAAGACAGTCAATTCGAGGATGAAAGCAGTGACTGGTGTCATGAAAGGCACACATGTGAGAGTAGGGTCATGGTTTGGAAAGATAGACTTAAGATTCATTGACATGGATGATCATTCTATGGTGTTGGGACGAGACTTCATGGTTGCCGCACAAGCCATACCAATGATGGACCGAGACATTCTCTTAATTCTTGTGATCAATCTTAAACTATTTTCTGAACTTCTATTCTTATTGTCACCCTTATTAGTTTTGTCATCTTTACGTATCGATTATATTAAAAAGAAAGTAAAAATCATAAATAATAAACCATTTAAATATTTAGCTTGAACTCTTGTAGTAAACACCATACCTCAAGTCTCTCTTGATCTCCAATATTATTAGGTTTAATTATTATAACACAAAAATCGTTCTACATTGTCAATAATTTTTTGCGCTTACACTGAAATCAATGAACACTATTAATCCAATGAATTTACAAGTAATGTACCATCATACATGCAATTATATCAAATTAGAAATCAACACATAGGTACAAACCATTTAAATATTTAGCTTGAACTCTTGTAGTAAACACCATACCTCAAGTCTCTCTTGCTCTCCAATATTATTAGGTTTAATTATTATAACACAAAAATCGTTCTACATTGTCAATAATTTTTTGTGCTTACACTGAAATCAATGAACACTATAAATCCAATGACTTTACAAGTAATGTACCATCATACATGCAATTAGATCAAATCAGAAATCAACATATACTGTAATGAAATCAATGGGGATTGTCTTGTTACAAGTAACATTTCAATTTACCACATGTGCAAATGTAGGTTCACATTCTATCATTCATGTAGTTTTAAAAACTTCAGATGCCATGCCAATTATAATTCAACTATCCAAAAAAAACATTTAACATTAAATATCACATGCCATGCCAATTATAATTCAAATATCCAACAAAAACATTTAACATTAAATATCACATGTCAAATGTAATTCAGATGACAACATTACCTCACATTCACATGCCAAAAGTACTAAAACCATCCAAAAATTAAATCAAACAAATTATATAATAACATTGTAATAAAATATGTCCAAAAATTGTAAATCTCACTTGAGTATCAAACAGTATCAAGTTTAACAAATTTTAAAACCATCTAAATTTTGAAATCAAATCTACTGTAAATCTTGTCCATCAAATGGAGGATCTAGCGTCTGGGTCTCGGGTAGCGCCCTATCCTGTAAATAGGAAACCTACATACACAATGCCCATGTACTTGAACATTAAAATTTGAAGTTTTAAAAATGAATGAGAATATATATATATATAGAACTTCATGTAAAAAACAAAATATAACAAAAAAATCATGCAATACCTGCAATACCTCGTAAGGTTCCCTCTCCATTTGATGAACAGGTTCTGCCATAGAAACATCTGCAGTGGTACCCTGTACAATATACATGTACAGTTAAATATAAATATATATATATACATAAATAATTTATATAAATTAAAAACTTTCAAATGAAAATGCACGTGTACATATATAAACTTATTTGAACAATAATATTAAAAAAATTAACTAAAGACAACTTGTTCAAATGATGTGGATGTTCCTATCTCCGTCGCTAGAGTCCTTGGATTAAAAAAATCTTCTATACGAACCTAAATTCAAAAAAATTTAAATAACTCAAAATATAGATCTCTCTCTCTATATATCTCAATTTTTAATGGAACTTTTTGAGGTAGCATAAATTTTGAACTTGTGAAAAATTGTCCATACTTGTACATCTCCCAATGAAGTAGAAGGTATATCTCCTAAGGAAGAAGAAGGTACCGCCATCCCAAAAACATCAGACGGAATCGGTACCTGTTAAAATTTTTTATCAAATTATATATATACATACATGTACATGTGTGGCAACAATTATTTATTTTAGAGTCACTTAAAAAACACTAACATACATGTGCCAACATATCATGATGGTCAGACCCATCTGCATCGTTTGAGCCAGAGGTCCCGAACGTAATATTAACATTTTCATCATGCATCATGCCTGAGAACTGCAAATGGTGCTTTAACATATAATCATACATTTTTGTTAGATTAATGTACACATACAAATAAATGTATACATGTACATACACATGTATTTATTACAAATTGTACACATGTATATGTAAATATAATTTCAAACCTAAGGTCACTAACACATACCGTTCTGGTGCCCTCTTCCTCATGAAAAATTAGGTCTTGCAGACCATTGCGACAATTTATTGCATATGTTCGGAGATCTTCAACATTCATGTTGTAAATCTCCTCATCTGTATGATAAAAAAAATTGGCACGTGCATTTTCACGTGCTCTTTGTCGATTTAAGTCAATATCGACTCCACTCAATCCGCTATGAAAATTTTCGATCATAACATCTCTTGCTTCACGACTTATTTGAGAAGTCGCATCCATCTCTGATCGCAGGGTTTCGACTCGAGACGATCGACTCACCAATGGCGGCTCAGGGCGAGGCAACTCCACATCTCGCTTAGCGCCCTTACGTTGATATAATCGACCTCTCCCCGGGCCAAAAAATTCTGAAGGAAGGTCATTGTAATCGGGTTTCATACCCAAAAAAAATTCTGCATAAAACATTTGTGCAAAATAAACAGGAACCTCATCGTTCCATGGAAGCCTTCCAAAGGCCGCAAGATGTCGATCATACAAATATTTTTCTTTGTCTGGGTGCTTGAAATACTGCACCTTCAACATTTTTATTTTTGGCCCTTCCTTATAATTAAACATTGACTTAGCATCATCTCTTGAAACTTTTTGTTTTATGTCCTGCCATTTATCGGGACCTATCACTGTTTCTTTTCTCTTTCTCATCAGTTCTACAAACGAATCAGTCGTTGGCCCCAAAATTTTGTACACTTTTACCATTTCACTCAATGAATTTGTAACTATTTCGAGGCTTTGTCTACTCTCAGCAGGTAGAGACAAAATAGGATCTCTTTGTAATTTGCCGCAAAGACTTTGACACCTTTATGTTGCATTATGCATGTTCGTTTCCCATGGTATGTCAGTAATCTCGACCCGGATAAATTGTCTTTGGGTTAACCTTCTTCTTCAATATGGCCTTAACACGACTGCGTCTTTTTTGACCAAGTAGAAGCATTTCGACCTACTGCATCAATATATATATAATTTCGTATATTAGAAAAAACACGTGTAAAAAAAGTTGTACAAATTTAATGAAAAAATATTGAAATTGATGGCAACCTTGATGTTGTTGGTTAACATCATCTCCAACATGACCCTGCTGAGAACCAACCCCAGAATGACGCTGCTGAGAACCAGACCCACAGTGACCCTGTTGAGAACCAGCAGTCATTGATTGGCCTTCGGGGGAATAAATATCACCCCCTTCCCGCAACCTGCTACCACTCATACCTCGACCAGTTGAACCTTGGCCACGCACCATGGATGGAGTAGAAACCCTTCTCCTCTTTCCTCCTAAAAATTAAAATATGAAACTTATTAACAACTAATTTCACTCACAAAGTTAATAAAAAAATCAATTCCATATGTACACACATGTATGGAGATTTAAGATTATATTTAAATACCATGAACATCTTTCGATCCCTGAACCTCCATATGGGATTCGGCTGATCTTCGTCTTTCATCCTCCATGATATATATCTATTGGTCGACATTCACAAAATAGATTTCAAAAAATCAATACCTCAGAGTAAAATCCAGTTTGGGGTTGTTAAATCCAGTATGTTCTATATTTCTTACATTTCTGCCCTCCTATTTTTCTTTCCAATCAAGGTTTATAAAATAACATGAGAAGCAACATGAGACTTGGAACAATCATTTTTATTATCTATATGGAAGGCAAGAAGGATTATATCCCCTTAAGCTTAAGCTTATGTAGTTTGTCAATTTTTATCATATATTTTTTGGTAAGGGTAAATGTTTTTTTATCTATATTACAAGTCATGAGTTCCCCAATTTTACCTTATGTAAAGCATGATTCTAGGATTACTACAATTTGTACTTGGTTTTTTAAGAATATATCAAATAAAGTTTTTGAGAAGCAAATATGGCTTGTTCCTTAGAATTTGGCACTTAGAATTTCCATAACGCTTATAAACCCATCCTTACAATTTTTATAATTTCCATGATGAGACATTTGAATTTCCTTCCCCATATTTCTTGTTAATGATTATAACCTTAAAATGGCTAGTATTGGTTTGTCATCATCATCTCAAAATGACCTGGCAGATGAAAAATTACCATGTCAATCATCATCACTTGACACCATCTCATACATGACCCCTTCTACATATTATATGCATGAATTTTTGGCATGTCATCCTCTCTACCTATCCCATGAATGATTGTGACAACAGGTGAATAAAATACAATTTATAAGAAGAGGATAGTTTCTAGTTTGTCCTCCTCCATCCGCCCCATAGCTAGTGATTTCTCAATTTTCCACTTCCAACTTTCTATTCTCGAAATTCATTAGCAGCTAATTTTATCGATAACCACACCACTATACATATAATTATCATATACACTACTACATTAATGAACTCTACGTTGTTTGTTATTGTAAAGTCCAATAACAAACAATGTTAATTGAGTTTATTAGTGTATATAACAATTTCTTTGACTTCCAGGTGTGTTGTGACTATTAGTAGAATTAACTACCAAAATGAATTTCCAAAATAAAATGTTGGAAGAGAAAAAATAGGCAATCACTGGATATGGAGTGGGTGGAGGAGGAAAAACTTATAGTGATCCCTTCCTTATCAAATTCCTTTATTCACCTAATGTCACAATCAATCATGGTCTAGGTAGAAGGGATGAATTCAATCATATAATGGGTAGAAGGGTCATATGTAGATGGTGTGAAATGATGATTACAAACATGGTAATTTTTCATCCACTAGGTCATTTTGAGATGATGATTACAAACCAGTGCTAGCCAATTAAAGTTTATAATCATTGGTGCCTAATGTGGGGTGGAAAATTTAAATCAAGTTCGTATCAAAGTACAATTTAGCTCATTTTAGTCAAGGTTAGTTAGAAGAATTAGCTATTGCTTTCTGCCTTCAATTTCCTCTGAAAATGAATGTGTTCGACGACATCACATTGTTCAAATCTCATGGTCGAAATACTATTGATACTTTTAAATAAATATTGATATTATTAAATATATTAACAAGGGAAAGCGCTAGAGATTCTCCATCATGCATAATCGTACGTTGGATTTGGTGATAATTGTCTCCATATTTTGGCTTTCTGATCCGCAAAACATAATTATTTTACAAGGGAGGGAAGGAGGGAGGGAGTTGTGGTTTTCGAGGGGAGGAGTCATTCAAAGGTTATGAAAGCGGTTCATTAACGAAGGCACGTGTGACATGTATTTTCTTTAGTTTAAAGGTTCGACTCTCGAGCTCCACTCAAGTAGTTTTGTGTGACACGTATTTCTTTTGGTTTACATCTCGACTCTCGAGCTCCGGTCCAGTAGTTTTAGTTGTGATCTCCTAAAAGATTTTATAGCAATATTTTTGTTAAGAAAATGGAGAACTATCTTCACGGGAGAGGTTAAGGAAGGGAAGTGAAGTGGTAGGAATTAAATTTCTCAAAAGAGGTGCAGGCTCAATTAAGCTTCACAAAATCTCCTGATCATAATTTTAGTGATTTTTTTCTCAATATGATAAATGACTGGGCTCTTAACTAGAGTTAACCTAATTATAGTGATTAATAACCACAATAATAATATTAGCTTTTAGTTTGTTGACATCATAAGCAATATATATAGAGCAGAGGTAATGTATATAAGCTGCAATGTTTTGTTCACTTTGCAATGAACATGTGCTTGAGATGTTAGTTATACTAGAGAGGCCTAGTGGCATGCATGGTAATGCCAATGTTATTTCCTATGAAAGTGTAAGTCCACAGAAGCCTTCTTTGGAATCATTATAAGCTGCAATGTTTTGTTCACTTTGCAATGAACATGTGCTTGAGATGTTAGTTAAACTAGAGAGGCCTAGTGGCATGCATGGTAATACAACTTCTGATAGGTAGTAAGCTCCATTCAAATTGGCATCGATTGTCTCTGCAAATGCCTTCATTGGATCTTCATCATTCATAATGGTATTTTTTCTTGCAACGTTATTAATCAAGACATGGATACAACCACCAAACCATCGTTCTTTGACAACAATCTTAATTTTTCCCAGATGACTAATATCATCATACCCAAAGTGGAAGCAATCAAATAGTAAATTAGAAGCAAATGTGATTTGAAAATCACTTCAAGCTTCCATAGTTCCATTTTCAATAATTTTAATATCTAACCTTGAAAATTTATATCCCTGTCCGAGAAAATTGTGGACAAGGCACCTGCCTATTCCCTATGCTTTAGAAAATCCTCTAATTATAACACAATGTAAATCACCACTATTATATTGTACCTTTGGACTTTTGTGATAGAGCATCCCTTTTTAATCTATCCCTTTTGACTTCGGGTATGTGGGCAATATTCATCTGCATATTTTTCTATCATAAAGCAGTGAGTAAAATTGTATTCCATTTGTGTCAATGTTAAGGTTAAGCACATGGATTAAAGTTTTATATATTAGATGAGGAGGCTATGTATTACATATGGTCTTGAATGAGCTTTTGGACTTTTTAGATATATATCTAAAGAGTCCAAATGCTCATTCAAGACCATATGTAATCCTCATCTAACTTAGCAAGGGATTTACAATACTATATTTGAATTGGCTAGCTCCATTTCAAGATATTATGGTTATCCAAGAGGGGATATAAAAAATGAAAAGAAGGATATTGAACTGTAGGTTATCCAAGTTGGACATAGAACCAATGGAGAAACCTAAGGAAAAACTATGTTTCCAGGTCGAACCTTTGTAGAGGTTCCAGTACCTGAGAGTAAAATCCAGTTTGGGGCTGTTAAATCCAGTATGTTCTATATTTCTTACATTTCTGCCCTCTTATTTTTCTTTCCAATCAAGGTTTATAAAATAACATGAGAAGCAACATGAGACTTGGAACAATCATTTTCATTATCTATATGGAAGGCAAGAAGGATTATCCCCTTAAGCTTAAGCTTATGTAGTTTGTCAATTTTTATCATATATTTTTTGGTAAGGGTAAATGTTTTTTATCTATAGTACAAATCATGAGTTCCCCAATAAGAAAAATCTTATTGCTTCCTATGTTTGTTCTTATTATATACTTTGTTGTTGAATCATGTAGGCCATATCACTCTTGACTTATTTTAATTGATAAGAAAAATAAAAGGCAATTTATCACACTTCATTTCACGATAGGTGGGATTATAGTAAGAAATTGTTCCCATTTTGGAAAAAAAAAATTGATTTAAATTTAATGGAAGTTAAATCCAATCAAGGATTTGACCTTGAAGGTACCATTTCTTGAGACTTTCATCCTTTCTAGTGACTTGGCATATACAAAATAAAAAAAACAAGTAAAAAGGAATCACAAAATCGAGGACCCATGAACATAGAGGTAGAAAGTATTGTATTCCCGAATCAGTAGTTATATGAATGGTTGAAGCCCAAAAAATTGTTGAAGAATTGGCTATTGAGGAGCCTATTTCATTTGAATATCAATATTTAACCATATATGACACCCATTATGATAAGTCTACTAACAAATTGCAATTTGAAAATATTCAAGTAAAAACTAAGAAGGTAGTGTGTCAAATGAATAGTGAAATAAATGTTTTAGAAGTAGAACCTTCTAGACCCTTTAAACTACATCATATTATGAGAGATGCTCTTGCTCATTTTATAACATAGAAAGAAGATAAAAGATTAGGACTCGAAAAGAGGACATACGAGCTTGCAAAAGCTCGTAATTCATAAATCCATTTTTCTATTCAAGAACTTGAAGTAAAAGTAACATTCCTCTAGGATTAGAAAAGCACCACATTTTTTTGATGGAAATTATGAGTGATTGAGATTACAAAATGTTGGCAAATTTCTAGAAACAATTAATTGCTTTTCTAAATAGATCTATAAATTTAATTAAAATGAGTTGAATATTTTCTTAAAAAATTCAACACTTTTAGTGCAGTTTAGAGACACGAGTAACGCTTACCTATGAGAAAAAAAAACTTAAACAAATCAAAGCAACTTTGTATCTAAAACCTCTATAAAATTTCACTCTTGACTATATATAAATGTTATGAACAATTAATTAAACTCTAATTTATTTTTTGATACACTTGAAATTACTCTATATATACTCTACATATGTATAGAATATAAATATATTAAAACAACTAAAAGACTAAAACTAATGTTTAATAAAAAATTAAAACAATTTTAAAATATAATTTATTAAAATGACTTGAAATTTTAAAACATAATGTGTTTAATATCCCCAAGTACACTTTGTTTTCCATGTTTCATGGTTAATTTTTATAATGTCTAGTATCATTTTGGGTATGATTTCAACTCTACGTTGACTAGAAAAGAGCCCAAAACAATTTTATATGAAGAAATCAAGTTTCACCAGAAAAGGGAAATATGCAGAGCAAGAAGATTATATATTCATAAGTTATATGAATATCTGAATATCAAGGAAAAGGAAAACTCTTATTGCTTCCTATGTGTGTTCTTGTTAGATACTTTGTTGTTGAATTATTAGGCAATATCACTATTGACTTATTTTAATTGATAAGAAAAATAAAAGGAAATTTATCACACTTCTTTTTACTATAGGTGAGATTATAGTAAGAAATTGTTGTCATTTTCAAGAATTTTTTAATTTAAATTTTAAATGGAAGTTAAATCCAATCATGGATTTAAATTTTAAATGGAATTTAAATCCAATCAGGGATTTGACCTTGAAGGTATACTTTCTTGAGACTTTCATCGTTTCTAGTGACTTGGTATATCTAGAATAAAAAAAAATCAAGTAAAAAAGAATAAAAAAATTGAGGACCCATGAACATAGATGTAGAAAGTATTGTATTCCCGAATCAGTAGTTATATGAATGGTTGAAACCCAAAAAATTGTTGAAGAATTGGTTATTGAAGAGCCTATTTCATTTGAATATCAATCTTTAACCATATATGACACCCATTATGATAAGTCTACTAACAAATTGCAATTTGAAAATATTGAAATAAAAACTAATAAAATAGTGTGTCAAATAAATAGTGAAATAAATGTTTTAAAAGTAGAACCTTCTAGACTCTTGAAACTACATCATATTATGAGGGATGATCTTGCTCATTTTATGGCATAGAAAGAAGATAAAAATTTAAGACTAGAAAACAAGATATATAAGCTTGCAAAATCTTTTAATCTAACACTATTATTTATGAATCTATTTTCTATTCAAGAACTTGAAGTAAAAGTAACACTCCTCTAAGATTAGAAAAGCACCACATTAGAAATTACTATATATAATATAAATATATTAAAACAACTAAAAGAAAACTAAAACTAATGTTTAATAAAAAATTAAAACAATTTTAAATGTTTAATAAAAGATTAAAACAATTTAAAAACATAATGACTTGAAATTTACTTAGGGAAACATACATATTTCAGTCAACTAAGAATGCAAATTGCTAACTATTATATCTGCATTCAAAACTCAGTCTGCAATAAATATATAAAATTGGAATTCAAATAATCTAAGCAAATTTTATGATAGCTTTTGATTGAACGAAAAACATTTCAACCTATATATTAAAAGTTGAAAATTACTGAGGATAAATCAAAAGTCAGCTATCATAATTGAATTCATTCAAATCTCTAAGGTTGTTGCACGTTTGATGAAGGTACCTTCCTCATCAGCAGAGTTAAGGTACTGTGAATTTATTAGCTACAAGTAGTGTGTTTGAATAGAAATGAGCTGTCATGAAATTATGATGAATTTATGTAGATTAATAGGTGGGTACAGACTGTATGTTAGCCTGGTTGAGAATATGTTACGATTTTACCCTTAGTGGGTATTACCTGCTACTTATAACTAAATTTTTATTTTTCATGATGATTAGTAGTATCCAGGTTATGCCAAAACATAAACACATGATAGTGTTATCATAGTAGGTAGACCCTGTCGGGACATAGTTGTCAAAGCATACATAAGACATAATTATGTGATTTTATTACAGTCAGTTAATTATGAAAATAATATGCTATCCTCACATAATAATAACGCTGCTTAAGGTGTTCCTTGCGGTTCCGGTTACAATATCCATTTCTTGTTCGATCAGTCACTTCAGAGTGACAAACAGATGGGATAAAAGCAGAGATTCTGAATATGAAAGGAGATCTAGAGTGGCCCAAACACTGAATATAAAAGCAGCCAATGGGACAAAAGTATGAATATAAAGCAGGGAAGTAAGGCTACAATAGGGAGAAATATGCGCATGAAAGCCCATGGGCAGTCAGTCAACTAACATTTGACAGTGCTACTTTTTTCCATAAAATGTAGTTGTGGTCATGGTCTTTTAAACAATAATTTTGCTGATATTTATGACCAAAATTCTCGGTATAAAAATGTTTGGTAGAAGGTCCAATTATGCTGATTTAACTGAGCTTCCAGGAGCTGAAGGTTGTCATCCAAGTGAATAAAATAGTAAATCTGTTGGATGAATTGAACGATAATAACGCTGCTTATGGATTTTTTTACCAGGTTATCAAATTAAATTCGAGGTAGGCCACTGTTTAATTTGTATAGATATAAATAATGTAGAGAAATAAGAAGTAATTTATCTATCCATTTTACATCATTTCTCTGCAAAAAAATTTCCTATTAAGCTTGAAAACTGAGACCAACTCCAATTTACATCATTTCTCTACAAGAAAATTTCCTATTAAGCGATACAATTCCAGAGTTGAGAGGACCAACCTTACCCGCGCGGACGACAGGAGCAACAGGGCGGCGACAGCAGCACAAGGGCGTCAACAGTAGCAACACAGCGCGAACACAATAGAAAACTCGCGAACAATGAAACAATAAATAGAAAAAATTTGCAGGCGATTTATTTATAGAAAATAGTTCAGCCGAACTATTTTAAAAGTAAAAGTTCGGACGAACTCACAGTTCGGCCGAACTTTAATTGCCGGTTTTCCAAACTCCGGCAAAAATTCTGTTTGCCAGCGCCGTCAGTGTGCCATCATTGTTAACGGAATCTAGAGTTCGGTCGAACTTTATAGGAAAGTTCGGCCGAACTTTGTAATAGTTCGGCCGAACTTGTAAAAAGTTTCGGCCGAACTATTGTTGGAAAAAATTTTCGGGCCCCGATTCTCACAAAAGTGTAACCCAGCTTCACGTTTCTGCCCTCATATGAATTTGAAAGTGTCAAACTCATATGCCATTGGATAGATAATTCTTTAACAAATCCAACATGATCAACTATGCCACTTAGGTACAAATTATTCGTTAAATCTACTAGGGTACAAAATGGGGTTGCAGAGAAATCTGCAGAAGGGGTGTTAAAGCTGTGATTTTTAGGATCTCAGGAGCTTGATATAGCGCTTGATTTTGAAATTAAAATAGCTCAATCGAGGGTTTAATAAACCCTCAATCGAGCCCTTAATGTGGTTAAATAAAGGCTCGATCAAGCCTATAGTTTTATCTCACTTTAAGGCTCAATCGAGCCACTTTTTTTAATTCCATGCCTAGGTTGTATTGGCTGGAAATTTCAAAAACATGGCTCGATTTCTTGATAAAGCTCCTAGATAACCTCAGGTTGCATTTTTTAAGCCCTTAAATGATGCAGGAGCATTCGGCTCGAAAAATCATTGTATTTTTGGTTGACTTAGGGGGTCTAATGTTTATTAAAAAATTTAGTTTATTTATAGGAATTTTGTATATTTTTATATGATTTGAGTGAGAAATATGTATGTGATGCTTTTAATGTAAATATTCTCAAATAATTAAGAATACTATAGATATTAGGCTTGTAAATATCTCATAAAAAATCTTAGGGATTAGAAGATCCTATAATAGGGTTTAGTTGAGTTAAAAGTGGATTTAGAGGATTTTTAAGATATGGTTGAGCACATTATAGATCTGAACCATAATTAGTTGCATAATCCTTTTGTATATATTTGTAAGCCTTGAAGGCATGGTGGAGGCCATTTCAAATGAAGAAAATTAAGCCATGGAGAGAGAGATGAATTAAACAAGGATTGTAAGTATATGTACAGTTTGATTAATGAAATGAAGGGTTTCATTATTTTATTGTCTCTGTGAATATTAATTGATGAATTCCAGTTTGTATGCCTATCTGGAATCGATGATGGATTAAAATAAATCTATCATATGTGAGGTCAATCCTTGAAGAACGAGTTATCTCCACATAACTCGAAATTGTCTCTGCTCAAGAAATTGAATTTTTTTATGTGTGATACATCTGCAATTTTATGGGATGTGTGTTAATCCTGACTTGTACACTTTTAGTATTGAATTGAAAATGTAACAAAAACCTATTTTTATTTATGAAATCTTGAAATCGATGTGTGGAAGAGACAAAGTATAGTAATATGAAAATCCCGTGAGAAAAGGATTAGAATCTTGTGGAATAAAATCGACTGGTGAATTCAATGTAAGGGGAAGTATTTTTGGAGAAGATTGTTTTCAAGACCTGTTGAGATTTCAACAAGATGATGAGCTTAGTGGAAAGAAGTCGCCTTCACTAAGTGGGCCTACAGGCTATTTTTGGCGCAAATTCTATTTTTAGACTGCCTATTTTTAGACATATGGATCATGTTCTATGAGTTTCAGGATGCTATTTGTGGATGGTTGGTCAAGTTGGGAAAGATAGATGGACTTCTATTTTTAGACATATTGGGCGGAATCTATTTTTAGATTTCCAGTCTAAAAATATATATGTCGAATATTATTAGCTCTTAATAATATTTGGACTATAAGTGCACAGATGTGGCACAGGAGCTGACAGAAGGAATTACGCTATTCCTGAGGGTTATGTGGAGCTATTGCATGGATACTTCAGTTAGAACTCATGTGACAGAGTTTGGTGGAGTTGATTGAGGAAGTTAGTGAGTTGTATTCAGTTTAACTAATCTAAACATAGTTGAGCTATTTGTATCTAGTTTAACTGATTGATACAATTAGTGAGAGTGGTGTGAATTAATTATTAATTAATTCACTAATTATAAACTCATTAATCAATTAAAGAATACATCAGTTAAATTCAGTGCATGGACAGTTTCAGTGGAGACCAATGCAGAGATAGGTGAAAGAGTAGGTTAACTATCAGTTGTGACTATACTGTTGCATATTTGCAACAACCAGTGATTGGAGGAGCCCATGAGGATTGCACAGTACAAGCCAGGTGGTTCAAGTTATTTAATGAGCCATCCTACAACATTGATTACGCAATAGAGGCTGGCTATCAGGTGGCAGAGATTGGAGCATGTGTTTTGCTAGATCTAGCTTGATTAGTGTGTAGCAATTGGAGGTTGTGCTAAGAGCTTGTGAGGAGCTTTGTACAATTATTGTTACATGATCTCTATGACATATAATATACAGATAGTTGGGGGTTTTCAGCTTTAAGCTTTCCCATGAAATATTGTGTTCATATGTGTGATTGTTTATGGTTTTAATGTGCACATGCGATTTTTTTTATTTCCGCAATTAATGATCAATGGTAGAAGAGATTCTGTATTGTGCATGAAGTTAAAATAGTGTGTGATCAGGAGAATCTCGGTGAATAATATGTTAGTTATTCAAATTTCTACAAGACCATCGTGTACAAGTGTAGATATGCATAGAATGCGTGGAGGAAACAAAGTCTGGAATTTTTTTTTTTTTGTATATCTCTAGATACCTAAGAATTGTTTGCAAGATTAGTTTGAGTTAGATTGTTGAATTTCACTATTGCATTCTAGCATGAGGAAAGTGAATTCAACAAAGGAGTGTTTTTGCATGGAAGCTGGCCATTTTAAGTCGAGTTGAAAACCATTATGCAAAGCCTGTATTATAAAATAAAGCTCATTGTTGAGCCACGACGGGTGTAAATTTGCAGCGTTTGCAGATGGAGTAACAGAAGAAGGGAATTCGTAAGGGAAAACCATCACCAAAATTGCAGGGAAATTTCTGGTCAAGGGAAGATGAAATTCAAAATTCCGCCATCTGGGTTTTGTGCATAGCAGGGTCTATTTGGTAACACCCAAGATATTTTTTCAAAAAAATTCTTGGTTGAGGAGTTCTGAAGTGATCTTTGAACATTGTTTTTGCAGAATGTGTAACTGAAAACAACTTGTGTTTTTTTAAGTGTTGTGTGAACAGATATTGGTAGAAGTCCAGGAAAGGAGGAAGGCGAGGGATCACAGAATTCTAAAGCACGAGAATAATTCACATGATATCATCACAGGAAAAATCAAATCTCATTTAAAGGTATGCGCAAATTATGAATGTGATTACATTGGACGGCAAAGCTAGAAGTTAGGGGAACCATTAGTAGAGTCATCTGATGGATCATAAAGATTGTCATTAAAATCGATCTTGTGCTTAAATTCTTTTTGTTTGTGGTTGGCTAGAGAGGCACAATAGAAATGTTCAAGTAGTGTGATATGAACAAGGGTTAAATGGCAACCATTGATTGTTTGAAGAGGGTGTTCAATTCCAGTTTCAGAGTTCAATTCCTATTCCTAACCAAACAGTGTGGTTCCTATTATAGCAATCCAGTGCCTGAAAAAGATATTTGATTCATGTTCTCATCATCCACGGTTCTCACACATCCAGCAAGACTGAAGGAGAACGAGCACATGGATTATGAGGAACAAAGTGTTGACATGCTTATGTGTTCATTCAACCACACTCAAAGATGAAGGGTTGAAGTCTCTCGATTGGAGACTTGTAGTGTAGCCTTAGCATTTTAAGGCTACCGATGATGGAGGAATAGACTTGGTAGGTCATCATTAAACAACTAGATCGAGGGTTCAAACATTGCTCGATCAAACACTTAAAATGACTTTATCGAGTTGTTTTTGTTATACAAAATTTATGACTACGGATAGAAGTATCTTCCCTATACCTAGTGGACTAGTTTAGAGCAACATAAAAGAAAATAATATAAAGTTATCCTTATAGAAATTGAAGAATGAAAAGAAGCTTACTTGGAATCCGTCGTAATCTTCACTCACCTATTGACCTGTAAGCACCAATCATAGCTCTGATTTCTATAATTAGAACCTACACATACAATCACAACAAGCCAAAGATCAATGACATTTATGTAGCATTATCTAATTACTCTATTCAATGGATTAGAAAACCATTGAAACATATGAATTTAAACGTAACATAACATATATACGAAAACAATATACTCTTTCTATTAATATGAAAAGGAGAGATTTTACAACCAAGAATAGTAGTTGATCTTGTAGAGATCTCCCCAAGTTAACTTGTCCTTCCTTGCCACAAAGCACACCTCAATGTCAACCCTAATGCATGAAGATGACTACTCTCCTGGATTCAAGGAAACAACATGAGGGCATGATAGGTCTCCAAAAGTTCACCCTGATGTTGTAGATGGTTGTAGATTTATAGGAGAGGGCGGTGGTTTAGGAATTATTATCCATTTACCAATCGAGGATTGAAATCCACTCTTGATGGGAGGAAGAGTTCAAGGGATAAGAGGTGAAATATACAAGATAGGATTAGATAATATTCGAAGTTCTTATTCAAGGTAAATGGTTGAAATAACTCTTGAAAGCTTCTAGAAGAGGAAGATTCAAGATTATTTTTAGTTTTCCTGAATTTCTAGAATTAGTGCACCCAAAACAAGGGACAACCTGCTCCTGATCAATGTAGGTTAGGAAACCGAGAGTTAGGAAACTTGTCATTGATGTATGCAAGCTCCAAGGTACTGATGAAGAGTTTCTAAGTCAACATCTTGGATAGTGAGCTGATTTCGACATGAAGCGACCCGTCGCAAGAGGTCGTTGATGTATCCCCCATTAATGACACAAAATGGGTATCATGATTTGAGATAAAATGATGTTGATGTGGAACTAGTTCAGGAATGCCAGACATGAATGTAGGTATCATATCAGATATCAACCGAAGGAATTCTCTTGAACACACTAACTACATTGAATGGATTTGGAAGCATTGACCCAAAACCGAAAGCGGAGGCTTTGAAAAGGTGTGATGAACCAAAAGAAAAGCATATTTCCTAGCCCAACAACCATGAATATGAAGTGGAATAGGGTCATTTTCAAGAGTGACTTGCTACCATTAATAGGTGGAGTATCCCATTTTCCCAATTTCCCAAACCATTTATGGTCAATACCTCTTTATTTTTAACAAGATTGAGGAGGATGACATATGCTTGATCTGTAATTTCATCCTTCAGATGATTTTCTATGAGTATATTTAACGAACCCTGAGAAGGAGTAGTTCAGTCCTTGTTGAAGTCCAACAAAAAATTGCATCACCTACACTAGTGTGGGACCAATAGGTCCTAGCAACACCTACACTAGTGTGGGCTAATTTTGGTGCAGTGTCTAATTTAATTTTCCCTTAATTAAATTGGACAATAAAATGTAATCTTATCTTATAATCACTTGTAATAGTTAATTGAGTGTGATAAACTCAGTTAGCTCATGAATTTCGAGATGAGGGTGGTTGGTGAGGCATGCAGAGTAATTCTATTAGTTATGGAGTTCAAATTGTAGTTGGTGCATTAGTTTAATGCATGAGTAATCAGTTAACTCAGTTAAGTGAGTTAGAGTCAGTTGAACTAGTTGTAACTGTTTGTTTCACTAGTGAGAGATCAAGTGAATTAAATATTATTTAATTCAGAATCAGTGATCTTCCATGCAACTGATGATTTACTATTAATATTTTCATGCATGTCAGTTCCAATGGAGACCCAGCTGAGACAAAGGTTAAAGGGAGGTTAACTATGAGTTGTGTGATTAGTAGGTTGACCACATGCAACCAAACATCCATTGGATTTCCCATGATCCTTGTGCATTTTAGGAAGGCAAAAATTCCTAAAGAATAGGGATTTCATTCATCAGGAATTAAGTAAGAATCTTGTGAGAAGATGTCATTGTAATTGTTTCATGATTCCATGGTTAATATACAATAGAAGATAGAGTAGTTTTGAGCAACAAGCTTTCCCCAAGAAATTATCTGTGTTGTGGTTTGATTTAATTCTTTATTTGCTTCATGTGATTGGTGATTGTGGTTAATTTTCCACAATTTATTTTTAGAAGCAATTCATTATCTATCTTTAGTACATTGTTAGATTAGATTAAATCCATTGATATACATATGTTTGTATAATTTCTACAGTCCCATCACGTTCGAAAAGTCCATCGATGTTTCATGTTTCTACGAGTACAACGAAGTTGTAACTCAACTTCTTTTTCATGTTTAGAGATTTTGAAAAAGAGGAAAAAAATAAAACTCCGAAGTTCCTTTTTGTAAATGGTCTTTTGAGTCCGAAAATGCAAAAAAAAATATTCAAGAGAACCTCTTAGTCTTGTTCGACTAAGGTATTCCTTTTTCGTAAATAGTCTATCTCGGCCTGAAAAAGGGTTAAAATATACTTAGTAGACGTCTTTTGGCATCTATTTTAACGAGATTGAAAAGACAATTGATCGACAATCTTTTCATATTTTGGGATTTTGAAAAGAGCTAAAAGGTGACCCCATGGGTTTCATTTTTTGTAGGTTTACAGAGCCTGAAAAAGTGATAAAAGGATGATCTTTAATTAAAATGAATTATCAGACATCATCAAAATCTGCTAAACAATTTTCAACCTACTCAAAACACCACCAAGAGATTAAAAATACATGTTTCATGATAAAATTGAATCACATTTAGGTCAAAACATTTAAATATTAACAAAATAATGATGAAAATTACCGTAAAATAGGAAAAAGGTAATTCATTTTTACCATTTCACATTTTACCTCTGAAAGAGTGAGTTCTGAGTGTTTTTTCCCTCAATCTTCTACAACCGATTGTGACCAATACGATGGACCATTTCGAGCATCATCACTTCTAGGTAGGAGCTATGACCTTCCTCTCTCTTCTCATGTATCCATTTTGTCATTTCATGCATATTTTTCTAGTTTTTGAGGGCCCTAAGGCTCTAATTTCTTGCCTAGTTCCAACGCACCCACAACAAGTCAAAGGGAGCATTGGATGGGGAGAATTTGGACTAGGGAGGGAATTGCAACTCATTATCTGCCCTTAGGGGGTGCGTTGAGCACAATACCCAAGTTTGTTTTGCATGTTTCCTTCAAAAAATTTACAGTATTTTACATGCAACTTGTCCTAATGATCCTTCTCATGACGTTTCAGGTGTCTATTGGAACAAAATGGCTTTGATATGGAGGGAAAGAGAACATTGTAGGTTTTAACCCTGAACATAAATTATCTACACACGAATCTTATAACAGAAAATAAACAATAGCGAGAGCATAAATCATAAAATAGAGAAACACAGAGATTTTCCCCTGGATCCCAAATCGGGACGACCAACTTGATTTTTCATTATCATTCCTTTTAGTGTTACAACACATATATATACATGCCGAAGCATACATCAACCCCAATCCATTAACCCTGGATTAGAACATAACCGTAGTTCCCTTGACCAGATCTACAAAAATACCAGGGGCCGAAAACCATCGTACCCCAAAACCATGTGCAAAACCATGCACAAAACCATGGGCGTGGACTACCCACCGGAAATTAAGGACCAAAAATTTTCACCGGGGCACTACCCCGGACCCCGACAAGGGGGGATATTGTCCCCCCATTGCACCCAACGAAAAGGGGGGGCTATCGCCCCCCCCCCCCCCCTCTTACCCCCCCCCCGCACGTGCTTAGTCATGGAAAGAATATAACACATACCCAACATTCTCCCACTTGTTGTTTTCTTTCCGCAGGGGGCCACAATAGAGCTTAGTCATTTGCCCAATTCTTCAACACCCATTGTTTCTCTACACCAAGAGAACTTCTGAGTTCTCACAGACTTCGTCAATGCATCCGCAACATTCTTCAAAGTGTCCATCTTTACCAGCAACACCCTTTTAGCCTCAACCATATCTCTAACAAAGTGATATTGAACATCAATGTGCTTTGTCTTTGAATGATAAGCATGGTTCTTAGCCAAGAAAATTGCACTTTGGCTATCACAGTCTATCCTTATAGCTTGTTGTACCAACCCCATACTTCAACACAATCTTTGCAACCAAACTGCTTCCTTGCTTGCATGAGTGGATGCTATGTATTCTGCCTCTGTAGTTGAAAGAGCCACTACAGATTGTCTTTTACTCATCCAACTGACTGCGCCTCCAAATAGGCTAAACACGTACCCACTTGTAGATCTTCTTTGGTCCAGATCTCCAGCCTAGTCTGCATCAACAAAACCACGAATGTCCAACATTCTTTCCAATCCCGGTCTTCCCTGGTAGCACAATCCAAAATCACTAGTGCCACGTAAATATCTGAAAACCCGCTTCACTAATGTCCAATGCTCCTTCCCTGGGTTTGAAATAAACCTGCTCAATACTCCCACTGCATGTGTAATGTCTGGTCTAGTACAGACCATTGCATACATCATGCTACCCACTGCACTTGCATATGGAACACGGGACATATACTCCTCTTCTTCGTGTGTCTTGGGACATTGTTCAGCAGACAACTTTACACCTACGGGAATAGGAACATTCACTGGTTTACTATCCTGCATATTGAACCTCTGCAATACAGTCTCGACATACTTCCTCTGGTTTAACCAGAGCTTCCTCTTTGCCCGATCTCTCTTAATTTCCATGCCCAAAATATAGTTTGTAGCACCAATATCCTTCATGTCGAATTTGGAGAACAGTTGGGTCTTCAAATCTTGGACAATTTCTTTGTCATTTCCAATCAACAACATATCATTCACATACAAGACCAAATAAATAACACGGTCACCAATTAATTTAAAATAAACACAATGATCCTCCTTGCTTCTGGTGAGTCCAAGTCCCCGTATACAGGTATCAAATTTCTGATACCACATCCTTGGTGACTATTTTAACCCATACAGAGACTTCTTCAACCTGCATACCAATTCTTTCTTACCCTTTACCATAAAGCCTTCAGGCTTCTTCATGTAGATCTTCTCTTCTAGATCCCTGTGAAGAAATTTTGTCTTCACATCCATTTTTCTATCTCAAAATCAAATGCAGCAGCAACAGATAAAAGTAATCTAATAGAAGTAACTTTGGAAACAGGAGAAAAAATATCACCAAAATAAATTCCTGGCACCTGGAAGTAACCTTTTGCTACCAACCAAGCATTGTATTTCTCCACCTTGCCTTCTACATTCATCTTCTTCTTAAACACCCATTTTCTCCCAATGGGCTTCCTTCACAAGATGATGGAACTTAGTGAAAAGTACTTCACTAAGTGGGCCCGCAGGCTATTTTTGGCGCAAAGTCTATTTTTAGAATATGTCTATTTTTAGACATATGGATCATGGTCTATGAGTTGCAGGATGCTATTTATGGATGATTGGTAAAGTTGGTAAAAATAGATGGACCTCTATGTTTAGACATTGGGCGGTTTCTATTTTTAGACTACCGGGCTAAAAATAGAACAGTCAAATATTATTAACCCTTAATAAAATTTAGAATATAAACATTATCTTATCCTCTTGGAGTACTTCAGTTTGATGCTTGGATGTGGCACATGCAGCTGACAGAAAGAAATATGCTTTTCCAAAGGGTTAGTTGAGCTATTGCATGGTTGACTTCAGTTAGAACTCAAGTGGCAGAGTTTGGTGGAGTTGATGAGACAGTTGGTGGAGTTGTGTTCTGTTTAACTTAGTTGAACTAGTTATATTTAGTCTAAATGATAAATACACTAAGTGATGAGTGGTGTGAATTAATTATTAATTAATTCACTAATTATTAACTCATAAATCAATTAAATAATACATCGATTAAGCTACCCAGTGTTACATGAATGATTGATGGAGGCCAGGTGTTAAATTGGGTGAAAGGGTGAGTCTACTATCAGGTTGTGACTATAGTTGTGCATGAGATTTGCACACACATTGATTGAGATTGCCAATGAGGATTGCAGCGTCACAAGGCTGTGCAGGATTGGACTTGGATTTCATCATTATTCATCTTGGATTGCGCGTTGATGACAGAGACGGTGGAAGAGATTTGAACTTGTGACTTGTTCATATATGAGCTAGTTTGTGTGTAGCATGTGAGATAGTGCTGAGAGCTGTGAGGAGCTTTGTGCTATGTATTGTTACATGTTCTCTATCATTATAATATACAGATAGTTGGGGGTTTTCAGCTGTAAGCTTTCCCCATTACATACTGTGTTATATATGTGCTTGATTATGTTTTAATGTGCGCATGCGACTGCTTCTATTTCCGCAAATTGATGATCAATTGTAGAAGAGGTTATGTATTATGCATGAAGCTTAAATAGTGTGTAATCGGGATAATCTCGGTGAATAATTCAGCTATTATTCAAATTTCTACATGGTATCGGAGCGAAATTGATCATCGGATCTATTACAGTGATTACAATTTATTTCGGTAGACAGAGTCTGTAAGCGGGCCAGGTAGCCTCTGGATCCATCCTTTCTTTGAAAGGTGATATATCCAGTGAATGCCCCTAGAGTCGTTCTCTGTGCTAGAAATAATTTTTTCTCACAGATCAGAAGCGGTTGAGTTTTGAGCTGGTGGAATTCGAATTTGCAGCAATGTTTTCTTGGTGTCGAAGTCAAAATGTCTTTCAACGGATTGCGATTGGAGTATGCCCTTGAGGGCAGCTCGAATTATGTTGCATGGAAGGACAGGATGGAGGCGGTGTTAGATGAAAATGGGCTGAAGGAGTTCATATATGTTGAAGTCCCAAAGCCTACTGATGCTGCTCAAGTTGAGGCTTGGCAAAAGAAGACAGCAAAATGTCGAAGGATTCTATTGGAGGACGTGAAGGATCACATTGTATCCAGCCTGCATGGAAAAGCTCCTCCATACTTGATGTGGAAAGCGTTGATAGATTTATTCCAAAGCAAGAGCGACCAGAGGAAGTTGGCGGTGCTCAAGGATAAACTCAGAAACATAAAGATGGAGAAAGGCGACAGTATACCCAAGTACCTCACGAAGTTCATCCAATGCAGGGATGAGCTGGGAAGTGTGGGGGTGACTGTAGATGATGAGGACTTGGTGGAATTGGCTCTCCTTGGTCTTCCGAAGAGTTGGCTTTCCTATCAGGACTCTGTCAATGGTCGGGAGAAATTGCCAGGATGGGAGCGACTTTGGTCGAATCTTATGCAAGAGGAGATAAGGCGGAGTACCAGGGACGGATTTTCATCAAAGGCATCTGATGAAGAAAATTGCGCTTTGGCTACCAAAGCAAAGAAGGGGAAGAGAAAGAAAGCTTCTCATTCCGGTGCGAAAGGCAATAAGCATGACATGTCCAAGGTGAAGTGCTTTCACTATCACCAGCACGGACATTATGCCACAAATTGTCCGCAAAAGAAGAAAAATAAGCAGGATGCTGGATCTGCAGCGGGAGAGGCCTTAGCCTCGCAGTTTGAGCTGGATTTTTCGCTGATCGCATGCTTGGTCTCAAGTGTGATGGGATCAGTATGGTTCTTGGACAGTGGTGCGTCCTTTCACATGACAAGAGATCGAGATTTGTTTTCTGATCTGGATGAGAAAGATCTTGGAGTGCACATCGAGATGGGTGATGATGGTAGATACAGTGCGGCCATTGTGAATGCCATTTCAACAAAGGAGTACGGTAAGCCTTCAAGGAAAAGGAAGTGATGCATGTTCCGGGATTGAAGAAGAATCTTATCTCTGTGGCGATGTTAGAAGACAAAGGATATGATGTTGTCTTCGACGAGGAAAAGGCTTTCTTGCGCAATGAGACAACGTTTGGAGAAACCAGAAGATAGGGGTTTGAGTCAAGAACCTTTATCAATTGCAAGTAGATGGTTGTCAAACCAATGGCATGCAAGGCGGAAGGAGTGGTGGCGAGATGATGGTGAGGCGCGGAACCGGAAGATTCGTACCTTCACCATGGAGCTTTGAAGATACTGCAGCAGATTTCTACTGGGCTTCCTAAGGGCACTCTTGCGCAGTCAGATCAGTGCAAAGGGTGTACCTTGGGAAAATTTGTGAAAGCCACCTTTCACGAGAAGGATAGTCGCGCCACGACGATCCTTGAGAGAATTCACACAGACGTGTGTGGACCTTTCTCAGTAGCTTCGATAGCAAAGCACAGGTACTATGTGATCTTTGTTGATGATTATTCTCGGAAGTGCTGGATCTTCTTCATGCAGAAGAAGAGCGAGACATACTCAAAGTTTTGTGAGTTCAAGGCACTGGTTGAGAAAGAATCGGGGAAGCAGGTGAAGGCTCTAAGGAGCGACAATGGTGGTGAATTCATCTTTGGCGAATTCAAGGAATTTTGCAGCGCAGAAGGAATTCGAAGAGAGCTCATAGCACCTCATAACCCACAACAGAACGGGGTTACTGAGCGGAAGAACAGAACGATCGTGGGTGCTGCACGGGTGATGTTGCATGATCAGGGCCAACCCATTCACTTGTGGGTGGAGGCATGCAATACTGCAGTATATGTGCAGAACCGTTGTCCTCAAAAGATACTTGGCATGAGTACACCCGAGGAGGCGTTTTCTGGTAAGAGGCCTGATATTTCCCATTTGAGGATTTTTGGTTCACCTGTTTACATTCATGTGACAAAGGATGCCAGGAAGAAGCTGGAGCCGACTGCGGAGGTTGGGATATTTTTGGGGTACACTGATACGCCCCACAACTATCGTGTGTATTTTCCAGACAGTCGCAAGACTGTTGTGCGACGGGATATCAAATTTCAGGAGGAGAAAGCCATGAAGTGTTCGCTTGAGAGGGAGCCACACTTGCATGCAGATGAGGAGCTATTAGTTCCTAAGGATGAGTTTCAGGATGTGGATCAGCCACAAGAGGAAGTTCATGGAGTGGAAGAAACCACTCATGCAGCGCCAACCATCAGAGGGCGGAAGCGCACTACAGAAGCTGAGCGACTGGCTCAAGATGTAGAGAAGGTTGTAGGAGCACCTACATCACAGCGCAGACAGAGACAGTCACCTGACCGGTATACTGGATACATGGCTCTTATGAGCAAGTGTATCGTGACAGATCCATCCTCTTTCGAGGAAGTTGTGGAGGATCCCGCATGGGTAGATGCCATGGTGGAAGAGTATGATTCGATTGTCAGAAACAGTGCATGGGAGATTGTCCCAAGGCCGGAGGGGAAATCAGTGGTGGGTTCGAGATGGATCTACAAAGTGAAGCAGACAGCTGACGGGAGTGTGGAGAATTACAAGGAAAGATTTGTTGCCTGAGGCTTCTCACAGATAGAGGGGATCAATTATGAGGAGACCTTTGCACCTGTCGCAAGGTATTCTTCCATACGGACGATCCTAGCTCTCTCAGCGCAGATGGGGTGGCACATTCATCAGATGGATGTGAAGATTGCGTTCCTCAACGGAGTCATTGAGGAGGAGGTGTACATAGAGCAGCCCGAAGGTTTCGAGATCTTCAGCAGCGAGTCGCATGTGTGCAGGCTCAAGAGAGCGTTGTATGGGTTGAAACAAGCACCTCGTGCTTGGTACACACGGATAGATAGTTATTTCGCCGGACTTGGATTCTCCAAGAGTGAGGCGGATCCTAACCTATACCAGATTGTGGTGGAGGGTAAGTTGCTGATCATTGTACTTTATGTAGATGATTTGATTTTGACAGGTGATGAGCTGTTGATACTCTCATGCAAGGAGGATCTTGCAAAAAAGTTTGAGATGAAGGACTTGGGCCTCCTTCATTATTTCCTGGGATTGGAAATTTGGCAGCGCAGTGGTGGACTGTTTGTTTCTCAGGGTAAGTATGCCCGAGAGATACTGGAGAAGTTCAACATGCATGACTGCAAGCCTGTTGATACTCCTCTTCTTGGAGGTTGGAGGAAGGAGGATGCTACTTCAGCAGAGGTAGTGGATGCCACTATTTATCGACAGTTGGTGGGGTCGCTTATGTATCTGGTCAATACACGACCCGATATATGCTATGCTGTTAACCAGCTGTCACAAGCTATGGTTAAGCCTACCAAGCTCTTCTGGAAGGCAGGAAAGCATGTATTGCGTTATCTTAGAGGCACATCGGGATATGGATTGTGGTACAGATAGGAGGATGAGGTGAAGATATGTGGCTTCACGGATGCAGATTGGGCAGGGAGCCCAACAGACAGAAAGAGAACATCTGGAGGGATCTTCAGTATCAGGTCGACAGCAGTTTCTTGGTACAGCAGGAAGTAGAGATCCGTGGCACTCAGTTCAGCAGAGGCCGAGTATATGGCAGCGAGTTTGGCTGCATGTGAGGCTATATGGATGAGGAAGATCCTGGTTGGGTTGTTTGGGTCACACTTGGAGCCTACTGTGATTTATTGTGATAACCAGAGTTGCATTAAACTCTCGGATAATCCAGTATTTCATGATAGATCCAAACACATCGACATCAGGTACCATCATATCAGAGATTGTGTGCAGCGGAGAATCATGTTACTTTCATACATTCCCACGGAGGATCAGGATGTTGATATCTTGACGAAGGCGCTCACCAGGAGCAAATTCGAATACCACAGAGGCAGGATAGGGGTTGCATATTAATCCATGTCTTGTTGAGAGGGAGTGTTGAAAATGCAACAAGATGATGGAACTTAGTGAAAAGAAGTCGTCTTCACTAAGTGGGCCCGCAGGCTATTTTTGGCGCAAAGTCTATTTTTAGACTATGTCTATTTTTAGACATATGGATCATGGTCTATGAGTTGCAGGATGCTATTTATGGATGATTGGTCAAGTTGGTAAAAATAGATGGACCTCTATTTTTAGACATTGGGCGGAATCTATTTTTAGACTGCCAGTCTAAAAATAGATTAGTCGAATATTATTAGCCCTTAATAATATTTGGACTATAAACATTATCTTATCCTCTTGGAGCACTTCAGTTTGATGCTTGGATGTGGCAAATGCAGCTGACAGAAGGAAATACGCTTTTCCTAAGGGTTAGTTGAGCTATTGCATGGTTGACTTCAGTTAGAACTCATGTGGCAGAGTTTGGTGGAGTTGATGAGACAGTGGGTGGAGTTGTGTTCGGTTTAACTTAGTTGAACTAGTTGTATTTAGTCTAACTGATAAATACAATAGTGATGAGTGGTGTGAATTAATTATTAATTAATTCACTAATTATTAACTCATAAATCAACTAAATAATACATCAGTTAACTGCAATTCATGGACAGTTCAGTGGAGACCAGTGTTAGAGGTGGGTGAAAGGATGAGTCTACTATCAGTTGTGACTATAGCTGTACATGAGATTTGCACACACATTGATTGAGATTGCCAATGAGGATTGCGCAGTACAAGCCAGTGGGATTCGAACTTGGATCTCATCATTATTCATCTTGGATTTCGCAGTAGAGGCAGGCAGACAGGTGGAAGAGATTTGAACTTGTGACTTGTTCATATCTGAGCTAGTTTGTGTGTAGCATGAGATATAGTGTTGAGAGCTGTGAGGAGCTTTGTGCTATGTATTGTTACATGTTCTCTATCATTATAATATACAGATAGTTGGGGGTTTTCAGCTGTAAGCTTTCCCCATTACATACTGTGTTATATGTTTGCTTGATTATGTTTTAATGTGCGCATGCGTAGCTTCTATTTAGCAAATTGATGATCAATTGTAGAAGAGGTTATGTATTATGCATGAAGCTTGAATAGTGTGTAATCAGGATAATCTCGGTGAATAATTCAGCTATTATTCAAATTTATACACCTTCCAGCCAGCAACACCACCAAATCCCATGCCTCATTTTTATGTAAGGATGCCATTTCAAAAGATACCATTTCATCGGCCATGGCCTCCTTCAGGATTTTTCCCCCTCTACCGAATCTACGCCTCCACGTGGGTTATGGGATCTCATCATAGGTTATAGTTAAGCCACTTTGAATGAAAGCGAGATGGACTATACCTTTCTGGTTGCCTTCTTTCCCGAACTGATCTTCTCAAAGCTGGAGTTTGTGGCTCTTCATCTTCTGAGTCTTCTTCTATTGTAGAGTCTGATTCATCCTCCTTTAGCTCAAACTCTATCTTCTCGGGTTCCTTTGGTAGGACTTCATGTTTAACAACATCTTTCACTTCTCTAAACACCACATCTCGGCTGTACACAACCTTCCTTGTTTCTGGGTTCCAAAGCTTGTAACCCTTTAAACCATCCTTATACCCAGTAAAGATGCACCTTTCAGATTTATTATCCAACTTGGTCCTTTTCTCCTTTGGAACATGTACATATGCATCACATCCAAATACCCTTAGATGTGAAAGAGAGGGTTTCTTACCGGTCCATACCTCATGTGGAGTCTTATCCTCCAACGCTGATGAAGGTGATCTATTAACTAAGTAACATGCAGTCTCCACTGCCTCTGCCCAGAATTCTTGTCCTAACCCGGTACCACTGAGCATGCTTCTTGCCTTTTCCATCAGCATTCTGTTCATTCTTTCTACGACTCCATTTTGCTGAGGTGTGTATGGAGTAGTCTTCTACCATGCTATACCACACTTCTTACAGAACTTTTCAAATTCCTTCTTCCAAAACTCCCCACCATTATTTGTCCTCAACACCTTTATCTTCTTCTCTGTTTGGTTTTCCACCAGAGCCTTAAATTCTTTAAAATCTGTCAAAGACTTTAGATTTCTTCCTCAAGAAATATATCCATGTATTCCTTGAGAAGTCATCTATGAATGAAACATAGTACACATACTTTCCCAGTGATGGAACTGACACAGGTCCAAACACATCACTGTGCACAAGTTCTAATATCTTGTTTTCCCTCTTAGCACCAAAAGGAAAACTCACCCGATTTTGCTTCCCATATACACAATGTTCACAGAAATAAAAATCCAGAGAGAAATTAGACATACCTTCTACCATACCATTTCTATACAGTATCCAAAGGCCCTTCTCTCCAATATGTCCAAGCCTTTGATGCCATAACACGGTCTTTTCTCCAGAGACAGCTAGGCTTTCCACTCCACTTTCAGGAACCATATAATTGTTACACCCATTAATACTTGATTACTGCACAGCTTGTACGGAGTTCAGTCAGACTCCCTACATCAATACCGGTGCTCCCAAAACCATCTTACATAGGCTCTTTCTGAATCCTTGTTTACACACCCATCACCCATCTTTACTTAAATCGGTTACGGCCAATGCGAATATACGAACACCGAGAATTTTCTAATCCTTGCTTGTAATTTGACTTGACCTTTCCACGTCTAATGATTCTGGCCTTCCTATCATCTAGGAAGACATCCTATATCATATTTCTCATACTCGCAGAACCACTCCTGATGGGGAGTGAAGTGAAAGGATGCACCTAAGTCAATCAACCATGACTCATGATCTACATGCATATTTGAATAAGAAGCCAAATACACATCCCCACCTTCATCCGAGGTGGTTTTTGCCTCTGTAGAAAGAGCATCATTAGATCCCTTTCCTTTCTCAAGAGCTTTAGATCTGCAATCCTTTTTGTAGTGTCCATCCTTTCCGCATTTCCAGCACACCTTTACAAACTTTCCAGGAGATTTAGATCTCCCTCTGAATTTGGATCTCACTCGAAACCTTTTATTCTTGTTTTGTTTTGGGACCTTCCTCGTACGGATAAGGCATCTCCATTCTGACCCTCCATATTTCTCAGTCTCATTTCCTCCGACAGCAAGGCTGAGACAATATCATCAAAGTTCAAGGTAGTTGTATTGCTACCTATTGCAATAACCAGACTGTCCCACGAGTTTGGTAGAGAACACAACAAACTGATGCACTTATCTTCATCTGAGATTTTAATATCAACAGATGACAGCTGACTTACCACAGTATTGAAGGCATTCAGATGCTCTGTCATCGAGTCTCCATCCTTCATCCTCAGGTTATACAGCTTTTTCCGTAGGAATAACTTATTCACCAGAGACTTAGATTGGTACAAAGTCCCAAGTTTTTCCCACAAATTCTTCGTCGTAGCTTCCCCAAATACATTCAACAATACTGAATCTGAGACACACAACCGTATTGTGCTCTTATCCTTCCGATCCAGTTTCTTCCAATCTTCATCTGACATTGCCGTTGGTTTAGTACCTAGATCTACCACGATCCACTGATCTTTATCCACCAGCAGATCCTCCATCTTGAGCTTCCATAACTCAAAACTATGACCATTAAATTTCTCGATCTCTATCTTTCTGCTGCTCGCCATCTTCTTTCACCGCAAGAATTGATCCGTAGATCTCCCACTGAACAGGGTCTACCTCAAGCCCGAGCAAAAAACCCTCAGCAGCAAAGGCGTCCCCTTGAAGCCGAAACAACTTTGATACCAAATTTAGGTTTTAACCCTAAACAGAAATTATCTACACACGAATCTTATAACAGAAAATAAAAAATAGCGAGAGCATAAAACATAAAACAAATAAACACAGAGATTTTCCCCTGGATCCAAAATCGGGACGACTAGCTTGATTTTTCATTATCATTCCTTTTAGTGTTACAACACATATATATACATGCCGAAGCATACATCAACCCAAATCCATTAACCCTAGATTAGAGCATAACTGTAGTTCGCTTGACTAGATCTACAAAAATACCAGGGGCCGAAAACCATCTTACCCCAAAACCATGTGCAAAACCATGCACAAAACCATGGGCGCAGACTACCCACCGGAAATTAAGGACCAAATATATATATAGTCTTGGAAAGAATATAAAACATACCCAAAAAACATGAGGAACAATATTTAACTACAACTAATGATCCTGCCACTATCCAGGATTTGAGAAATTATATGCTCTTGAAATTATTCTAGCTTCCTGGTATGAGGCAACATATGGAATTGTTGAGGTATACTGTTCATGCATGGGATGTACAAGCACAAGCATCTAGACTTGGTGCACATATGCTTGAAATACAGGTAGAGGATATACACTTCTTGACAGGTCTATCAAGGTGAGGTGCCCCCATTTCCTTATCTGGTTCAAGGAGTGGTGGAGAGACATTCAAATATTACATCAATGCACACAATAGGATGAGATCCTAGCCAACTAAAGATGGAAAAATCAACATCAAGGATGTGGCCTGTTTTCCATTAAGAATGATCCTATTTAGCATTTCTAGATTGGCAGGTAGTGCAACTCTACATGTGGCCAATAAGTCACTTATGCAGTATGCTCTAGAGTGTCTACAACCGACAATATTCAAGTGGAGTGAGGGAGTACTAGTAAACATGAAGGAGAAACTGAAAAAATTAAAAGAAGGAGAGTTAAATAACTTTGGCTATGGTTTGATCCTGATTTATTTCACGTTAGATTGGATTCCATCGCTTAGGCCACAACATATTCGACTCAAGCCCGCATATCTGAGAGGTCCATCATCGATGAGTTTCACACCAATATTATTTAGATGGTTGCGCATGCAACTCATTATGATAGAGACTACCCATATGTAGGAATGAATTTCCATAGAGACCAGGAGCTTGTGCTTCCTGATGGAGAGCGATGGGGTGCCATAGCTAAGACAAGAAACATTTTGATACTTTTTTAATTTTAAGCTTTATAATTATTTTTTGGTGAATTTTCAATGTATCCGAGACTAAAATTTTGATTTTTATACATGTAGACATTGGGCCCATTTGACCTATGCGTTCTTATTATCTTCATCGTGCATGAGACCCACATCAGACACCAGTGGCAGTACATGTTGTTGTAGTAGGACGAGAAGTACTACAAGATCTCAATGTGGTTGAGATCCTTACATAGGTTGATCAACTCCACATGGAGGGGTTGATCCATGCCATAACTAAGACTAGGGTTGATGAGGTTCCTATGAGGCTGCAACAACATACTATTGGCATGCCTGGCCATATCCATTGAATATTGTGCAGGATGGCTCACACAGTGGTGTGCTACCATGAGCACTATGATTAGTCTACTAGGAGGCTTGTAGCCATATTTTTACTGCATGTATATGACAAGCCATGTGGTCATATGTGTCTCAAGCACAAATTTTGTAAAACTAAATGTTGTTATATATATATATATATATATATATATATATATATCTTCAATGTTTCTTATGGTTATGTTATCTCTTTCAATGTATGTGATATGTATTGAATTTATTTTATGCGTGTCGCAAATGTCTATCTAAAACATGATTAGCCAATGCATCTGTCAATGTATTTAGATTCCTAGAAATATGTTGATATTGGAAGAAATCAAAATATATTTCTAGAAGGTGAAACCTCAAGAACATACGAAGCACAGTTGAACTTCTTGTTGAATAGACACTAGTCATCTGTAGTACTATAAGTTGTGAGTTGATTCTGATAACTATATGAAAAATACCATTAGAAATAACATCAAACAATAGTTCAATCAGTGTGATATAATCATCGATGTTATTTGTAGAGAGATCGATACGAATCCCTTGTAAACTCACTACCTCAAAATTCAGATCATATATAACCCATGTTGTAGAAGAGAGATTTTGAGTACTACGACTAGTTCCATCAGCATAACAAACTTATGTGTCGAGGGGTGCCAACATCTGCAAACCAAATGTAAACATAATTAATAGAAAACATGGGAAACTCTAAAAGGAACACATTGCAAACACACTCAACACACCTATATACATTATGTACATAGTTCAATACGAAAAAAATAAACCATAGTATTTCTTAAGGTATAACCCATTTAAAGGTTGCGACAAGGGAATTCCATGGAAATCAACAAGCTCATAGGCCCCTTTGGTAAGAACATGTGTGACAATGTATGGACCTAGCCACATTTACTTGAACTTCCCCCATCCTAATTTATCAAATCCTTGATCGTATAACAAGACAAGGTCTCCTTTCGAGAAGACACGAGCCTTGACACTTTTATCATATTGCACCTTGATACGTTTCTTATGGGCTTCATTAGCCATAGTGGCATCACATCGAGTTTCATCTAAGAAAATCAGATGTAAGATACGTTCCTCTTCTACAGAAGTTGCAAGGAGGATTTCAATAGTGAGTTTGAGAGATGGAATTTCACATTCAATTGAAGTATTGCTTGCATACCATAAACTAATTGGGGTGTGACCCCGGTATCAGTCCTAATGAAAGTTTGATATGCCCACAAGACCGCATAAAAAATAATATGCTAGTTTGATTTGTGGACCCTTATCATACGTTGAAGCATAATTTTAAGGATTGTAATGATTGAATCAACTTGCCCATTTTCCTAAGGGTAGTAGGGAGTGGAAATTTCTTGATATATTCTCATCTTGGTAGTCAGTTTAGACATCATGTGATTACGAAAATGTTTTCTATGCTCTGTGACTATAGCTTGTGGAACACAAAAAAGTGCATTGACATGGTTGAAGAAAAAGAGAGGATTTGTTTCACCAGTATTATTGTATGTAGGCATCGCCTCTGCGCACTTGGTAAAATATTCAACCGATACAATGATATATCCATTCCCCCTAATCGAGTGAGGGTTACATGTCATGAAATCAATTCCCCATTTCGCAAACGGTCCAAAAATGATAACAAGATGTAGAGGAGTGGGTGGAGCACGGGCCTTACAATCATATATCTGGCATGCATGACACTTTTGGATGGTGAGGATATAGTTGCGAAACATACTAGGACAGAGGTAACTAGCATGCAGGATCTTTTATGTGGTAGCATAACCAAACATATGACCCACATGCTCCAGAATGGAATTAATTTAAGAATTTATTAGTCTCCTCATGAGTGAGGCACCTTTGAAATAATGTATTGATACCAGGAAGATAAAGGGTAATTTCGTCACTGATATTGTAATATTTGGCTTGATATCATATACATCGATGGTTAGAGAGAGAGGTATTAGACTGAAAATTATGGGTTTGGAGATATATGATAATGTCTCCATACCATAGGTCAAAGGACGAAATCAAGAATAAAAAATCGTTTGGAGTAGAGTCATCAGATGTTGTCTCAGTTTCAACAGTGAGAAGGTCGCAAATGAGCTCAACAAATACTAAGATTTTCTTCAACTTGGATTTGAAGAATTCCAAATGGAACTCCTGTATGATGAAGATCCACTTGGAGTACTTGGCCCCTAGTAATTGGCACGATAAAATGTACGTCATGGGGTTGAAGTCATAAATAACCATAGTTTTATGGAGAAATATGTAAAGGCAGAATCTTTGGACAACTTGGATAGCCGCCAAAGCTAAATTTTTGACATGAGTATACTTGACTTCTATATCATTGAGATTTCGGCTCAAGTAATAAATAGGATGTTCAGTCCCTACATCATCTTCATGGACCAATACCATAGTAATGGTACTTACTGCAACAACGAGGTACAAGAAATAATCGTGTTGGTACTCCGAGGGATATAACAAGGATGCCTGAATCAAAAAATATTTCAAGGCATCGAATATTTTTTGAGAAGTGTCATCCAAATGGAAGGGAACCCCTTTCTTTAACAAGCGATTAAATCCTTTGGTAAATTCGTAGTACTTGGGAACGAACCTTTGAATAAAGTTAGCCTTCCCTTGGAGTTGGTGGAGCTGAAGAAGGGAAGAAGGAGTAGGAATATTGATGATCATATGGAATTTCAGTGGGTCGATACGAATTCCATGTTTTGATACCACGAAACCGAAAAGTCGACTGAAACTTACATAAAACACACACTTGTGAAAATTAAGTCAAATATTATAATGTCTACATCATAAAAATATCACCCTCAGATGCATCATATGATTAGCCTGATGATATGAATGAGAAATAAAATCATCCAAATATGGTTGTATAATATGTTTGATGTTGTGGAAAGAATAATTCATCTCCCTCTGAAACGCAGTCCCACATTCTTTAATATGAAAGGGAGTTTCCTATACATAAATGTGCCCCAGGGGAAAATGAACTTGGTTTTATGTTAGTATGCTGGGAGAATGTTGATTTGATTAGAACTAGAGAAACCATCCATAAATGAAAATATCTCACAACCGGCATAATCATCAACAATTTGGTCGATGAACAAGTGGGATAATTGTCCTTCAGAAAAGCATGATTGATGTCCTGATAATCAACACACACATGAATTGTTCACTATTTCTTCATGACAAGAAATAATTTAGAAATCCAATCAATCAAAGGTACCTGGTAGATGAAACCAATGCATTGATTTTTTTCAAATTTGGATTTAATAGCGACAAACTTCTTGGGATGGACCAGATAGAGGTGTTACCGAACTGGCTAAGCATCAGGGTACAACTTAATTTCATGCATAATGATGTTCATATTGATACCTGGAATTTATTTGTAAGACTAGGGAAAAGCGTCTCTAAACTATTGGAATAGGGTTTTATAATTATTGAACTCATGGGGAGAACAAGATGCAACGATATGCATATTTTCGACAATTTTGAGTTTGATTTAAATGTCAAGGGTGATAGTCTCGTAAATTTTTGACAAGATCTTCTCTGGATCGACATCGTGCATGGATACAAAATTCACAGACAACTCAACAAGATTGGGTTGACACAGTTCGGTAATATATCCTCGAGGGAATTTGGCAAGGAGGAACGATGATGATTATCGCCCCATGGTGCATAATATGGCATCATGATCTCCATGATGTTGTCATGGGTAGGAGATGTACAAGAGAAAGAGTCATAGGATGTGTCGAAAACTAAAGAAAGATCAACCCAATTAATCGATTAGGAAAGGGTAAAGTTTGTCAAACAAGCTAAATAAATGGATTCATAGTCAAGCTCAATGGGACTGAGCTGCATATGGTCACCAAAAGTTTCAAGAGTGGATTCATCTGGTACTGTCCAAGGATAATATGGAATAGTACAAGAAGATAACATATTGATATAGGTAACCAAAGTGGAACTGTCGGGAAGGGAAGGAGGAGGGAGCGAAAAGGTTCCCATGAGAGAGGAATATTTAAGCAATCCAACCCTGACACGTTGATATAGGTGTGGGGTTTCCATCATGAGAGGGATGCTTCGTGTAACTTGATACTTAGATGCAAAGAAAGTGAGTTGATCAATGGCTACTATATCGCATGTATGAGGAAAAGAGATCATTCTAAAATATGTTAATACAACAACAACCATAACATAGACCCACGTACAACCTAGTAGAATATAATAATCTAATGGTCCATCGATGATTTTGACTTATACTAATATGCACATGCTGCCTAATTCTACTTCGAGAAATTCAAAATGCCACACGACTTATATCTGCTTCCATTAAAATCGTTTCGAGTGGTCAGTGACTGACTTAGTTGTGGAGAACCAATAACCTTCCAACAAGACATGGACATAATACAAGTTGAGGCTCCCTTGTCCACAATGGAATGATAGATGTCCTTACCGTGAAAAACAATCTGGATCATGAAAGCTAATTGAGACGGAAGTCGAGGTGTATAGTTCTCATGGTTAAAAACTACTGGCTTAGAATTCGAAGGATCAATACATCCAATTATTGATAGCAAAGACTTATTTTGGGCGGGGAAATTTTGCAACACCTCAAGAGTCAACATAGTTGAAGGAGTCTGAGCTAGAGCCTCAACTATGTTACAATTCTGAGTAGATATTGAATGAGGGTTGATGTAGATTTATGGATAACGCCTTTAGAAGGCTTAATTGTTAACTTAGTAAGTATGAGAGTTGGAGTAGGATCTGATGGAGAAGGAGTTGAACTAGTAGTTTGATCGGTAGCTTGATCATTCAAAGGATTCATATTACCATAATCTTTATTTCGGGTGGCCACCATAACGTCATTTTTTGGCTTAGTAGAAGAAAGAATCAAAACCAAGTTAGAGGGAGAAGGATCCCGGGAAACCATACTGGTCTCCTGATTAGGAAATATATCTGTCAACACAACAGGTGTAATGGATGATTTAAGAAATTGATTCACTTCTACCCACTGCAGACAATCACGAGTAAAATTCTCCTCATTACAAATCAAACACAGGTAATGAGGTTTCTGCTTTTTTTTAGGATGTTGATTTTTTTGTTTATCCTACAGAGGGTTATCTTTCTTCTTTTTACATTTTACTTTCTTATTGCTTCCTGGTTGCTGAGATTTAGCTTTAGAATATTGAATGAGATTGATCTCGGAAGTAGAATTTGTGGGAGTAGAGGGATGGCTTTAAGAATGTGCAATAATTGTCATACCAAATTGTTTACTCGTCGACTATTGGATGGAAAAACAAATCATGTCATCGACAACATGTGATTATTTAGTAGGAGGTTGGGGAAAATTACTGGAATTTCGTAGAGAATTTTTTATTTTATCATAAAGCATACCAGATTGGGTGTATATGAGATCCAAATACTATGCACGAGAAATTACTTGCTCTTTGGCCACGACACCACCATTGGCGACGTCTTCAGTGATAGATTGCAATAAAGACTTGATGAACCATTCTACTAGCAATTGGACAGGAGTGAAAGTTTTAACCAAACGACAACGACGTTGCCACTCATGATTGTGATGAGAGATGTGAGTGGCATAATTCTATTTGAAATTGGTTAAAATTTCAGTTCTAGTCAAATATCTGATGGGTAACTATAAATGTGTTAGGAATGTGGTCGGCAAGGCAATGAAATTATTGAACAAAGCGCAAGGTAATTCAATATACCATTTTGTTTTCATACCAGTGAGTGTACGCTGGAAAATATGTAATTTAACATAAACATCATTAAGAGAGTTCGAATAACACCACAAATGATAAGTCATCATGTGTGTAGATGTGCCTTCTCCAAGATTTCCATTGAACTTAGGGATATCACAAGGAAATTTTATGGGATGATTCAAATATGGAAATTCAAGAGTTCCTACAAATGGAAAATGTATGTTGAGGTCTGGTGGAGGGTATCCTAGATAAGATGGGATATCTTGAGCAACAGGTATCGATGTTCCAAGATAGAGAGGATTTTGATAACTAGAATACACATAACCAGTTGTTTCCCAACAACAATATAGAGGTTGGATTGCATTCACTTGAGCTTGAATATGTTGAGATATGGATTGTTGAACAACAATCTAAGATGTAGGTACAAAATATGAAGCCAAAATCAAACCAGTTTGTACGAGCGTGGTAGGTTTCCAAACATTAGCAACCATTACAGAATGTGGAGGAATCATATGAGGCTGAGAGCTAACTTGAGGAGATGGAAATATCCCTGCAAAGGTTCCCCCCTACCAAAAGAGGAGGATAATACGAAGGAAATTCCCCCCCATGAAGAGGGTCCCCAATAAGAGGTGCATGGGGTTGTTGTAGGTGTCCATACCCACTAACATAAGGACCATCATGTTGCTGAAGTGTAGGAGTAGACAAAGGAGGAAGAGAAGACTGTGTATAACTTGTCAAAGAAGTTCCATATGGAATTCCATATGTGGAAGACATGGGAGAGGTCCATGGATTGGATTCTATGCCATAAAAGGTGCCATAGAATGATTAATAACTAGGCGGGACGGACGGACCACCCTACAAATTTTTCTCTGGCAACGTTACAAACATAGATGAATTTTCAACCTTGGTTGTCTCAGGCATAGTAGATACAGGATGAGAGAGCATCACAGATTCAATTATGGTTAACTATCCCAAATAAGATTTCCATGAGAAATGATGACCTACCAGGTCAAATCCTCCTTTAATAGTAGCCTTATCTCACTAAACTACAACTCCCAGTCTCATACAGGGACTCTAACCTTCCTTCTCTAGTTGCTCTTGTTATCCATATCATGGGTCTGTATTTTCCTTTTTTATAAAATCATTCTTTTAATTTCTCTATATTTGCAATTGTTTGTATTCTTTCAGTATCCGAATGTGCAGTTGTTGAATTTTTCTTAGACATTGCGTTCTCACATTCCTGTCGCAAAGAGCAAGCTCATTATTCTGCTCTCTAATCAGACCATCCTTTGCCCATGCCTGACTCACTCCTTCATTGGTATCTATGTAGTTCATACATAGTTGTCTCTAGCTTTCAACTACTATTGGTCATTCCCCTCTCAGAGTAGGAAAAAAGGAACCCCTCTGACAGAACAGGAACTGAACCCCAGAACAAGAACAAAACAATTGGTTCAAGAAACAAAGCTCCCTCCTTGGCTAATCCTGTGGGTTACCATTAACCCTTCATTTTTTATCTCCATTCACTCTTTTTGTACTTCTCCAATCCATCACACCTCCACTTCGCTATTATGTAACTTCTTTGTTGATGGCCTTTAATATAAAATGTTTACATTCAGGTGTAGCTTTAGTTGATCGAACTCATAACCCGCGTTGTGGAATTAATAATTTTCACTGCTCTGCTACAAGGCACAGATATATGAATGGTAATTATCTGACTTTCTCACAACCCTCAAAGCAGGAATCAACCTTCTCAAGGCATCCTTCTATGTCTGGCTTTCTGCGGCCTTAACCCTTCTTCAATGTTGGCTTGCCGGTATACCATCAACAATGTTGTTTTCAACATGACCAAAATTCCTCCAATAGATCTACAAGGCTCCATCCATACAATACCACAAAATACTTATTTGAAAATTTCCCCATAGGCAACGACGAACCTCAGTAGCATGTTTATGTTTCTTCTTTTATGGCGATGGCTTACATATATAGATATTCATCACTGATCATAATTGAACACCAGAATGCCTCCCACAAATCAGTAGAGAACCCATCAAAAACTAGAGAAAATATCATTTCAAAATCATATTTAGAAGGCAACACTGATTCATTACTTACATCTCCTATATAAACAAAAAATACGCAGGAAACAATTGCTTCCAATGTCACTGTGCATCTCCTTCACGTAAGGAGTATACCAGAAAAAAATAGGGTGAATGTTGTGATCCAGGGCCTTTATCATACTTCATAAATTAAAACATAAGGCTTATCAAAGATGCAATGATTGTTAACAGAATAATCCGAAAGAAACCCTACGTTCCATGCACAGAAAAATTCTAAAACAATATGCCAATGCTCATGTACACACTAGCACATTTACCCCAAATTACGATGGCCAAAATGTCACTCTTGCGACACATAGGCATCCCAAGAGCGATGTTTTGAGGTGCGGAAAAATGTAGTTTCTCCTAATGTCGGACTTTCAACACTTGACTTAACTGTCAGTAGAGTGACGGTATTTCCGACGTTTTCTTGGAGTCGTCACAATTCCAACATTTCAAATTTTCCATCTCTCTTCCGATGTTTCATGATGCGTCGCTCTTCCGACGTTTCTAAACGTTGTTATACTGACGCCGACGAACACTATTACCGATGTTTTGAGCTTCTCCCTTCCGACGAAATGAAAATATTTTTTAAAAAAAGTAACATCATAATACCAACGGAAAGATTTTTTTTTTTTTAAATAACATTGTAATACTGACAGAATCAAACATCGGACTACCGATGGAAATATTTTTTTTGTTTTTAAAATTTAATGTCGTTATACCGATGGAAACAAATGTCGGAATACCAATGGAAACAAACGTCAGAATACCGACGAAATGATTTTTTTTTTTTTTAAATTAGCGTCATATTACCATCCTTGGGATTAATTGTTATGGTTTCCGCTCTATCTCTATAAGGTTTTTGACCCTCTATTACGGAAAATCTCTCTAAAGTTTGGACGCAAGATTGAAGGAATATTAAGGGGGAAAATCCTTGTCTCTGTAATATTCCAAATCAGGAATAGCACAACAAGCCTGCTGAAATAACGCACTCCTGGGAGATTGATGTACATAAATGAGTTTACAACCCTTGGATCCCTTAGATCAGAAGATCTGGAGTATAGATCCAAAAGGGGACCAAAAACAAATCAAACCAAGTGTGGTAAACAGATCTCCCACCACCTAGTCTAGCTTAAAAACACTCTATAAGAGGGGCTGCAGCTATGCACAACAAACTGCTTAAAAAATAATGCAGTCTTGGATAGTATGAGCAGGAGGGCATCAAATATGATTAACTTATGAATGCACAGCAGCAAAGCAGAATTATAATGAAACTCTTTCAGTATACAATAGAATATATGAGGCAATAGAGCAAGAAATTCTCAGAAAAGAGAGCTACAACACATATACATCTGTTGAAATGGCTCAACAACATTATTTAAAGGAGTTGTAGCAGTTGCATATTACAACTCAGATCTAGGACAGATATGTGGACAAAACATCAGATCTATTTCAGATCTGGAAACTAGATAGTCTTCTTTACAAGATCCCCTTGGGGTTTTGACCAAATCATGCATAAAAAAGAGTAGATATGAGTTTTAAGTTGTAGATATGTAAAATTTTGCAGTAATTTCTGAGTATAACATTAAATTACAATAGATCAGATCTAAACAGAACATGGATCAACAAGCTAATCCATGGATCACCAAAGTGGAAGGAAAAGCCCAACACCAGAGATCTCTCATCAAAACTGTGATCAAAACACCATGAAGAATCTCATATCAAAATAACACAGTTCCTAAATGGAAACAACGTTGTAGCTTAAATGACATAGATGGCCAACTGCCAAGATACAGATCTGAAGTAAAAACAGGAGAGGCACTCTTCTAGGAGGTTAAAAGACACACTCCATGAGAAGAGGCTCCTAAAACAAGTTAGATCTCTGCAGATCTAGCATCCCACTTGCTGCAGCTTGCAAAAGCAGACAAACCCTCACTGGATCTGGCCTACAATTGGAAGTAGAGCTTGGCCTCAAGCCTGATAGTGGATAAAATCAGCGAATACTCCTCCAAGAATCCTCAAAGGAAGAGGTGAAATCCTTGCATAGGAACTCCAAGTACTAAGTAGCACAACCCTCCACTAAAGAGCAGAGAATAGTATTTGTCTAAACAGACAAGATACTTAGAAATATAATCAATCAACAACCTTCTCTTGCTGCCTTCCCTTTCCTTTTATAAGATGAAAGCCTTTGCAGACCGTAAACCACCTTGATGAGTTAGCTCCTTTCACATGAGGGGCCTCCTTCTAGAATTTCGCTGTCCCTTCACGAGATACATTGAACCTAGACAAAGTTGTAGATTTGGTCAAGGTTGACCCAGTCTCACAGCTCAAACCCCTTTCACACCTGCAAGTGATTTATTTACATGGCCCTGATTTATCTTTGTTCACATGGGCATTGATTTATTCAGTCTTTTCAGGAGTTTTACATGTCCTCCTTTATTCATTTATTCATGCAAAAGAAAGTAAAGCAAAAATGAATATTCCTCTTAGCTTAGGCTAAGTAGGAATATTACAGCCGTCCCCTCCAAAATGTTGCTTGTTCTCAAGCAACTGATAGGGTAAGAGTTGTAGTACTTCTTCTCCTCCATGGTTGGCATCATCAAGGATCAAGTCCTCATCATAAGCCAAGTGCTCAACAAGCCAATACATCATGAATTGTTCCTCCAAAGCCAACATAATATGTGCATATTCCATCCCTTTAGGAGTGAAAAACTCAACATAAATAAAAATGGTTGAAGCAATGCTACATCTAAAACATGTATCATGAAGTACATGTAGAAGTTCCAAGCCATGTGGTACATACAAGCTGCCCATATTCTGTCCATACAATCCCATAAACAAGACAACTATATCATCCAAGTATGGAAGCAAGAATACATATATGCAAACTGAAATCTGAACTTGAGGAGGTGGGTCAAAATCCCACATGTGATGCCAGCGCAGTGCGCATCTTGTCTTCACTAGATCTAGGTGTGGCAAGTGGCATTCCCACCACACATTTTTCGCACGAGTCACCTTAACATGGCTGAAGATGTTACATAATTTTTGTGCCTTTGGGAAGCACCCATCATGAAAAGGAATCTCCCTTTGTACAACAAGGGAGTAGCCAAGCTCAGAATTTCTATTGGCCCCCAACAAGCTATGAGATCCACATGATCTCTCACTCCCTTTAGGAGTCATATCCTGCAAAAACATGGCAAAGGAATGTAATAGATCAGAAAATACAACTTGCTTGGCATGATCAAATCCTTTACCATCATAGTCCTTCATACACATGGAGTTGTGCATGAGCATTCCCATCCTCTCAAGCAAAGGAAGAGTTGGCTGGGATGACTCTTGCAAAGAGTCCATTGGCTGCCCAAATCTTCCATTGCTATTGCACTCTTGAAAGTGCTGATGTAAGTCCTCTCTCATGCCTTCCCAATCAAAACTCTTCATGATTAGGGTATAGATCTTCATTGAATACATATGGCTGAGGAAGAATTCTTCATAGGCTCCTTGTAGGATCTTCTGCTTGAGCTTGGAAGCTCTAGCCAAGAAGACCTTACCATGATAATAGATGACTCACCCTTGGACTAAGTAGCCCTCTTCTTGTTGTATGCCATCTAGTATCATACCTGTGTGGAGATCTTTGGAATACTCTAGAAGAAGTTGAGATTTCCAATAAAGATCCACACTGATAAAAAATGACAGTGTTGCTTATGTCCATGGAAGTGCTTGTCATGTTGCTGATCTCGTTTTTGACATTACACATGCCAAAATTGTTTGTTGGAAGGTTGATCCTCCCATTCTTCTCCTCCCACAGTGCAGATTCAGAAAAGAGAGAGGGAGATAGTGAGGTAGGAAGAATATATCCCTCATACTTGGGCTGTCCCAAGCCCTCTAATGCTGTGACTTGGTATCTTATTGCTCCAATCCTTCCTTGATCTAGATTTGTAGTAGCACTTTTTGGAGCCTTCCCCACAAGATCTGAATCTGATGACATTCCAGGTGGCTTGCCATTAGATAAGAACGCTCCTTGCAACATCCTCATGAACATGAGAGAAGGAACTGTGAGATCCCTACTTCCACTGTGCAAATCCATCTCTGTTGTTTGTGTGGAAGTACCAGGTGAAGGATAATTTTGCATGCCTTGAATCATTTGTGGCTTCCCACTCTTCAAGTCCACCCACTCCCTTTGCAAATCTTTCCAATCAATGGTAACCTTCCCCAAGATAATCAACCATTGGACACCCAAAATGATGTTGGTGTCTGGTATGTCAACTACAAATAAGTGATCCACCAGAGTGTAGGATCCTGTTGTGTAACCAGCTCCAAAAATAGAAGAAAAACGATATCAACGCCTTAGAAATGAGCCACTTTGAGGGGGCAACCTCCAATACATTACATAAATGAACAATTCTTGGATGATCCAATTTACAAAACCTCCTTTCTATATATAGGAGTCCATGGGGCCATAATGTAATCCTAGTGGGCCAAAATGTAATCCTAGCCGACCTAACAATAATAATTTAAGGGCACAATAATAACAAAATGGGGGTTACAAGGGTACAATAATAACAATAAGGGGGTTACACTAACAACAATATGGGACTATACTAGTAATATAGGGACCTAACATGCCCCTCTCCTTCAAAAAAGTGTTGTCCTCAACGCTTGAGTAGCTCTGGGTGCTTCTGTATAAAATTCTCATCCTCCCATGTAGAATCTTCAGTGGGTAAGTTCTTCCACTTGATGAGATACTCTGAAATTGATCAATTCCGTAGTTGTCGAGTTCTTGTTTCCATGACCGCTTCTGGTTCCAATATGATTTTTCCTTCCTCATCAAGTTCTGGCAATATTGTTTGAACTGGAAGATTTTCACCTATAACCCTCTTTAAGCATGAAACATGGAAAACTGGATGCACTCGTGAAGAAGCAGGAAGCTCCAATTTGTATGCCATAGTACCAATCTTTTGCAACACCTTGTAAGGAACATAGTACTTTGCGATAATTTATTATCCTTCTTAGCTTGCTTGAGGGACATTTGTTTATATGGTTGTAGCCGTAAAAATACCCAATCTCCTACATCAAAACTTCTCTCGCTGCGATGTTGATCCGCCTGTTGTTTCATTCGATTTTGTGCCAAATTCAGGTTATCCTTTAAGAGTTGGAGAACTTCTTGCTGATGCTCGATGTGATCTTCCACCGCTTGAACCTTCGAATTTTCCCTTAAAGATGATGTGATGGATGGTGGATGATATCCATAAAGTGCCATAAATGGGGTCATTTTTGCTGCAGTATGGAAGGAAGTGTTATACCACCATTTAGCAAGAGGTAACCACTTGACCCATTGTGTTTGTTTATCAAATACGAAAAAATGAAGATACCCTTCCAAAAATTTATTTACTATCTCAGTTTGACCATCAGATTGAGGATGATAAGATGAGCTATGAGCTAATTGAGTACCCAAACAAGAAAATAACTCCGTCCAAAAATTTCTAGTAAAAATGGGATCTCTGTCGCTCACAATAACCCTTGGGCTTCCATGTAGCTTTTGAATTCTATTCATAAATGTAGTAGCAACTGTACTTGCTTTAAATGGATGAGATAATGCACAAAAGTGTGCATACTTGGTAAGTCTATCAACTACCACCATGATGACACTCTTTCCTTCGGACTTAGGTAAACCTGTGATAAAGTCCATTGAAATCTCCTCCCAACGTTGACTTGGAATGGATAAAGGTTGTAGAAGTCCCGGGGTCTTAATTGTTTACACTTTATTCCGCTGGCAAACCAAACATTCCGCCACAAACTTTTGAATATCAAATTCAAGGCCATCCCAAAAAAATTCTTTCTTCACCCTGTGGTAAGTTTTTAAAAATCCTGAGTGTCCTCCTAAAGGAGAAGTGTGCAATTCCAGAAGAATCTTTTGTTTTAGTTGGGAATTCTTACAAAGATATAAGCGATCTTTGTACTATAAGGAATCATTTTTCCAACTAAATGTATCAGATGTACTAGGATCTTGCTGCAACTTTTGAATGAGTGTCCATACATCTTTGTCCTTCTTCCACTCATCTCTTGCTTGGGTTATCCAATCTGGTTGGATAATAGAAATGGCACAAAGCAATGCTTCCACCTCTTCATTCTTTCTTGAGAGTGCATCTGCAACAACATTAAGCTTTTATTTTTTGTAGATTATTTCAAAGTCATAACCCAACATCTTTGTGACCCATTTTTGCTTCTCTTCTGAAGATAGTCTTTGTTCCAAAAAGTGTTTAAGACTATCATGATCAGTTTTTACCTTGAAGTGTCTTCCCATTAGGTAAGCTCGCCATTTCTTTAGTGCATGCAGTATTGCTAACATTTCCTTCTCATAAATAGGTTTCTGTAAATACTTTCCTTTTATTGGACAACTTTCAAAAGAAATGGGTCTTCCTTCCTACATTAAAATCGCACCAATTCCATTTCCTGACGCATCAAATTCCACAATAAAGGTTTTTGTGAAGTCTGGCGTAGCTAAGACCGGTGCTAGGCACATTGCCTCTTTAAGACGTTCAAAGGCCTTAGTTGCTTTAGGAGTCCATGAAAATGCATCTTTCTTCAATAATGTTGTTAGAGGTGCTGCTATTCTCCCATAATTCTTAACAAACTTGCGATAATACCCCGTTAACCCGAGAAATCCTCGCAATTGCTTTATGGTTGTGGGGAATTTCCATTCCTTAATGGCTTTAATTTTGTTAGGGTCTACTTTAAGACCCTTGTGAGATACAATATGACCCAGATATTCCACCTCTTGTACTCCAAAGAAACATTTGGATATTTTTGCATATAATTGTTTCTCCTGCAATAGTTTGAGCACCCTGTCAACATGTTCAACATGATCCTTCCAAGACCTCCTATAGATTAGTATATCATCAAAAAATACTAGCACAAATTTTCTAAGGAAGGGTTTGAAAATGGAATTCATCAACCCTTGAAATGTAGAAGGTGCATTGGTAAGGCCAAAAGGCATGACCAAAAATTCATAATGACCCTCATGAGTTCGAAATGTTGTTTTTAGAATATCTTCAGTCTTCATTCTAATTTGATGATATCCTGAACGAAGATCCAACTTGGTAAAATAAATTTCTCCATGTAATTCATCCAATAATTCATCAATCACAGGAATGGGAAATTTTTCTCTAATGGTGAGCTTATTGAGCTCCCTATAATCCGGACACATTCGCCATGATCCATCCTTCTTGTGTACCAATACTACAGGAGCAGAGAAAGAACTTTGACTGGTTTGAATTATACCCGCCTCTAACATTTCTGCAATCATACGTTCAATTTCGCTCTTTTGGAAGTAAGGATATCTATAAGGCCTGATGTTTGGAGGAACACTTCCTGAATCAAATGAATAGCATGATCATGATCACGAATAGGTGGGAGTCCTTTGGGAGTTTCAAACACCTTGGAATGATTGTCCAAGACTTGTTGGAGATCTGCGGAAATAGATGATTTTGATGTTGGAACTTCTAGTGAGCATAATTGTGCAATTACGCCTCGTTGTTCTTTCTTTAGAAGCTTTGTCATGCCATTAGAGCTTATTATCCTTCCTAGCTTCCCTTCAATACCCCGTAATTCGACTTCCTTTCCTTCTGAAAAAAATTTCAAGAAAAGTTCTTGAAAATTAAAAGCTACCGTCCCCAAAGATTGTAACCATTGTACTCCTAGTACAACATCAACACCTCCCATAGGAATGGAAAGAATTGGACTAGTCAATACATATTCCCCCATGGTTAGCTTGATATTATGGTATTTTCCAGAGCAATTTATAGTTCCTCCATTTGCAACCATTACTTGACATTCTGGTGTTGGGTATAGGAAACAATTTAATTCCTTGGCTACCTTACAATGAATAAAATTAGTGGTGCTACCTAAATCAATCAACACTATTACCTTTTTCTTCTTGATTTGTCCTTCTATCTTGAGAGTTTGAGGAGTGGTAATTCCTGCCAGTGCATTACACGATATGGTCGGATTCATTTATTCCTCTTCTAGGGTTGGTTCCTGGTGTATATCCTCTTCTTGTTCATTTTCTTCTTCCTCTTCACAATCTATGTAAAATAATTTCTTCTCAGCACACTTATGACCTTTAGTGTATTTTCTATCACAACTGTAGCAAAGCCCTTTTGCTCTTTTTTCTTCAAATTGTTGTGGTGTCAACCTTGTAGGTTGTGGAAATATAGACGTAGCAACACTTCCTTCTTTATAGAATTGACTGGTAGGCTTCCTTGTTGCCATAATTTTACATTCAACTTTTCTTGCCAACCTGAATGCCTTCTCCAATGAATCAGGTTCCAGAACGCGAACTTCATGTTGGATGTTATCCTTTAAAGTGCCTATAAAGAGATCAATCCTGTGTTCCTCTGGAATATCAGTTACCCTTATATTCAATTTTTGGAAGTCCTCAATGTGCTGCCCCACTAAACCCTTTTGTTTGAGATTTATCAATTGGCTAAAGAAGGTGTTGCTCTTTGTATCCTTATAATGTGCTATCATTTCCTCCGTAAAAATTGACCAAGTGACAATTTTTTTACGGGAGCAAAGCCATCGATACCATACAAATGTATTTTGTTCTAAATGTAAAGTTGCAATGAGTACCTTTTGTGTGTTTTGCACATTATTGAGATCAAAATATTGCTCCATCTGTAGTATCCATGTTACAGGATCCTTTCCATCAAACTTCCTCATATCCATTTTTGGAATATGGTGGTTCTTCTCGCCAACATTAGAGTTTATGAAATCGCGATTAACATTTATTTTGTTCTCATCATGAGGTTCTTCTACTATCTTTTCACCATTAGGAAACATTTCTTGTATCAACTTGGTCAAACCTCCGATGTCTGCTTTTAGATCATTCTTCATGTTTTTCATGTTGTTTTCCATGTTGTCTTTCATGTCATCCATCTTAGCTTCCATGCCAGCTTCCATGCCTTTCTTCAAACCATCCATCTTCTCTTCCATGCCTTTCTTCAAAACTTCCATTTCATTTTTTGTTGCTCTTTACGAGAGTGAAATTTGTTGCACTTGCTCTTGTAATTTTGATAGATCATGTTGCAATTCTTCATCTTCATGAGTCATAGTAGACCCTTCTGAAGGCTTAATGGGTGTTGAATTATTTTTAAGGGGCATCTTTTAGAACCCAATACTGATATCTATTCTACAATATGCCCTTGTAATCAATTCAAATTGATTCTTCAAAAAAGACTTATGCAATTCGGAAAAAAAATACACACCTTTTTCTTGCTTTTGAGGAGCTCGATATTGAAATTGGATTATATCTGTGATTGCAGCACTTCAATATCTTAATTTTTGTACTGAGGTATCCCTCTGAACCATCTTTCGAATGCCACAGGTCTGACCTGATTTGGATTCTCCAAGTCAAAGTTGTGTCCAATCTCCCACAATGACCTAATTATGGACTGGTTCAATAGAGTGAACGTGTACGACTTGCCACGTGTCACTGTTTTGTCCTTTGTCTCTGAAATTGATAGCCAAGAAACTACAGGCCGTATAATTGCAACCACTTTTTACGGCACTCTAATCCGATGCCCAGAGAGAGAGTTATTGAACTTTTCCCACGATCACCTCTTTGAGATGAAATTCAGGAGCCTGAAAAAACACTACCTTCCACAGATCATATCTCAAAAAATATTGTGAACCAAGCTCTAAAACTTTTTGAAAAATTTCCTCCGGATTTCAGCTTCGCACCATATGAATTTTAGATTCTGAACCTTCGTAGAAAAAAATTTATAGCGCAAATGCCACGATGACCTGTTTAGGAGCCTGAAAAATACCTAACTTCCACAGATCATATCTCCGAAAATATTGTGAACCAAGCTTTGAAATTTTTAGAAAATCTTCCTCAGGATTTTGGCTTCGCACCCTAAAAATTTCAGCTTCTGAAACTTCGTATAAAACAAGTTATAGCGAAAATTCCACGATGACCTATTTGGAGCAGCGAAACCCTAGAATCCAAAGCTTTGATACCAAATGTTGTGTAACCAGGTCCAAAAATAGAAGAAAAGAGATATCAACGCCTTAGAAATGAGCCACTTCGAGGGGGAAAACTCCAATACAATACATAAATGAAAAATTCTTGGATGATCCAATTTACAAAACCTCCTTTCTATATATAGGAGTCCATGGGGCCATAATGTAATCCTAGTGGGACACAATGTAATCCTAGCCAACCTAACAATAATAATTTAAGGGCACAATAATAATAAAATGGGGGTTAAAAGGGTACAATAATAACAATAAGGGGGTTACACTAACAACAATAAGGGACTATACTAGTAATATAGGGACCTAACAGATCCCATAGTGACAGAGAGTGATGGGACATATTGCATGCATTTCATGGTCCTATATCCTGGGACCAAAATAGAAAATCCTTCAAAAGTGTCAGTGGGGATTGCCCTCCTTTGCAGAAGATGAGCATCAATAAATTTGTGGGTTGCCCCACTGTCAATCAGGACAGATACTCTTTGGTTCATGATTGAACCTTGTACTCTTAGGGTCAAGTACTTAGGCACTCCTCTCAAAGATGCAAGAGTCCCACTCATTGGAGCAAAGGCTCCCTTCCCATCTTTGGATGGTGTTTGACCTTCCTCATCATCATCAGCGCTATGACCCCTCCTAGGTTCATCATCTTCATCTTCCTCCTCAAGATCTGAGAAGACTTCTATGTAGTGTTCTTTTCCTGCAACACATCTATGTCCCGAGGCCCATGACTCTTGGCAAGTGAAACACAGTTTCTTTTTTCTCAATTCCCTCCTGAGATCAATATCAAGAGGCTTCTTCATAGATCTCTCCTTGGGTGGAGCAGATTTTCCATCCTTCCCCTTAGAAAAGTGAGGGGCCTTGATTTGGAAAGTTGCCTTTGCTTTTGGCAAGGCATCTTGGAGGTCTCTAGCACTCTCAATGGCATCATGCAAAGTGATGGGCTTGGTAGATTCAACCAACCCATGCAAAGGTTCCTCCAGGCCATCAATGAACATGTAGACTCTCCTTGCTATAGATAGATCAGGGACCATGACTGATAATCTCAGAACCTCAGAAATATAAGTCTCTACATCCCCTTATTGCTTCAGCTTTGCAAGGCTTATGAAGGGTGCTTCAAGATCCTTCCTGTCAAACCTCTCCACCATTCTTTTAGTAAACTCAGAATAGGTAGTCACATTGTTATGTACCAATATAGACAACCCATGGAACCACCAATTGTGTGCTTCACCTTAAAAGTGCAGCGCTGCAATCTTGATGGCTTCAACCTCAAGGACTTTGTTCAACTAAAAGTAAATATCCAACTTTTCTACCCATGCCTTAGCAGAACTGGAGGATGATTCATCAAACTTAGGTAAAAAGAATCTGCCCATAGAGTGGTGTCTATCCTGATTATGAAAGAACCCACCATCCCTATACTGTTGCCTTGGTCTTCTTATGTCCTTGATGTGACAAAAGTCTTGGAAACTCAATTTATCCTTGAATCTCTGACTCTGAGAATCATACTCCACAAAGTAATATTCAAGGGAAGCTTGTTCTTGTGGTCCTTCATTCTCCACAACCAAGAAAGTAGGCATAGTGGAGTGTTGTGAAGCTTGTGGGGCTTGTGGCAGATTCACTGGTTGACCAGTCCCATGATGAGACATGTCAGAGCTTTCTCCCGGATGAAATCTCCCAAGAGATTCCCTCATTCTATCCACCCTCATCTCCTTGATCTCTCTGACAAGATCTTGCATGGCCACCAAAAGAGTTCTTGCAAACTATTCCCCTTCTTTGTCACTTGCAGTCTCAGGGGCTTTACCCTTGTCTTGATCTTCAGTAGTATAATCATACTTCTTGTGACTTCTATTCTGATACCTCTTCTCCCTCTCAGTAAGAGGTTCATCTTCTTCTGAATGCAACATGGCTATGATGCTCCAAGGAAAGCACAAGCTGTGCCAAGAAAGGAGCTCTGATACCACTGTAATATTCCAAATCAGGAATAGCATAGCAAGCCTGCTGAAATAACGCACTCCTAGGAGATTGATGTACATAAATGAGTTTACAACCATTGGATCCATTAGATCAACAGATCTGGAGTCTATATCCAAAAGAGGACAAAAAACAAATCAAACTAGGTGTGGTAAATAGATCTCCCACCACCTAGTCTAGCTGAAAAACACCCTACAAGAGGGGCTGCAGCTATGCACAACAAACTGCTTCAGAAATAACGTAGTCTTGGAAAGTATGAGCAGGAAGGCATCAAATATGATTAACTTATGAATCTACAGCAGAAAATCAGAATTATAATGAAACTCTTTCATTATACAATAGAATACATGAGGCAATAGAGCAAGAAATCCTCAGAAAAGAGAGCTACAACACATATATATCTGCAGAAATGGCTCAACAACATTATTTAAAGGAGCTTTATCAGCTACATATTACAACTCAGATCTAGGACAGATCTGTGGATGAAACATCACATCTATTTCAAATCTGGAAACTATATAGTCTTCTTTACAAGATCCCCTTGGGGTTTTGACCAAATCATGCATAAACAAGAGTAGATCTGAGTTTTAAGTTGTAGATATGTAAAATGCTGCAGTAATTTATAAATATAATATTACATTACAATAGACCAGATCTAAATAGAACATAGACCAGCAAGCTAATCCATGGATCACCAAAGTGGAAGGCAAAGCCCAACACTAGAGATCTCTCATCAAAACTGTGATCAAAACACCATGAAGAATCTCATATCAAAAAAACACAGTTCCTCAATGGAAACATCGTTGTAGCTTAAATGACATAGATGGTCAGCTGCCAAGATACAGATCTGAATTACAAATAGGAGAGGCACTCTTCCAAGAGGTTAAAAGATACACTCCATGAGAAGAGGCTCCCAAAACAAGCTAGATCTCTGCAGATCTAGAATCCCACTTGCTGCAGCTTGCAAAAGCAGACAAACCCTCACTGTATCTGCGCTGCAATTGGAAGTAGAGCTTGGCCTGAAGCCTGATACTGGATCAAATCAGCAAATACTCCTCCAAGAATCCTCAAAGGAAGAGGTGAAATCCCTGCATAGGAACTCCAAGTGCTAAGTAGCACAATCCTCCACTAAACATCAGAGAATAGTATTTATCTAAATAGACAAGATACCCAGAAATATAATCAATCAACAACCTTCTCTTGTTGCCTTCCCTTTCCTTTTATAAGATGAAAGCCTTTGCAGACCCTAAACCACCTTGATGAGTTAGCTCCTTTCACATGAGGGGCCTCCTTTTAGAACTGCGTTGTCCCTTCATGAGATACATTGAACCTAGACAATGTTGTAGATTTGGTCAATGTTGACCCAATCTCACAGCTCAAACCCCTTTCACACCTACAAGTGATTTATTTACATGGCCCTGATTTATTTGTATTCACATGAGCATTGATTTATTCAGTCTTTCCAGGAGTTTTACATGTCCTCCTTTATTCATTTATTCATGCAACAGAAAGTAAAACAAAAATTAATATTCCACTTAGCTTAGGCTAAGTAGGAATATTATAGTCTCTTTCTGGAACCATTCGGCCCTAGAAAATACAATGATTAGCCTTGAACACAAAAATATAGCTTAGGTTTCGGCCTTATACATCTAGCCTATTTCGGCCCTATTCTAGCTTGATTTCACCTTTCGTTTTGACTTGTGTGAGCCCTAAATTATCCTGTAAATTTTTTTGGCACTCCAAACTATGATCCAAGCCCTTGATTGGTTGCAATAAAGCTCACAGTTAATTCATCCCTCCATCTTAGAAGTATTTTTTATTTTAGAGAGAAATTTTGGAGGAATTAATTTGGGAACCTTGTTCAAACAAAGCATTGCATACATCTTCTCAGTCATCTTGGCAAACAAATTCAGTGACATAGGGTTGTAAGGCAAAACCATTTGAGGCACATCTCATTATTACTAAGATTGTCCATTGGGCTGATCCAAGGGCACAACCTGATACAAAGTACCAATCTTAGGGTCTAATTTGGACATTTCCAACATAGAAACTAATGGTGAATCTGCATTGTGATTGAAGCCTGTCCTTGAGAATCTTGTCTACAAACTGAGGTAAACCATGTTGCAGAAGTAAGATCTTGTATACCTTGTGCAAGTTTGACATTTGACAATGGATCTGAAGGTTATGTCTACAACCCTCCTTCAGGTCATATTTTTTGTATAGTGGTGGCCTAAATAGTGTCCTTGTAAAGTTCTGAAGCTTATGCTTGTGCTACAATTCTGAGAAAATCCTGATAATTTCTAGCAACCTTTATTTGAAGAATGCAATATTGAAATTGAAGGTTTGAAGATTGCTAAAGAAAAAAATTATGATCCCACTAAATTCAGTGTATTTGTAACTCCATTACTGTTAGTTGTCACGGATAGAGAAGGGTTAACATCTTTAGAATAAGAAGGTACTAGTGTATGTGGAGCAGAACGTTAAAGATATCAATGAAAATATATCAAGGGTTTAGTTCTGAAGCTTATGCGTGTGCTACAATTCTAAGAAAAATTATAATTAACTAATTGTAAGCAAAATACTAATTCTCCCCTTCTCAGTGTTTCCAGAATATAAGATATCAATGAAAAGGACCACAACAGATAAACTTACTCAAAATATCATATGCTATGCAAGCATTAAGTATAACACACTGTTCAATTTTCTTTTTAGTAATATAACTCATATGTTGGTTAGTCTATACATTCGTAGGAATAGTGTGTTACATATAGTCACCCTGAACATCATCAGAAATAAGGCAGCTGCATATAGGACTTATGTTAAAAATAGCTACAAACTTTACCGTTTTTACACTAAAAGACAATGACAACATGTGTACTTGAGTTTAAAATAGGACCCAACAGAACCAGGAGAAGTTGATGCCTACTACTAATTTAACAAATGCAGTATAAATTTATCTCTGTTATGAAAAAGTATCAATATCAAAGAATTTTTAATGTTGCCATAGTTTTCCCAACTCATAGAGAGGACTTATTATTCAAAAAAATAAATTATCCAAAATTGCATTTAAAATAACTATTCAAACCAATCTTCCCCTGTGTATGTATACACTTTTTTTTTCAAACAGTCATAAGAAATTTATTTTTTGTACCACATCTAAGTACACACTCATAAGTTATAGTTCAAAATTGCTCCAGAAATATCAAAAAGCACATCTTCAAGTAAAAAGCATATTCTTACAGCAATTTCGCATGATTCTATGGATAGGAAAATATTTTTCCTTGGCATAGGTTCATCATTGTCGCATAGACACAAATTATAGCATTCTACAATTATGGCTCATGTTATTTGACAAAATTTATTTTCAAATGGAAGTACCAACCAGTTTTTCAACCTAATTCTGAGCATGCATTTATAGTCCAGATTCCAGGGAGCCTTATCTATTGCATACTTACCCACAACATCTTCAGATGGCACTTCTGCTTCATTGAGAGTACTAACAAGTTTTTTAACCTGCTCCAAAGTACTATTCTACAAGGAAAACACACTATTTTCAATATAGTGCACTATAGGGAGCACTATTTTCAGTATAACTCTGAGGACTAACCCTTTCTCGTTTTCTTTCCATTCTTCTCTCTTCTTCTGTGACTGTATGAATGAGGTGTTGTTCATATTACTATTCGGCTTGGGTAGTCTAAATATCTTGATGTCACCAAGTGACTGAAATAAAAATTTTCCACCTCTGCTATAGGAGACCCTGCTTGGAGGTTTACACTACATTTGGAATCAATGTGCCTTTGTGCTTGGGGCGTGCCCATTTGAGGAAATGAATCCCCTCCTTCCTTCACTGTCCTGAACACCTTTGGACTCCTAGAGCATGAAATCAGCTGGAGGTAGACAGGTCAATCTTGGGATATTTTTTAGTTTTTGATTGTACAAATTGTTTTTCTTCTTACGTCTTTAAGACTCCTAGAGCACAAAATCAAGTGTATCTAGATGGATCAATCTTAAGAGATTTTTTATTCTTTGATTGAACAATTTTTTTTTCTTCTTACATCTTTGAGAATCCTACAACATGAAATCAACTGGACCTAGATGTATCAATCATGGGAGCTTTTGATTCTTTGATTGTACAAATTGTATTTTCTTTTTAATCATCACTAGCCTAAATTTAGATTGATCCTCTTGATTTCTTTGTTCCTTGTTCCCCTAAGATTGATTAGGAGCAGAATGAGCATCTTGCTAGAAATTCCTCAAAATATTCCCAAATTTGTGGCAAAAATTACACTTGAAAGGTAGTTGATGGTAATAAAATTCTTGGAGGAAGATCCTCTCATCCAGCTATAGAGGAATGGCCTCCACGAGGCCTTTATCCAACTCGACTTCAACACAAATACAAGACACAAAAATTTTCATCCCTTGTGTTCTTCCACTTCAAGTAACTTCCCAAAGTCACCATCGATATCCTTTAGAATAGCCTTGTCCCAAAAGATCAACAAAAAAAGTGGATGCAAACCCATAACAAAACGGGGAGAATTCCTCCATTGGATTGAAGTTTAGAGACCAAGAATTTAGATATAGTGCAACAGTGCCTAGAATCATGTAAAATAAGGACCCGAGCAAAATATTAAATCCTAATATTCTTCAGATATGAACAAGAAAGAAAAAAACACCTCTTCAAAGTGCAAAAACAAAGAGTTGTCCCTACATATTTGGAGCCCAACAATCTGAGATCCATATATCTACTACAATCGGACTATGACACAACCCAGTGAATTTACATATCAATGCTCATCGTGTGAGTATGGACACCTTTCATCAAGTTTCAGAGGTCTAGATCAACAGAGATGGGATCATTGCCTTCTTCACAAATTTTCTTGTTGGGGGCAGCTTCACAGGCATCAATAAGGCGACTAACAAATTTTCAAGAAATGTATTTGGATGATCAAAAGAAAGGTTGGAAAAATTAGTAGAGACTTGTGACATGAGCAGAATCATCCATATCGAGTAGTACCAAGGAGGGGTGTCCTAGCCCTAGGGAGGAAACAAAGATTCCAAATCAAATGCAACAACAACAGCTAGAAACCCTAGCCAAGAGGATATTGAGCGGATCTAGACAATATATCATTTGCTCTCTTAATAAACCTATACCTTACAAATACATGCAAGATGTAAGTGCTATAGTTATGTATTTAATGTTGAATGATCTATGACATATTCCAAGATGGTCCATTGTGTCTAGATCAAGTGGTTGGGAGGAATGATCGTTATCCTCCCCACCCAGCTTCAATTCTTGCAAGTGCAATGTTGGGCTCTTAATGAGCGTATTGTTTTGATGGCCTTAAGCCCTTTGTTCAGAAAGCCATGAGCTTCTATGGAATGTGCTTTACCCTGGGTACCATCCTCAGAAGAAGGGGTAGTATCCAATATGTATTTCATGGAAAAGAAAAAAACTAAAATTTAAATATAAATCTCTCTCTCTCCTCTTTAAACACACACACACACACACTATATATGTACATATGTATGTGTTTCAAGATGGCAATGAAATAGCCTAAAAGAATTGGAATTTATTAGGAGCTTTTTAAAAATTCCCTTTGCATTCTTAAATGAATAGACATGCATATGAAAGAATTTTAAATGCAATCAAATTATTTGCAATGAGGGAAAAATTAACCTAAAAAGCAATCACGAGGCTTGTGTACCCTTCGAGAGCATACATTAATTCAGAAATGTATCATATCACAATTTGTTACTTGCATATGAGTATTTATGCTGCAAAAGACATCTTGAGTCAAAGTGATATGGTTCAAAACTGTCAAACATGTTTTTCAATATACACCAGTTTAGGGTCCATTCCAGAGTCTTTTTCAACATCAAGCGATTCACAATAAATTGCTACTGAAAATATGCCTAAAATAATCATATTTTTACATTCGCAATTTATTAACATGTAATTTACACTCGGAAGCACTGGAAGGATGAAATGGGGATTGATATATAAACCATTTCATTGCTTTCCCTGTAATTGACTTCCAAGGCACTGAATTCATCTGAAGGACGACTAGATCTCTTCGAGAGTCTGTCCCTTTGTTTCAGGTACACACAATGCCACAAAGATGAGGATTAAAGCAGATACAATAGCAAAAATCATGAATGTTCCTGCAACAAAAAAGACTAGCTCAATAACCAAATAGGAAAGTAAATAAGGAAACACATAAGCTGTAATCCAAAGACAAAAAAATTTGTCGTACGACTTGCCCAATCGTTCAAGACTAGTCAATGATAGTTACAGACTGACTTCCAGGGGCTACTCTCATCATGCGAAGGACCTAAAGGCCATTGTAATCAAGTGAATCCCAGACAGAAATCTCTGATGCCCATGGCTTAGGCAAGCATTCAAAGGAACTATAATTAAATTTACCAAACCTTACCTACAGAGCTCCACTGCAAAATTAAATTGATAGTAATTGTTATTGCCCACGATGTCAACCAATTTGATAAAGTAGCTACACTACCACCCACACCCTTGACATTAGCAGGGAGTATCTGTAGTAGGAAAGGATGATGCAAAAGAAATCATTGCTTCTATTGTTTAAACTGTTGCATAAAGATACTGGTTGAACTGTGAACATAATGATATAATGGAATTAGATCAATATGAAGAAAAGAGGATGCAATATTCAATTTGTGCTGACAAGCAGTCATCTCATAGTGAATATCTAAGAAGGTACATTACCTCAGACATAATAATGCATGGGATTGCCCCAACACCAAGTGAGAATGAAGCAATATAAATCTATAATGAAACCATCAGCCAATAAGATTAACTATTTATCACATGAAAGATGATGGCAGCAACTACAAGCCCATGTTAACATTTATACAATACTCTGACAACTGGAACTCTAAAACGTACTAGCAGACTCACTAAAGCCAAAACCGTGAAGAATGTTTCATATTGAGAATCTGCTCTAGAATGAGCCTGAAACAAGAAGAGAATAAATATAGCCCTCACATAGCCAAACAAGGAATTTCATATAATATTCAAACCATACCTTTGAAACATCTTGTTTCAATTAAATTATATGTAATAAGCAGAGTCACAGACTGAATATATGAAATATTTTATAGGAAAGGTTCATGAAGATTTAAGCAGAGTAGAGCATTATAAGATTATTGGAGAGACATGCCTTCAAGTAAAATGAGAAACTAACGAGGAAAAGACATACGGCCATGCCCCCAGATGAGACTTGTTAACAACAACAAAATTTTATGTAAATGTTTTTAATTGAGATCGGATTCATGAACATACCACAGTCAACTATAAACCATTTTCTCACCATAAGGAGGAGACATTGCCCAGCTTTATCCATAAGCCATACAACAACTTCATTCATGATGACCTGTACAATAGTTTACTTAACATCCCTCAAACAAAAAAATTTGACTCTAATACTAGGGATAGAAAACCAACAACTTAGTGGAGCTCTACAGGACTTAAAGAGAAAACCTAGATGGCACCAAGTCCAAGTGATGCAGCATTGGAAGATGAATTTCCTGTAAATGTTCAAGACAAAGAGTTAATTCAAAGTTCAAACATTACTGAAGCCAAGACAAAGATGTTGATATTAACTGTTTGAGTTTGATATATATATTTCCTGAAATAAAAGTTTGTTATTTTCCATGCATTAACTTTTGTTGTGAGAAGCTCCTAAAAAATCCACAGATCCAACACATTTTTTCAAACTGCTACCATAAAACAGAAAGAAACCCATATCTTGATAAACAACAACAATATGGAGAAACCTATGTCCGCTAAGAACTCACCTGTAGATTTGAAAATGTTACTGTTGTAAAACATGATACCATTAATTCCACTTAATTGTTGCAAAAGCAGCAGTCCAATGCCAATCTATGATATCCCATTTAGATGCGCTAATGTCAGTATAGAAAACTACAGTTCATTCTCATTTCATAATAACAAAGATGCCTCCACCTATCAAATAAGATTTGCAAATCTACCAAATCAAATGACATTCAAAATGTGACTCACGGTCAAAGGCAGTGCATATCTGTGCTCAAAAAGCTCTGATATCTTGATGCTACTTTGTTGAGTACCCGTCTCCATGATACTCTGAAACACAACAAAATTTCAATTAGTTAGAAGATAATTATCCCAATATAAGAAAAGGATTAATTCATGTGATATGTATTGTGAAATACACAGACCATTTGCAAAGGCCAAAAAACTGAAAGAAATAAGAAAAACACACAGACTTTTGAAAATGGAAATGGAAAGGAAAATGAATGATGGATGAGAAATGAATTAAATATTGGGAAACCATACAGACAGAAGGAAAGTGTAAACAACTGAATGAGCACATTTGCTGCAAAAAATACCCTGTTTTCAACTGCTTCTAGAGAAACATCGGCATCAGAGCCTCGGAGAGCCTGTAATGAATCTTCAAAATTTTTATTACTAATCTTTGCCTGCATGTACATTTCCATAAAGAATGAGAGCTTACCGATAATGGATGATAGTAAATAAGTAATAGGGACACCTAAAGAAAATGTCATATCACTTTAGTGTACATGCTTGAATGTGATACTAACTCACTAGCCATCTTGGTGATTCCAAGATAAAGAAGAGTCCAAGCACCAAAAGGGCACAAGGAATTATGCCTGCCCAGTTAAATATGTCAGTATATGCCTATTATTTGGAAAATGATAAAGGATCTCCATAAGATATCCCCAACAAAAATGAATTCAAGGTACCTATAATTGCAAGAGGCCTCCAGGAAATGAATAGTCCAAACAAGTATGCCAGCAAAATACCAACTGTCACTGAGAGTTGTTAAAAAAATCAACAGTTATGCTTAATATTGATATTATAATCAAACATCTAGGCCACCGAAGAAAGGGACAATAGAGGAGAAAGAAAGCACTATAGAGGGGAACATAGAGGAGGAAATTGTTTGTACGCTAGTAGGATTAAGTACCCCAACCAAACCTCAAGGAAGGAAATAAAATAAATCCCTCACATACTTTAAGACCATAAAGAGTAACAAGATCAGATAAGGGAAGCCTCAACCTCCTTCTCCAACGCCCATCACTATTGAGGAATTAGTCAGTTGTCAAAAGGAGGAATATAAGAAAGAAAATAGACAATAAGGCAAATAACCTCCAATAAAATCAAGTGAAAACAACCACATATCTAACAAAGAAGGTTGTGTATCAAGGAAACCAATATTTCAGGAAAATCCATTAAGCTATAGGAAGGACCTGTAGAGCCAGAGAAAAAAATTGTGCAGCGAAAGGAAGAGACAAAACACCTACAAAATGGGACTGTGGGGCTACAGGAATAGGATCCCAATTTATAGGAGCTTGTCCACTAGCCATATCATGGATATTACTATGCCTATATTGAGGCATGAAAGATAATCCCTACTTACTTTGTAGTCCAACTATTCTTTGAATTATAAAAGGAAAGGGTTAGGACTCATAGATGGATTCAAATTTCCAAATAAAAAAGGGTTAAAGATGTGGGTATTATAGAGGGGAAAATGAAGGAGATAGGGTAAGAGATGGTTGAAATTATGTTCAAGGAAACCAATATAATGGACCACATGCAAAAGGAGAATAAAAAGCTGAAGGCCTAGCTACATGAAACAGAGGAAAAACTTTCCAATATGGATAGTTTTTCCATGGAAGCCACACACTCTAGACATCCATTAAAAACATACTCTTTATTCGTCAAATACTAATGGTGTCAATTTTATACTAGAGTATTAGCCCAACAAGGATCCCCTCCTTTCCAAAACATCAAAACATTCATTATTTTTTTCCTTAGGTGTAACATTCAAGATAGGGATAAGATGGCAGAATTTTATATGGATAGTTTAATACTGCTTGCTATGAATGTGTGGGACCCCAACTCTCAGCTAGGTGATGTGAAATTTATTTCTTTAGCCTCTTGGATGACCTGTGAAGAGACCATGGCAGAATAAATCAAAAGAATCATGGAAAAAGAGATATAATAACCTTTGTGGATCATGGAACAACTACAAGGCCCTCACATTATCACTATTAACCAAATGATTATAGTAGAAGATCGAACAATGACAACTGTCTACAAAAAAAAATAGGAGTAGGAAAAACTTCATTTTAAAGATACCTTTAGATTTTTGGGAGATGAGAGCCTGCAAGCATGCCAAAGAAGGTGGCATACCTTGCTGCACAATTTTTGAATAAAGGAATATCATTCACCAAAGAGGTTGAGGAGTGTTTTGGATAGAAGAAAGATTAATGAGCCAAAACAGATTTAAATCATTCCAAAATATCTCTCGTTTGATTTAATATTCCACCACAAGGTCGAGAGTAGTAATTTCAAAGAATCAAGAGTATTCGTTCAAGTGCTTGTCTTAGGAAGTGGGTCACTAACACTTTATAGTATTTCTCTTGGATAGAAGGGGCTCCAAGGAGACATTAGTTGTCAAAAGGAAATAGTTAAGGTCGTTGGTTGCTATGGGGTTGTTTTTGGCTCCTTAGTCTTAATTGCATGCTTGTCTTGCTCAAATGCAAACCCTCTATATTCTGGTGTACATTGTTGCAGGGTAATAATTGATAGTCAATAGAGTTGGTGATATCTTTGATTATGCGATACTTAATAGCAGCTGGTGGTATATAACTTGGTAGTACTCAATGATCAGTGATACTCAATTGTGCTTGATGGGTACTGGATACTTTTTTGTATGCCAAAGAAATTATTTACCAGCTAGGTTGAGCCTATAAGTTAAATCATAGTGATGTGATGTACCTTTCTCTATTGATATAGATCATAGTCCTAAAGAAGACTTTGAAAATCTGATAGATGGTTATGGAAAGGATATTGGACTAAAGAATGTTGGATAAATGCAATCCTTCTATAGTCCGATGTGGCATTGCTCCAGGGTAATAACTGATACTCAATAGAGTATCATACATCAGTGATATGTCACTTCATAGTACTTGCTGGTTTCGATATTCAGCTATGCTTGATGGGTGCTAGATGCTTTTTCATATGTCAAAGAACTTATTTTCCAATGAGGTTAGGCCTTCTATGTTAAATCATAATGATGTGATGTATTATTCTCTACTTATTTAGGACGCTTATGTGTCATAAGAGAGACATTTTGGCGACCCAAGAGTGTCAGTCTGACAAAAATATAGAGAAGGGTATAAGCTCAACTTGTTATTCATAAGTATAATGGCTTTGATTCAAATGTTACAGGAGTTTAATGCCTTCCATGTGCTAAGAGAACTTAACAAGAGTACAGACCATACAACTGACCAAGCCTCACCCTTTGGAGTCGTGAGTTTTTCATTTAAAACATATGATATCAAGAGTAGTTAGGGTAATTTTCAACTGTTATCGTGGGGCCTTACAAGCTTCACAGACTCTTGAAGTAGCATTTTAGAAATCACATCCCTAGAAGTCTCCATGGGATGTCTACACCCCTGGTTATCACCGGAACACATTTCTGAAATTGGGATCCTTGAAATTGGTCACTCTTTTCAGCCTTTCCCCCATCTTCAAAAGGAAATTACTTTATACATAGAATTTATCTCCTACATGCATTGAAATCACACTCTTCCAGTTCGAGGAAGTTGTGACATTTTGGAAAAAATATTGATGATAGTATCCTTTATAAATTCTAATGATGGGACTTGTTCTCAATCAAAGTTGTGAACAAGTCAGGACCATTGATAGTATGATGCAATTTGTATCTCTATGTCGATCTACCGAGGTAGTATGATGCCATTGTTAGATCTAACTCTTGTTTCTCACCTCAAGTTTGATCTACCTACAATGGCACCCTACTCAGAAATAACATAAGGATCCAGGATTTATGCATGCATGAATAAGACCAGTCCTTATACTTATTTTTCAATCCAAGTTCAAGTGTTGGAACTTGGGATATGATGTCACTTGTAACATACCCCCATGCGTAATGGTGATTTTTTTGTTCCTTTTTATGTTTGGGTGATCCACTATTCCTTGAATGGCTTAGTTTTGACCATTCTTATGCTATTTTTCCAACACCCTTTTGCTGAGGTTGGGCCTAACATCATTGTTCTATTAGATGTGTTCTATAGGTTTGAAACTCGTTGGTTGCATTTACAAGACTGGAAGGATATGCTTGAAAATCATCCAAGGGATTCAATAGAAGAGGATTGTAAAGAGGGAAATGAAACCTACAAATATCATTTCATATTGCTACCTCTAAAGAAGTCCTATTTTTTGCCTCAAAGGGAGGCCTCTATACGTTGCTATACTTGCATTCATTTAATACATGGTGCATGTGGGAAGGGTCATCAAGTGTATACCCAATTATAAACTATTGAAGCAGGCGATTACTCTTGCCATTTTGTACAGAAGTGTTATTGAGGCAAAACCAATAACGTAATATTGATATGTCAGGTGTACACATGATTAACGTTCCTGTCCAGTCTACATCATGAAGCTCTTGTGAAATAACATCAAAATCTGCGGAAATGCCAGTGCAAAGATTAACATGTCCAGAAGTCTTTCATCGAATGGAGATGTTTCTTCAGTGGCAACGCAGTTTACTTCACGGGAAAATGCTGCGGGAGGGGGGGTGAAGCCAATGCCGGACTTACTCAAAACTTTGCCTTTCTTCGCCAAAACGCCTGCTCCTGGCGGAAAATGGCTGGCGTACTCTGCGGATATCATATCGCTGTCGTGTCGACGATAACGCGCTGAATAATTCTTCGCCAGTGTTCCATCATTAATTTCATTAGATATTCAGTAACGATGGCGTAATGTGATGTCCAGCAGATAAACCATCACACCAGCAACACACACCAGACACCAGGTTGGGTGGAAACTGGTGAAGGAAAACCGCTTCGCTGATTGTCTCGACCTTCAATATTTTATTATAAAGCATCTTACAACCATGTCTTCTTTGTGGCAGACTCATGCAACCTGCCAGGCACCCGCAGAGGGCTGCTCTCATTTTGACATCCTGGAAGGGCTACGACCCTATTTGTTTGCAGGCCTACAGGAAGGCTACGCTCCCCAGGCGGGCTACCAGCACCAGAAGCACCACCATGGACCCGAACATCAGTGCTGCTGAATTAACGCATGCAATTTAAGCTCGGGAACATCGACCAGCAAACTTTTCTATGCGGCGTAATCAAAATTGAGCAACCGGATCATCGACAGCGGATAGCGATGCAACGGCGAACGGAATCTGGTTTCTTCATACTTCAGCAAACTGGATTTTTATTACCGCGCAATTCACTGATCCTGCGTATATACGCGCTTTCACAAATACCAAACCGCGTATACATCTGCACACATTTCAGAGCTGATTTCAATTCCCATACGCGCTTTCACTGAATTCAAGCCGCGTATATACGTGCTTTCTCCTTGACGAACCTGTGTATAGATCTTCAGACATTTTAGGGCAGTGCAGCTCTCCAGAACAGATAAACAGCTCAGATCTTCATTCTTTACTTCAGCACAGATTCGCCAGATCACAGATCTAATCATTCCATAAACAGATCCAGAAGAAACAAATACATTTCAGATCTAGAGATCCCTCTTCATCATTTTCTTCATAGGTGCATCATAGATTCAGATCTATAATCAAACTGTTACCCTTTCCATTCAGATATACTTCAAAGATAAGTATTCATTCAAACCCAGACATCTTGCACACCCTTGCACAATGATTCTCTTCCCCTTATATAGATTTAGCCTTTGTCAATACCATGAGCCAAAACCACATTCCTTCCGATGGTATTCTTGGACGGGATCATATAGACAATCCAACGCTCAATACAATGGGTCAGTACCATGGTAGTAACCCCTAGTTCTACACATTTAGAGTGCAATTTATCATACGCGACTTGGCACGTACTTTTCTGCGTGCATACGCGCCTTCTCCTTGACAAACCCGTGTATGCCTTGTAACACACCTTTTTCATCATTATTCTTGCACATACTGATATTTATTTCTCTAGTACTTCTGAGCTGCTCTGTAGACACATCAGATTTACATATTAATTAGTATATCAAGTCAGTTTCCATCAAGTAAAACTTCCATCAAGTAGGTTGCCATCATCTTTATCAAGTGGGTTGCCATCAAGGACAACACTCTGCATCATATTGCCAACAATCTCCCCCTTTGGACTTGATGGCAACCATGATGGTGTTTGGTCACGATCAACAGATAGATACATTAAGCATAATGATATTCTTCCCCTATTCAAACACCATGTCACTCTCCCCCTTTGACATCAAGGGCAAAGGGCGGATCAAAAACCAACACAAGATTTTTCTCCTCATGTAGAAAGAAGAGCACTGTAGATCTGATGTGCACTGAAGTTACTATGCTCCCCCTGAGTTCATGCTGAATGTTCAAACATATTTTTCAATGAAGTACATGACTCTATGACCTTTCCTATCACCAAGGACTCATACTTACATCAATGATCCAACCAAGTGGATTTACATATGTGACACAAGTACCCAACCAAGTGGGTTTACACATTTTTGACTCAGCTGCCCAACCAAGTGGGTTTATAAATTTGAACAAGTCCTTACATGACTGGATATTACAAATATACATCATAGGTCTCAACATGACCTTTTTCATCAAATTACAAATATGACCTTTTGTAACAAATACCAAAAATACCTCAAGAGAGAGATCATGTTTCAGAATCATCATAATGCCAACAATGCATTATGCTCAGCAAGGCTAATGCTCCCCCTGAAACTGTGCATCCACGCATCCTTTCCATATGACCAAGGCTCCTCCTTAGCTTGTGCAACTTGAATACTTTCAACAACAAGTCATCAGCAACAATCTCTGCATGATCTGTCTGTATCTCTGAATCATAAGACTTCCATCTCATCCATGTGTGAAAGCAAGGAATACTCTTCAACAAAAAGAAAACAGGGCTCATCCATAAACTCATCATAATAAATCATGTATCATGTCATCATCATTTAGAACTGAGACATAAGCAGGTATAATGTCAATAATGCAATCATTAATAGTCATATTGATGCTCCCCCTAAACCTGTGCTCCTGATCTTCAGCTGTCATACAAATTTTCTTGTCACAAGTGCATACGCGACTGTCTCCACTGTAACTCGCGTGTATACGCGGATTTAGTTCACTGAACCCCTGTATGGTAAGTGAAACATTGAAATTTTCACATTCCTTCATCTCCCCCTAAAGTTGTACCACCTGTACCTGTCTTCTTCACATCAGATGCTCTGTCAGAAATAAATATAACCAGAATAATGAGAATCATCATACATTGCTCCCCCTGTGATGATACATTACTAATCTCTATGATGTATCTCACATCATTCCTGCAGTCATTATGAGAAGTAAGATTTAGAAGCGGATGACTGCAGTAGGGTCAATATTCCCTACATTTCTGACCGGTCCTCCTTCTTTTTCCAACTTTGCTTGAACTTTCTTATCGTGTGCTGGAAATTGTCCAATTTCTCAGATCTGTTCATCCTGCATTCTTTTTCCACATGTCCATACTTGTTACAAGCATAACATCTTATGTGACCAGAAAAATAAGCATAATGATTATACTGTGTGCTTCTATTCCTTCTTCTATTGTAATCAGCTGCTTTATGACCAAACTTGCTGCATGAAAAACAATATCCCTTAAAGAAACCAGAGTACCTTTCTGTGTAGAATTTGTTTGTTTGTGACTGAAACAATCTGCTTCTGCAATTTGCTGCAACATGCCCATAATTATGACATTTAAAGCATTCAACATTATTGAATGATTTCCTTTGAGTGTTCATGATTGTCGGTTGACTTCTTGTTTCTTTCAACTCTTCAGGTTTTGCAATGACATCCTTTGAGTCTTTAGCACTTCCTTGTGAACTAGATTCTCCTTTAACAGTTTCATGAAAACCAAGACCAAGTTTAATAGCAGGAGACCTTTGATTACTAAGAATATTGTCCATAATCTTAGTACTTTCTTGAAACCTCAAGAGTTTATCCTTTTCTTCTAATTTACCTTTGATAATGTTTACCTCAACCTCCAATTCTTGGCATTTCTTCTTCACGCTTTCTTCTTTCCTTCTTCCGTCTTCTGCTTGATCATTCAGATTTAAAATCTCTTCTTTCAACCCATTTTCTTGTTCTTCAAAAGTTTGTAAGAGTTCTTCATTCTTCTTATTCGATGCTTCAAGATCTGCTTTCAGAGAGATGACTTCTTCTTCAAGTTCTTTAGTCTTCTTATTTGATTTTTCTAGATTTGCTTTCAGAGAGATGTTTTCTGCTTCAAGTCCTGCATTCTTCTTGTTTGATTTTTCCAGATCTGTTTTCAGAGAGATGTTTTCAGCTTCAAGTATTTCATTCTTCTTATTTGATTCTTCCAGATCCTTTTTGATGGAGACGATTTCTGCTTCAAGTCCTTTACTTGGATTGGTTACATTATCGTACAACCTTTTCAGTCTAGAGATCATATATTTGTAGATAGATTCTCTTTTATTAAATAATCTTTGTTGATCTTCAACTTGGATCATGAGAACTGTTTCTTCATCCACAGCATTACTTTCATTATCTTCATCATTGCATGCATAAGACAATAAATCCCAAGGACAGCAATCACTACTTGATTCATCTTCTTCATTTTCTGCTGCACAAGTTTTCTGAGATATCTTCTTTCTTTGAGGAGCCTTCTTCTTTTGCTTCTTTCCCATTGTGACGGATCTCCTTCAAGCGATCAAGCTTCTGCAGAAGGACCTCCTCTGATACCAATTGTTGGGAAAAATACTGAGAGGGGGGGGTGAATCAGTATTTAGGGCATACTCAATTATTTTTACTTTTTCTTACTTGAAAACACATACGCGACTTTCATGTAGCCAACTCGCGTATACACGTGGATATACTTAATAAAACATGCGTATGTCCAGCAATCTTATTATGCAGATAATTCTTCACTTATATCATTCCATCATTCATTAATTATATGTTCAATAAACAGTAAGCATGAGCAGTAATAATAGAATAAACCATCACATATAAGCAACACACATGAACACCAGGATTTTAGGTGGAAACCCAAGTCAGGAGAAAACCACTGCTGCTGTTGTCTCAGCCTTCAATATTTTATTATAGAGAAAACATCTTACAACCATGTGCGGCGCGGACTGCTACCGGCACGAGGCACCCACTGAGAAGGCCTGACCTTCTCTCGTTTACCGGCCCTCTCCACCGGAAAGGCTACGACCCCCTGCTCTCGTTTACCAGCCTCACTTGGAAGGGAGCTACAACCCCCTGCTCTCGTTTACCAGCCTCACCTGGAAGGGAGCTACAACCCCCTAACTGAAGGCTACAACCCTCAGCACCACCATGGACCACTTTTCATCAATTTTCATACTGGATCCAACCCATACAATTAAGCTCAAGGAACTTTCATCAAACCAACAACTTGCTCTATAGCAGCATAATCAAAATTCGAACAACCCAGATCATCATTGACAGATAGCAGTAAAACAGCAGAACAGATCAGACATTTCATACCATATACTTCAGCAAACCCTAGTTTTCATACGCGCCTTTTATTCACTGATCCTGCGTATATACGCGCTTTCACAAATACCAACCCGCGTATACATCTGCACACATTTCAGAGCTGATTTCAATTCCCATACGCACTTTCACTGAATTCAAGCCACGTATATACGTGCTTTCTCCTTGACGAACCTGCGTATAGATCTTCAGACATTTTAGGGCAGTGCAGCTCTCCAGAACAGATAAAAATCTCAGATCTTCATTCTTTACTTCAGCACTGATGAAAAGAGATCTTGGGGTATTGCCAAAATCCCCTTTCATGTAGAAATATCGAGCCTTGACCTGTGGGTTATGGCCCACGATCTGAACTAAAAATTTCACTACGCAGCAATAAGATCGTTTTAAGAGGTTCAAACCATATACTCCACACCTCAACGTCCGGCTATGGAAATTCAAAGCCAGTATTTCATTTGAAATCGAATACCAACACATCGATTTTCCCTTTCATCCAACGATATACATCCTTTTGCCATCGAACTCCATGAACGCTTATGGAATTTCATAATGCTCCTCCACGTTATTCAAGTTTGACTAACGCTTTCACACATCGACTGTTGCTGTGGAAATTACATAACTCGACATTTAACATTACAGCTCAACCTCATATAAACGCTGCATTTACTCTGTGTTAACTCTGCAAATTGATTCATCACTCCTCCATGTATGGTCCGCATGAATCTGAACCCAATCAATACGAGGTCTGTGCAACATAGATCACAATTGAACAGTAATTATTCTCAATCACAATTTTGCCAGACTTAAGGAGCATCTTCCTTTAAGTTTTTAAATGCATGGGCTCCTCTTGCTCGGATTTATTGCAGATCAAAACTCACTCAACTTATAAATGATTTCATTGGACTCACACACAACTTGCTCTAACACTTTTGAAATGAGCAGAAAATAGCATTGATTTTCAATAGTGACGCACAACTACAAACAACGCACAACAATAGAAAATGATTCCTTCGTAGATGGCACATAGGTGAATGTTCAAATACACAGAGATCTACAATCAAATCAATACGCGGCTATTTCATATTGACTACAACCTATGACGCCCATGACGTCCTATTGGGCCTGCACATTTCCAATGGCCGCCCTCTTCAAATTGTAGATTACAATATATAAAAATTGAAATAGCGTGGATCACGACAGATCCAAAATATCCTCCTACACGTAATCAACGACTCCCTAGAATTGATTCAATGAATCCCTAAGACCTCGTAAGGATCTCGATTCATGCTTATCTCAATGCAACGATAACGTCTTTGTATATTTGTGCTCCAGTTTTACCTTCCACAAGGCTCGCTCTCCTTAAATCTAGAAATGATGTGGCTTCTAGATGCGATGCTGGTTGATGGCAATTGATGCTCCTGCATCAGACTCCCGAGGTACAAAAATTTTATGACCTCTTGGTCATATGCTTCTCGTGGTCCTTAGCAATTCTACCACTGCATTTCTTCAGTGGAACTGCCTTCATGATCTTTTGTGAGCTGCAACCAACCTCTGCAGTAACAGTCTTCCTCTGTTACATGATACCTCACCAAGCCCTCCTCACTCGGTCTTTTGGCATCCTTCTGGTTCTCTTCTCTGGAACCAATTGAGCACACCTTGCTCTTAGGTTGCTGCAAATCTTCTCACCTTTCGTTGCCACCATCTGCACGACGGTAAGACCATAAACTCTCTAGTTTTAACACAACTGTACCTCTTTCCCCTTCTACTTGCATTCTTCTTCCTTCTCGCAGGAAATCCTTTCCCTGCTCTGATACCACTTGATGAAAAGAGATCTTGGGGTATTGCCAAAATCCCCTTTCATGTAGAAATTTCGAGCCTTGACCTGTGGGTTATGGCCCACGATCTGAACTAAAAATTTCACTACGCAGCAATAAGATCGTTTTAAGAGGTTCAAACCATATACTCCACACCTCAACGTCCGGCTATGGAAATTCAAAGCCAATATTTCATTTGAAATCGAATACCAACACATCGATTTTCCCTTTCATCCAACGATATACATCCTTTTGCCATCAAACTTCATGAACACTTATGGAATTTCATAATGCTCCTCCACGTTATTCAAGTTTGACTAACGCTTTCACACATCGACTGTTGATGTGGCAATTACATAACTCGACATTTAACATTACAGCTCAACCTCATATAAACACTGCATTTACTCTGCGTTAACTCTGCAAATTGATTCATTACTCCTCCATGTATGGTCCGCATGAATCTGAACCCAATCAATACGAGGTCTGTGCAACACAGATCACAATTGAACAATAATTATTCTCAATCACAATTTTTCCAGACTTAAGGAGCATATTCCTTTAAGTTTTTAAGCGCATGGGCTCCTCTTGCTCGGATTTATTGTAGATCAAAACTCACTCAACTTCTAAATGATTTCATTGGACTCACACACAACTTTCTCTAACACTTTTGAAATGAGCAGAAAATAGCATTGATTTTCAATAGTGACACACAACTACAAACAACACACAACAATAGAAAACGGTTCCTTCGTAGATGGCACATAGGTGAATGTTCAAATACACAGAGATCTACAATCAAATCAATACGCGGCTATTTCATATTGACTACAAACTATGACGCCCATTACGTCCTATTGGGCCTGCACATTTCCAATGGCCGCCCTCTTCAAATTGCAGATTACAATATATAAAAATTGAAATAGCGTGGATCACGACAGATCCAAAATATCCTCCTACATGTAATCAACGACTCCCTAGAATTGATTCAATGAATCCCTAAGACCTCGTAAGGATCTCGATTCATGCTTATCTCAATGCAACGATCACGTCTTTGTATATTTGTGCTCCAGTTTTACCTTCCACAAGGCTTGCTCTCCTTAAATCTAGAAATGATGTGGCTTCTAGATGTGATGCTGGTTGATGTCGATTGATGCTCCTGCATCAAGCACAGATTTGCCAGATCACAGATCTAATCATTCCATAAATAGATCCAGAAGATACAAATACATTTCAGATCTAGAGATCCCTCTTCATCATTTTCTTCATAGGTGCATCATAGATTCAGATCTATCATCAAACTGTTACCCTTTCCATTCAGATATACTTCAAAGAGAAGTATTCATTCAAACCCAGACATCTTGCACACCCTTGCACAATGATTCTCTTCCCCTTATATAGATTTAGCCTTTGTCAATACCATGAGCCAAAACCACATTCCATCCGATGGTATTCTTGGACGGGATCATATAGACAATCCAGCGCTCAATAAAATGGGTCAGTACCATGGTAGTAACCCCTGGTTCTAAACATTTAGAGCGCAATTGATCATACGTGACTTGGTACGTACTTTTCCACGTGCATACGCGCCTTCTCCTTGACAAACCCGCGTATGCCTTGTAACACACCTTTTTCATCATTATTCTTGCACATACTGATATTTCTTTCTCTGGTACTTCTGAGCTGCTCTGTAGACACATCAGATTTACATCATTAATTAGTATATCAAGTCAGTTTCCATCAAGTACAACTTCCATCAAGTAGGTTGCCATCATCTTTATCAAGTGGGTTGCCATCAAGGACAACACTCTGCATCATATTGCCAACAACACTCAAGTGAAGGAAATATCTCATATAAAGACCAACTATATATGAAAATCACACAAATTATACCAATTAGTCTTATGCTACCATTATAGTGTAAAAGACTCCATGACTCAACTATCTTTTGCAAAATTTTAAAGGAAAAATGCACAACTAATTTCAGTTGGTTAACACAAACACCAAAGTTGGATAAGTGCACTAGTTTGGTGGTCAATGGGAAATAAGTTAGTGATGGTAATAATGTTGAGCCACTAGATGTGAAGTTTAGCTATGGCCATTTCCTTGTTACTGTAGCAGGATATACTTCCCATTAATTAAAACATGGCTCCATTTCCTTGCTACAGTAGCAAGACACACTGCCCAATAATTAAAACACAACCCCATTTCTTTATTGTTGTAGCAAGGAAAACTACCCAGTCATTAAAACACGACTCCATTTTCTTTCTGTTGTAGCAAGACAAACTTCCCAACAATAAAAAATGACCAAAAATATTTGATAACATCACCTTGTACACTTTACTAAGGTAAATAAAAATATTAGGTATATCCATAAAGGATACCTCTGGAAATAATACATGTCTATTATTTATAATATTGTGTCCATTAAAAAATACACCGTGTTTAATGTTAAATTTAGACTAATACTTGACATCATGCCCAAGCATGAATACACTATGGCAACACCTTGAAATCATGCCCAACAAGGATAGCCTATTTTCATTTATTATCAGTGTGTATAAATGCTTCTAACAACGTAATGCATAACAATATCACACAATGGCTACATAATTAGGAAGCTACAAATATTTCATACTGTCTTAGGTTTCTTTTGGATTTGTAGCTACAATTAATATAACTAAAAAAGTTTAGGTTCTATTAGTAATAAGTATTGGGAGATAGGCCAAATACTGGATTCCAAATTTCTCGGAATCACTTCCTCGACATGTGCTCCACATCACCTTCCACTTCCTCTCCATGTCAGTGCCATGTTAGTGTAATGTTTTCACCATGTCATCACCACATCACCAATGAGCCATGTCATGATGATACACCATCTACCACATAGGTGTGCCACATCATTCTACTTCAGTGCCACAACATCATGAACCAAATAACAATGACATGTTATCTTCCATGTGGGTGTTCCACATTCCAATGAATATATTACTGTTCTTCACTGAAAATTGAGATTTTGATCTTCAAACAGTCTACAAACAGAGATTTTCGGACATATTCTCTGAGATTTTCAGTGACCTATCTCTGAGGTTTTTCGGTGACAAGACAAAAGTAGTATGCCTTGACCCATAGGAAGGCACCTACAGGTAGACACAACAACCTTCGCCATCAATAGCATAACATGCTCCCTTTTCCTTGCTTAGAAAAATGAGAAAACAAGAGCACGCGGCAATGTGTTTTTTTGGAAAAATGTGGAAGAATTACGTGAAAAAGTTAACATAATTATATTTCATGGATTTTCCACATTGAGAAATTTGTGCGCTTATATTTTGAAAAACACCTTTGAGATTCATCTTTGATGGCTCAACGTTGTGTCTGTGTGTGAGCCAACACACATACACACACAGAGATTACACACACATACATAAGCGTAATTATTATAAATATTGATGTAATTCAATTAGAAAATATGCGACACTATGGACCTATAACCAATACCAACTTTTTAACATTATAAAATATATCCTAACTCGAAAAAAAAGTAAGAATGATTTTGTTTCATGTAGTGAATTCTTGGCATTAAAATGAATCGGTAGAGAAAATTTAGATACCTTGCATAGAATAAATAGTTAGTGATGATAGATTGATGTTTGTAGGAAAATTATAGGCCAATTTTCCATCATAAAGCCATCCTTATTTTTGGGGTTTGTCCCCTAGCCTTCATTGTCAGCCCCCCTAGTTGGGGGTGACAATTGTCTTATCCATCATTCTACTGGTTAGTGGCTTATCCCCTTCTATGATGATGAGCATGAGGAGATAATATAAGATGCAATAAGATAATTTTATTAGTGTCTAAGTGACCACAAAACTAGGTCAACCTAGCTAAAATTGAGATTGTGATCTTCAAGAAAATTTATCATGATCTGAATGAGGAGGAGGATATTTGTAGATCTCATTGTGTTCACTTAGTACAATAAACCTTGTGTTGGGTGAATCCTTCAACCTTGCAAGACTGGGCTGAGTGGGGAGATTTGAATCCTGGGCAGAAATCATTTTACGTACATGGAGTAACCCCTAGAAAAAAACTCAAGGAATCAATGTAATTTGTTAGATCTAGGTCCAACTTTCTAACCTGCACCTGGACCTACAAATGAAGGTTGGAAACTTGACACATATTATAACACCACCATACCAAGTAAATTTGTTGCAATTTTAAGCATTTTTAAATAAAATTGTATTTAATATTTCTTTTTTTTTCCATATGAGATATGAGATTTCAACTCCAAATAATTGGCATGTTTTTTGGAACTAAATGACCCAAGGGAGTTTATGACCTAACAGACTAAACTTCCAGAAAATGGTGGTAGGGAGTAATTGGCTACAAATACTCTAGGTCCATTCCTAGGCTAATATAGCAGATATATAATTACCAGAACAAGGGCGCTCATTCTACTACAAAAGGGGTCATTGGGTTGGGGAACCCACATATATTAAATTTATGTTGTTGGCCAAGAGGAAGGCCTTCCAAAATAAATGAGGTGAAGAATGGCTATTTTGACTCGATATAGGCCTTCCAAAATAAATTGAGCCAACGTTGTATGTGCCAATTATTCCAATGGTCCTTGTAACTGGAATGTGAGGGAATTGGAACTGGTTGGGGTTCCTTTATACCTAAATACAACCCAAGGGAATGCGATAAGATGGATACGATATAATGGTGGTTATATCACCATAACCAGAGCAAGTAAGTATAACCATAAAAACAAAAAATATTTCAATGTTTAAAAGCATGTTCAAACTTACAATCAAATAGAGGAAAAAACACATACAAAAAACCAGATAATAATCATGAACAAGCTTCATCTTGAATTATGAAATCTAAAGGAACTTACAAAATTTGGCACTACGAACCTGGTCAAGCGTACAAGAAAAAAGATCCTGGACATGACCCTGGTTGACATGTTGTATTGCTCATGATGCAAGAGGATTTGTACCTGCACTGCCAAGTCATTAAAAATCCATAATTATCTATACAATAAATACAAGTAATTGATGTAGTATTTTTTACTCTAAGATGCATTCTTATGATAATGTTAGAACATATGTTGACAATGTCAAAACATACCTGAATAAGCTCCTCTTCATTTCAAGAAAAATTTGTTGGATTCGCCTGAACTTGGAACAAGCCTCTCACGATCTAAAAGAGTAGCAACTAAGTCAACAGTGACTTTTTTGTTGCTATGTTGGATCGAGGGAGGTTTGCTCCAAGATTAAATCGCTCCAATAAATTATTCTCTACTAAACAGATCCAACCACGTGAAGGTGGAAGCTCTTATGGCCCCTCCCCGCCCCCCCCTCACATCACTCTCAATTCCCCAATACCCAATCTATATTTCATTTTTTCTTTCATGAGCAGAAAAACAAAAATATTTAATAAATAATAAAAAAGAAATGCAACAAAAAATATGCAAGAAAACATTGAAAGTGTTTGACATAAAAATACCATGATAAATGAGTTTTTATATAATGCAAAAATGGTTCCAAGTATGGTAACATTTGTCTTATAACAATACAATATTTTACATTATCAATTTTTTTTTTCTTATTCCTACTTCTAAATCTCTTAACTACGTCATCAACATCATTGTGCTCTACTTCTATTTCGTTTCTTTCTCGCATAGCTAACCTAGTTGCATACTCACGATGTCTGGTCTCATGCAATGACGGGGCATCGCCTACAAAAAAAAATAGTATTAAATTTTAATTATCAGTTTTTAAATATCATTGAACTAGTTCGGTAATATTAATAAATACAAATTGCAATGAGATTAATTACCTAGTGCACCAGTTGTCACCTTTGGAATCATTGCCCTGTGTTCCTCTCTGGTGGTAGGATGCTCAAGTATAACATTCTTTGTCATTTAAACAAAAAACCTTATAAGGACACAACCCTTAAGGTATAATTAAAAAAAATTATAAGTGGAAATTAATTACCGTCGCGGCCCTCACTAAGAGTAGCATTGTCAGCCTAGTTCCCATTGGAATGATCAGGTTGCACGTGAGGACCATGTACTTCTTGCAATATTTCACTGTCAATGCACTACTCTACAACAGGGTTATTTGGCTCCTTGAAAGTGTTGCTCCCCTGATTTAAACAATGTTGTTAGACATTAAATTTATGGACGAAAACAAACATATTGAAAGGTTAACGTTTTACCTTATCATGCATTTTAGATCTTGGGACTTGTCCCAAGTTTCTACGACATTCAACTACGACTTGATACCCGGAACGGAAAGCGATCTCTCTGTCTTCCTCTGTGGTTTCCGTTCCAAAGTCATCACCCTACATTACATATGATTTTGTATTTTTAATGTTATTTGATGGCATTACAAAAATGTTGGAAGAAGATACAATTAATTATAAGATGTTTAGCTACTTACAATTCTTGTGGCTAATTTCAAGTAGCCGCTCTGGCCTAGCTTGTGATGGCCTTTTTTTCAATCCTAGCTTTGGTTGCCTTCGAGGTGTCAGGAAACCTATCATCAAAAGCTTGAAGTCAGTTATGTAGCACAATTTTATTTTAGACATAGAGAAAATTAAAGCCATTGAATTAAAGTTGTAATTTACCTTGCGGGTCTAGTTAGAATTTTTCCTTCTTTCTTGGCCTTTTTCTCTTTTCCGTCATCGATGAGTTCTCTCCACTCCCTCTCTGGAACTATGAGAGGACACTCGTATCTAGAGTTAATTTTTAAGTGCTTCCTATAGGTGTCCCGGGTATATTTCAAATATTTTCCAATTGCCCGGGCGACAACTGTTCTATCAAATGTGCCCACCCCAAAAAGGCCTTCTAGATAATCTAGAAGTTCTTTTTTCAGATTGGAATTCTGGGAATTCCACCTTGTGTGTATGGTTGGGCCAAAAATTACCAACGTCTTGCTCTCCAAGGCTCTGTAGAAATCATTGTTTCCTACACAGAAAAAAGATATTATCACTAATTTCAAAATAATAATCATGATAAAATATGTTTTAGATAGAGTACATGAAATAGTTAAACTATTAAAACTTACCTGGGAGTTGTATTTTATTTATAGGAACACCTTCATTGTTCACCAAAAACATGCCTGGAATGGTCCCCGTGTAGGTGACACATGTAGCTGTAGGAAATGCAATAATAAAGTTGGCCATACCAGCCTCATCACTACCAACATGTTCAATGGTTGGTTGTGTGTCTTCTTGGGCAGGGTGTGTTTCTTGACTGCAACCTAAAGGCATAGAAGCTGTATGAGAGGGTTCCTTGGCATTCTCTTGCCTTTGTGTCCCATTACCACCAATCCCGAGGGCATCAAGTCTCAGAAAATGCTATAGACAAAATATTTTTTTTGTTAGTTTAGTTAATGTAAAAATTAAAAATCAACTTGTCATAATTGATCTCATGCAGAACAAAAAAAATGTCCTTTTGATTTTTTGTTATTACCGTATATGTTTCTAGCTGGGTCATAAGTTGTCTTATCCTTTTTCCTAATTCGGTTGTTTGAGGCACAACGTCTACCAAATGCTTAAGTTCCTTTGTTGCTTTTAACGCCATTTTTTACAGCAACACCAATGGACATGGGGATGAAGACAACTCTTCCTCGTTGAGGGAATCATCAGGTGCACCATGGCCAGACGTCTGCATATTTGAACAAAATTAACATTATTTCAATTATGTAAAGAACTAAAATACTTGAAGATAGAGCAAGGCTGGCACTTTACATGTTCTTTGGCTGGCCCCTTTCTGCGATCATACTGCCACATTATAAAATAATAAGAAGCATGAAATATATCAAAAAAATTGTTAAATATAAAGAAAATAATATGAAACTGAAATTGTTATTTGTTTATCTGTCCTGGGGTTGTTCCTGTATAGCCATGATCAGTCTGCCACATTGCAATAAAATTAGAAATGTGAAAACTTGAAAACAATATCTAACTTGAAAACACAAAATGAAAACTGAAATAATTTCTAAATTTACCTTTCTAATACATAAACTTTGTGCATTAAAGAGTACAAATTTACCATCAAATGACATTTGAGTTTAAAGAGAGTAAACAGTAAATCAGAAATATTAAGACAGTGTCTTCTCTAAGTTTTCAGATCAACATACAACACAACAAGTTAGAGGCACATTTATAAGGAAAGGGTGTGTCACTGGTCTATGTTTTGTTGGTAGAGTAGAAGAGGCCCTGGAGTGGTTGAGTATAGTTAAAAGTAACGGCTGTAAGCCAAATATTTATACTTACACCTTGCTAGTAGACAATTTCTGCAAAGTAGGTAGATTAGATGAGGCTAAAGAAATTTTCAGTGAAGCTTTAATGAGTGGAATAAAGCTAACCGTAGTGACCTATAATGCATTGGTCAATGGATATTGCAAGGGAGGGAAACTGGATGAAGATTTCCTTCTCCTCGAAGAAATGAATGACAATGACTGCATGCTTGACATAATTACATACAGTACCATAATTTATGGGCTAATAAAAGAGAACAAGATCTTAAAGGATTTGAAGTTGCATGATCAAATGACAGACAAGAGATATGAACTATATATGAAGACAACGCCTTCTTATTTGCGGTGCCCTTGCTAGATCCTTATAACGAGTGGTCACATTACTTGTGGGATGATTAACTTTCCCAATCAGTAGTCGGCTCAAGGTGATCTTGGGTTGTGTTTTTTTTAAAACTATGGTTACACCTGGGCCTCCAAAATTTGATTACATCATAATATATCGCTTTTCTATATGATTAAAATCCATTGGGGCCTTTTCTTGTGAGCACAAATTGTTCTAATTGTAGTTAGCATGCATACATAATCATATGCACATAATTTTTTTTTTATCTAGGGCCATGGTTAAGGTTTCCAGAGAGTTATTTTGATGTTATGTTGAATTTGAATTTTGAAATATAAAGATAACAAAAAATTTGCAAGTACAAAATAGGTACATGATTTACAAGAAGTTCGTTGAAAACTAGCGAACCATTAGAATAATTGGCATAGAATTTGTGTACAACTTGTCAACTAGAGTATCATCCATACCTGTCATGTGAAGAATATATAGAATTCAAGAAAGATCTCGATGCCTCTCTCAAAGAGTGGTGCAAAGGCAAAGAGGATGTTAAAAGGTGTCATGGTTGTGGGTTCACAATTGAAAAAACTGAAGGTTGCAATCACATTAGTTGTAAGTGTGGTAAACATATTTTCTGGGTATGTGTAGAGTCCTTTGACAGCAGTGATAGTTGTTATATCCATTTGCGTGTTGTACATGGTGGTTACGTAGATGGTGGTTACTGTTAGCCATCCATAAATTTTTCATATACTATGATGGCTAAAATAGGTCTATTAGTCTTCAAGAAACAAACTTGGAGCAAATCTGTGACTTCTTGAAGCCTTGTTGTGTCCATTTGTCTAAAGGGTCCATCTCACTGATGTCTTCACAAAGCCCTGCTGTTGTCTTGAAGAAAAATGCTCTAAAACCCTCTTTCATTCCCATCTTCCTATTAAAAATCCCTCCCCTTCCTCAAAAATCCCTTTTAGACCTTATAAATCCCCTTTATTTGGTTTAAAATCACCTTTTTAACCCTATCAGAACCCCTAAAAAACCTTCAAAAACCCCTTTCCAGCCTTAAAAACCAATTTTTTCCATTAAGTCAGACTTAAGCCCTTGCGGGCTTAAGTTCTCAGCCCTTCCTCCATGTAACCGGGACCCACGACCGTCGGCTTAGTCCTTAAGCCCCTTTCGCACTATCGGACGTCGCTCCGCCCTTTTTCCTTGGTCTCTTTGTATTTCCTCCGCGCGATTTTTTCCCCCGCCGATGGGATCTAAGCTATTGATCTCACAGATCCAACGGTCCTAGCTCCATCACGCTGCCAGTGTTCCTCCTGATCGGCACTTACCAAAGCCTCCCCCTCGATGCATTTTTAACCGTTGATCTGGCTCCCCCAGATCCAATGGTCAGCGTTGTTTTGCCGTCCCACTGTTCTCTGCCCTAGTCATTCATTTTGGTGAAATCTCGATTTAATCTGGGCCGTCCATTTCCTCCCAGATCAACGGCGCAAGTTCACTGCGGGGGCATCCGACCAAAGTGGCCCGTACTTCCCAGTCCCCCTGCAGTTAATATCCACCGTTGATTTTCTCCCTATCCGACGACCAGTATTTCCCCATTCACTGCGGAGGCACCCCACCGACGAGATCCTTCCGTACCCCCCAGTCCCTCCACAGTTAATCTCAACCGTTAATCTGGCCCCTCCAGATCCAATGGCCCAGAACACATCACCCGATGGCCCACCTTCCACTCAAAAAATCATCGTCCAATCATGGCTTGCCACCTAGCCTCCACCTTATCTCTAGCGCCCTTCTCTTATACTTCCTTCGCTCATTACCTAAGCCCTTTCCCCCATATAAAATAGCCTCCTTTTTATTTTTTCATTTTTCCTTCGCCCCTCTCCACCACTTTTCCCGAGCAATATCCACCGTCGATCGTATCTAATCTGATAGCCATCGTGCTCACTCTCACCGTTCACCCCGCCGATGGCATTTTCACCTCCCGATAAAAAAGCTGATGTAATCGTCATGTCCCACCACCCCATCATCACACATCTCCCCATTTATCGCGCTCGCTTACAGCTGTGGATCTGCACCCCCCCCAAATCGGACGGTCTGCGTGTCGTTTTTCACTCAAATAATTAGTTGAATCGATCGCGCATTTTCGAGTGTCGCTTGACGTGTGGTATCACATTCGTTTGGGCGAAAACCACAAACCGCTTGACCCCCGTGCGAAAACCAATTTTGGTTTCACAAAGCCGCCTTTTCCATTTCCGTACCAAATTCAAATTTGTGTTGTTTTCTCCTGTTTCCGCCTATGGAATCCCTTTTCCGTTGTTCATCCTTCGTCTCTGCAAACGCTCCAAAAAATTCCTCCAAGCCTCTGAAGTAGCTTAACCACATACGCAGGTTTTATATAATATGTTTGATGTTTGTTGCAGGTTTAATGGCAGACAAGCTGTAAAAGCTGTCCCACATACCAGTAAAGGGACATGGCCAAGGATGACGATCTCTGTGGCCAAATTCAATACAGAAAGGGGCATAGAGGGAGTTAATTTCCAAGTTTAGCCAGTGCGTCATGAACACTAGTCATTCAGTTAAAGCCCTCCAGCGCAAGTACCTGTCAGCAATCAAATGAAGACCAAACAATTAAGATCTCGAAGATTAAAGAAAAAGGATTAAAGCCTAAAGCTTGAAGATTTTAAGTCTTAGTCCAAAGATTAAAAGATAAAGCACAGTATTGAGGAAAAATCAATTGAAGTCAAAACAATCAACCAGGACAAATCTAAAGATAGAAGACCTCATGCACGACAGAGCAAAATAGTTAATTCAGTCAGAATGTCTGACCACCACCATGATCTACATTCTACCTACCATGGACAAAACTAACAGTTACTACAAACAGAGACATTTCAACTGTCAGAGTAGTTATTGTGAAAGTATGGGAAAGCCTCAAAGCCCACTCTTTCACTTAACTTGTCCCAGAAGCCTAAACAGAACCACTGCAGTCAGAAGACATCTCCAAAAGAACACACGTTGGAGTTATTACCAGCCTGTCAGATATGCCTCAAAGACAGAAAAAAATACTAAGATGGTCCAAGCAGTTAATGTGATATTTATTAAACATAGTGGAGTATCTAAAAGGACTCTCATTTCATTTTAATTATGAGATCCATTAGATTTACACCTACTTTCTTCTCATCTGTTCTACAAGTACCTAATAACATCTGGCAAAGGGTTGGAAAATTGTTAATTAAGAACCTGGAGGTTGAGGTAGGAAAGCAGGTTGTAATATAGTAGGCAAAATATAATATCGATCAGTGCTATTGACCCAAAGTATGTAATCAATCTCATCAAATAGACAATCAGATTCACTGGATCCTGATCTAAATCATTGGTGATGTTATTCTCACTGTAATTTTTATTCTCCTTATGTTTCCACTATTTTCATATTCTCTGATAAAGAAAAACAAATATAGATTATGATCTACTTCTAAAAGTACCCTAATTCTGACTGATAAGCTTTATCTTTATGTTTTCTTCTAAATGTGTGTTTGGGAATGATTGCAATAGAGTATAATGAGTCAAGGAATGTTGGTGAGCCCATGTCTTGCTGAGTAGAACTTGAGATGTTATTCTTGAATGATATTTTCACTGCATGCTAAGTAGAGTCCTAATCAAGGAAGTTTATGGTTAGTCTATCTTGTTTAGTCTTTTAAATGACCTGGTTAAACATTTCTTAAGAGGAAGTTAAAAGTAAAGTGAAGAAAGTCCTTACCTAATCTTAGGTTACTTTTTATGCTTATCTTAAATGTTTTCCCTTGAGAGCATGCCAAAAGTAGGCTCGATTAAAAGTCCTTACCTGATCTTAGACTGCCCTTTGTTTTCTTATATGTTTTATATTCTTAAGAGTATGCTAAAATCAGGATAGGTTAAAAGTCCTTACCTGATCTTAGGCTGCCCTTTGTTTTCTTACATGTTTGCTTCTTTCACCACACTTCTTAATGTTTCATACCACCAACTCAACTCAAAGAGATCTTCTGATATAGATGACTTTCCCTATGGAAACCCTTGGATAGTTGTTGTGCAATTAAACCCTTTTATGACTCCATAGCCCAATGGTTTAGCATGGTTTTTTGACCTATCTTCCCATGTTGAAACATCCTTCCACTTATTTCCTCCTTCACTTCACATGACCTTCTCATTTAATGACTCCCAACCAGAAAGAAAAAAAAAATCCCTTGTGCTTCATAACTCGCCTAATATCATATCATAAGCCTTAAAACCTATCATTCAAAAACACATATAGAGATATCCCTCTCTGAATCTAGGAGGGCTAGATCCTAGGATTCCAAAGTGGTTCTGATGTTGCCTTGTCATTTGGTATGCCAATCTGCCAAATCACAGGACCCCAACATAATGGCGACTCCACTGGGGAATTCTGAGTAAATTGCATCTTAGACATCCTTAAGAGCTCAAAAGACCCACAACAGCCTTAGATTGGTAGTTAATTACTGATGGTGGACAACAAATAATCTTAAAACATTTGAAATCATCCACCTGGCGACTCCACAACTCCTAAAAGACCAAAAGACTCCACTGGTGATCAGTAGGCCTGCTGATTACCCCTGTTTTCACAAATACTCCACTGGGACAACCCACACTACCATTGAAATATCGTGCACACCCATGATTAGGAAACTTTGAGGATTGATTTTTCTCTGTTAAAGATTAGTTGCCTCTTAAGATTGTCATATCTGGCTAACTTTTCTTTTCTGTGGGTCTAAATATTAACATAATGGTGACTCCACTGGGGAATTTTGAGTAAATTCCATCTTAGACATCCTTAAGAGCTCAGAAGACCCACAAAAACCTTATATTGGTAGTTAATTACGGATGATGGATAGCAACTCATCTTAAAACATTTGAAATAATCCACCTGATGACTCCACAACTCCTAAAAGACCAAAAGACTCCACTGGTGATCAGTAGGCCTGCTGATTACCCCTGGTTTCACAAAGACTCCACTGTGACAGCCCACACTACCATTGAAATATCGTGCATACCCATGATTAGGAAACTTTGAGGATTAATTTTTCTTTATTAAATGTTAGTTGCCTCTAAAGATTGTCATATCTGGCTAACTTTTCTTTTCTGTGGGTCTAACTCTTAACATACTGGCTTCAAAAAGAATTCATACCAGAGCCTATCCAGACCCAAATCCTCCTGAAATAGTTGATAATCCAAAAATCATTCTTAGGAAGTCTCCTGTATCTAAGGATCCAACTATTATCAGTTCAATTCACAGAGCTAATTCTGTCCCTGAAAACCTTTCAGATCTTCAAGAGATCCAAGTTGACTTAGATTTTCCAAGTAATTTACCTAGAACTAAGTCACTTAATGCTATAGATCAGACAGTCTTTGAGCCTCCAAGTTCACCACAACATAGTGGCCAACATATTCGCAGTAGAGAAACCCCTCCATCCACACCTCCTGATCTTCATTTCATTCATAACTTTGGTTTCTCTCACCCCAAATCTTCTCAACAGTCTCTTGCTGGTACAAGCACTTCTGTCATCCATATACCCACTGTTCAAACCACTCCATTCCTCCCACAAAATCCTATCATGGCTACATGGTATGCTCCTCTAGTCCTTCATCTACCTTTAGCAGCCTTACCACAAGGTTATTCGACCACTATTCCTCTATATGATGCTAGCAGTTCCACTACTGCTTCACAACATGTGGACAAAATGAATGATTACTATGATAGGAATGAAATAGGCGATGAGACTGTTAAACTTAGATTGTTTGCTCAGAGTTTAGGGGGAGAAGTAATAAAATGGTTCAAAATATTAACCCCATAGAGCATCAACGATCTTCTTGCCTTTCATCAACTATTTCTGAACAACTGGGAAATTAGGAAGAACCCTCTCCAAATACTTTCAGATTACAACAACCTCAAGAGAAACACTGGGGACAGTGTTCAAAATTATTGCACTAGATTTAATAATGTTTATAACGCACTACCACCAGATTTGAAACCTCCACAAGGCTCAGCTTTGGCCAAATTCCCTGAAGGATTTGATCTTGAAATGGCCTATCAGCTAAGAGAAAGGAATCCCTTAACTTTAGAAGACATGCAGAAGGGAGCTCTTAGTGTGGAAGCAAATCTGATTGAGAAGAGAGCTAGGTTAAGAACGGAGAAAAGAGTAACATATAGAGATGACACTGCACCTTCCACATATGATTCAAACTCAAACCTTCTATCCAAGAGCGTGGATAGGCTAGAAATACTGGTGGAGAGGCTAACTATCCAAGCAAATGCTCAAAATAGAAACCAATCCCAGAATCAAAATCAGAACTTTAGGAGAAACCCCCCTTAGAATAGACAAAGAGATATTGATCAACAAATCAGACCTCCATTTCAAGAAAATTATGTTGATGAAGATGAGGGAATGATAGAAGAGTCAGAGGGAACTGTCATAAACATGCTGGGAGTAAGTAATGAAGACCCTGACTTTTTCACAGAGGATGACCAGGCCACATATACATATTATGATAATGAAGGCGTAGAATCTGAAGACTATAGGCAAGGCTTTGAGAATGCCATCATGGAGGATCATTGACAATAGGACCTCAGGAGAAAAAAGAACCAAGAAACTCCCCAAACAAAGACCTCTGAAAATGTTGTTAAAAACAGATCTGAAAGGGTGGGCAGAAGGGCTGTTGAAAACAACAAAATAGCAGCTGAAAGTTCTGGTAAAAACAAGGGGAAAGGCACTCAAGCCACTGAAAAACAAAGTGTTGACCCTAACATCACTATGAATTTAGCTAGCGCCCCTGTAAAAACAGTTGCAACTGATGTACATAGTAAAAACTAGCAAACTAATTTTGCTAATAAGTTAGTGACTAACAAGACAGATTTGAGCCTTTCAAAGAACCAGTTCCCTTTCAATTTGGAAAGTGAAATTGCTAAAATCAAGATCTATGTCCCCATCACTGAGTTAGTCACTCAAGATGTATATAAATGTCAGGTGTTAAAAGCTTTGAACATAGAATAAAATAATGACTCCGTCAATCTAAATCATGCTTAGCCAACCCTTTTATTTGGTCCTAATATTGAAGGAAAGTTCCAAGAAGGAGCGATTCCTCCTTTCTATGTCAGTTTGAATATCCATGATAAGATTTTACATAATGCTATGCATGATTCAGCGGCTTCAAATAACCTCATGCCCAAAGTAATCATGGAGAGATTAGGCCTTGAGATAACCAGACCATATAAATATTTTTATTCTTTTGACTCCAGTAGAGTAAAATTCTTAGGCCTGATCGAAGATCTTTATGTAAACTTGACCCAAATCCTGGGCAAATGCATAGTGATGGATGTGGTAGTGGCTGATGTGCCCCCCAAATATGACATGCTTCTTTCAAGATCATGGGGTGCTAAGCTTCAAGGAACTATGTAAATGGACATGACATATGCCACCATTCCTGTCTTCATTCAACCTAGAAGACTTTATAGGGAATCACTCATGAAATTTATGGTGAGTAGTCAAGAAAAGTCAGAAAATTCCCCTCTTTATTCTGTCCATACTGGCCTAGACTCATTCATTCTTTACAATGATGAAATCTTTGATGAGCTAGAGTTGGAAAGTGAGCAATCACCCAACATACCAGAAAACATAGGAGGAGAGGATAGGAAGGGAGAGGCTCTCAAACAGTTTTCCAAATCTGAAAATTACAGCAAACAAAATAGAGAGTATGAACAACCCACTATCCATCAGCTTAGTGCAAGTCATGAGAGTCAAGAAGAAAGGCCTCAACTCCATGAAAACTTTAAGGAACAAGACCAACATAAACATGCTGCACAACCCATAAAACTGCATAATGAAAGTCAAAACACATAGGACAAAGGGGATAGGAATGAAAACAACAACAAGTCCAAAACTAGCCCTCTTTGGAGTATGAGTTTTGATGGGTCTTGTAATAGAACTGGTGCAGGAGCAGGTGTGTGGCTTCACAACACAAAGAATAATTACGCTAAAAGCCATTCATACAAGTTAAACTTCCAATGCACAAATAACATAGCAGAATATGAAGCACTCCTCTTAGGATTACATTTATTGAAGAAATTAGGAGCCAGGAGGATAGCTGTTCACGAAGATTCTAAACTGATCATTAGACAAATAAATGGAGAGTACACTGCCAAACATCCAAGACTAAGAGCCTATAGAAATGATGCTATGGACCTCTTGAAAACTTTTGAGGAACATGAACTTGTTTTTGTCCCTAGAGACTAAAACATTCTTGCCAATGGTCTAGCTTGTGCTGCTAGTTCATGCCAAAGACCCTATGACAACAAACAGTTCACAGCCCAAGTGAAATATAGACCAGTTGTCCTAGATAATGAAAGGTATTGGCAAGTATTTGAGGGAGATAAACATATAGAAGACTTTCTGCAGTTCAGAAATGAGTTTGAATTGCCAAATTCAGACTCAAAGTATGATAAAGAATATCTTAATGAGGAACAACTTGTTGAAAAAGAACCTTCTCCCATTGCAGAAATTAATCTGCTAACTAGAGAGTTTGAAAATCAAACAGAAGAGTACATAAACTCAGAAAGAGAATACATAGAGGTACTACAGTCTAAAGACAAAGGATTACCCAAAGGACTAGCACCTCTAGAAGACTTGTTTGATTTTAATGATATTTCCAAGAGATCAACAATAGAACCCACTGAATCTGATATTGAGGAATGCAATATAGACAGTAAAGACAAGCCTAAAATGATCAAGTTATCTAAAACATTGCCAGCTCACATGAAACTGAAATATGTTGAGTTGTTTAAAGAGTTTTCTGATGTATTTGCTTGGAGCTATGAAGATTTAAGGGCATATGACACAAATACCATTTAGCACAAGATACCACTTAAAGAAAACCCGAAACCATTTAGGCAAAAATTACGCAGAATAAACTCTGTGCAGTTACCTCTAGTTGAGAAAGAAATTAGGAAAATGTATGAGGCTGGAATTATTTTCCCTGTGAGATACTCAGAGTGGGTATCTAATCTCGTAGTTGTAAGAAAGAAAATAGGAGAAACAAGGCTCTGTATTGACTTTAGGAACTTGAACAGAGCCTTATTAAAGGACAACTATCCCTTGCCTAAAATGGAGCACATCTTACAAAGGGTAGTTGGTTCCAAGAGGATTTATTTGCTAGATGGCTTTTCAGGATATAATCAGATATTAGTACTCCCTGAAGACCAACTAAAAACAACCTTCACTACTCCTTAGGGCACTTTCATGTATGTGAAAATTCCTTTTGGATTAATGAATGTCGATGCAACCTTTCAAAGAGCCATGGACATTGCTTTCTCAAAAGAAAGAGGCCACTTCATTGTGATTTATTTAGATGACATTACAACCTATTCCAAAACAAATGAAGAACACCTAGTACACCTAAGAAAGGTCTTTGATAAATGCAGAAAGTATGGGTTATCCTTGAATCCCAAGAAGACATTGTTTGGTCTCCAAGAAGGTAAACTTCTTGGTCATATCATATCTGAAAAAATGATCAAAATAGACCCAAAAAGGGTTGAAGGTATATTGCAGATCAGTCACCCCAGAAACATCAAAGAACTTGAATCTTTCATTCAAAATATTAATTTCTTAAGAAGGTTCATACCCAACCTGGCAGAAATCCTTAGGAACATGACAAACATGTTAAAGAAAGAGATAGGATTTAAATGGACCTTAGAAGCAAAGAAATCATTTGAACTGGTCAAACATGCACTCACCCAAGCACCAATCCTTATTAGTCCTGATTTCAGTAAGGACTTCCTCATATTTTCATTTTCATCAGAACATACTATGGATGATGTCCTATTATAGAAAAATCCAGAAGGACAAGAGCAGCAAATTGCATTTTTCAGCAAGGCATTAAGAGATGCACCTCTGAAATATAATATCATGGAAAAATAGTCTAATGCTTTGGTCAAAGCCTTGAAGGATTTCAGAGTTTATATCTTACACTCTCACATTATTGCATTTGTGCCTCATGTAGTGGTAAAAGACATTTTGTCACAAGACCCTGATGGCAAAAGAGGAATGTGGATTGTTGTGATACTAGAATATGATTTGGAAATTAAACCCACTAAACTCATCAAGGGTCAAGGCCTAGCACAATTAATGGCTGAATCTAATTTTCAAGCACTTGATATAAACATGTTAGATGCATTAGATGAACAAGAAGAGTTGGAAACTCCTTTTATTGAAGATCATTTCCTCAATTCATCTTGGTATGCTGATATTTTGTATGTGCTTACTAATCTTAATGCCCCTTCGGGTATGTCTAAAACAAAGGCAAGATTCTTGAAGTTAAAGGATGTTAATTATTGCATTTTAGATAAATGTTTATATTGGAAGAATGCCAGTGGTTTATTGCTTAAATTTTTGCTTGAGATTGATACAGATAGGATCAAGCATGCGTTTCATGAAGGAGAATGTGGAGGCCATCTCTATTGGAAAACCACTGCTAATAAAATACTTAGAGTTGGTTATTACTGGCCCACCCTCTTTCAAGATGTCCACAAAATGATAGTTGCCTGCCACAAATGCAAAATCTTTGAAGGCAAGAGAAAATTGCTTCCCTTACCCTTACAACCAATCACTGTTGAAGCTTCTTTTCAACAGTGGGGCCTAGACTTCATTGGGGAAATCCATCTTGCCTCATCTTCCCAACATAGATAAATACTCACAGCCACTGATTATTTCACCAAATGGATAGAAGCCATCCCTTCTAAGAATTCCACAGACTCAGTTATCATAAAATTCCTTGAAGACCATATCCTGTCTAGATTTGGCTGTCCTAGGAAAATTATCACTGACAATGCTGCTACATTTGGTTCTAAAAATATGGTTGATTTCTTTCACATATATGAGATTGTGCTTGGTCATTCCACAACTTATTACCCTCAAGGTAATGGGATGGCATAATCTTCCAATAAGAGCCTGATAAACATAATAAAGAAGCTGCTGGAAGAAAATCAGAAGTCATGGCACAACAAGCTGGTACATGCTTTATGGGCAGATGGATTGACAACAAAGAAATCAATTCGAATGTCTCCCTATCAACTGGTTTATGGAGTAGATGCAATTTTTTCTACCAGTTTAGGAGTGCCAGTGATGAAGTTGGTCCAATAAATACAATCAGAGGAAGATAACATGATGAGAAGGATAAATCAGACCATACATCTTCAACAAACCAGGGAAGAAGTTTATAACAGAGCACTGAAAGTACAAGAGAATATCAAAAAGTTGTTTGATAAGAGGACAAAGGCAAGTGATTTCAAAATTGGTGACAAAGTACTCAAATGGGATTCCATGAGAGAAGATAAGGGCAAACATGGCAAGTTTGACAATTTATGGCAAGGCCCTTACATCATTCAATCTGCCATTCATCATAATGCATTTTTTCTGCAAGAGATGGATGGTACAGACCTATTTGGGGGTCCTGTCAATGGCAGGATGCTCAAACATTATTTCTGCTGAAACTTCTATTTGAATCTTTCATTCTTCATTGTAAATATCATTGCTTTGTTTTGTTTTGAAAAGAAAAAAATACAAAAAAATAGAAAAGAGAAAAAGAGGGCAGATTAAAAGAAGAAAGGTACAACCCCATACCAAAAAAGAAAGAGAGTCTGAAAGTGTGCAAGCTTAAATGCCACTACTAGAAAAAGCACTGCTGTTTAGTCATATAGCCTAATCATGACTAGATAGATTTCAATTTACTGCTCATAGGTTAGTAAAGAAGATCTTGCCAAACTTTTTAATCTTGGATTATCAGTAGATTAGATTAGGATAGAAAAATAGAGGTTCAAACAAGCTTAAATCTTGAACCTGTAAATTTGATGAAGAATGGCTCAAATCAAATCAAAACCTGAGCCAAAGAGAAGAAAAGAATTGGTTCTAATATGCTCAAAATGTGAACCAAAGAATCAAAAGAAAAGAATGGCTCTAATCAGATCAAAACCTGAGCCGAAGATACAAAGAAGACTGGTTCTAATATGCTAAAAACTTGAACCAGGTAAAGAATAAGAAGATAGCTCAAAAAAGATCAAAACCAGAGCTGAAAGAAAGAATGAAGGATGCTTGTAATTTTCAAATCTTAAGCCTTCAAAGTTTTGTTTTAATTTTCTGCAAATAATTCTATGTGCAGCTGGATCCTTTTGCCATGGACACTACAGCAAATCAGACAGCTTAATCCTGGTTTGGCTATGTTTTGAATTTCTATTTTAGAATATAGAGAATGAAATCTGTCAGACAGCTTAATCCTGACATATAGTAGTTAGGTAGAGAAGCTGATGAGTTCAACTGTTTAATCTGGACTCATGGAAGTTATAAGGGTAGATTTAGATTAGTTTTCTTGCTTTCAATAAAAGAATAAAATATTGATGTCAAAGGGTTTGCAAGTCCAAGTGCACCTTGCTGAAGAAAAAATGTTAGGAAAGTAGGCCGTGTAGGTAGTTGTTTGGGGAAAGTTGATTTGTATTGATGTAATGATTGGTCATCTTTTCAAGCAGCATGATCAAAGAAGAAAGAGGATTCTCAAAGTGCGGGACATTGATCTACATTCCAGAGATAAATTTTTGAGGTTCTTGACACCTCCAAGGAGCTTCCATCCCCAAGTGGAGTCGTTGTTAGCCATCTATAAATTTTTCATATACTATGATGGCTAAAACAGGTCTATTAGTCTTCAAGAAACAAATTTGGAGAAAATCTGTGACTTCTTGAAGCCTTGGTGTGTCCATTTGTCCAAAGGGTCCATCTCACTGATGTCTTCACAAAGCCCTGCTATTGTCTTGAAGAAAACTGCTCTGAAACCCTCTTTCATTCCAATCTTCCTATTAAACATCCCTCCACTTCCTCAAAAATCCATTTTAGACCTTATAAATCCCCTTTATTTGGTTTAAAATCACCTTTTTAACCTTATCGGAACCCTTAAAAAACCTTCAAAAACCCCTTTCCAGCCTTAAAAACCAACTTTTTCCATTAAGTCAGACTTAAGCCCTTGCAGGCTTAAATTCTCAGCCCTACCTCCATGTAACCGGGACCCACAACCGTCAGCTCAGTCCTTAAGCCCCTTTCGTGCTATCAGACGTCGCTCCGCCCTTTTTCCTTGGTCTCTTTGTATTTCCTCCACGTGATGTTTTCCCTCGCCGATGGGATCTGAGCCATTGATCTTGCAGATCCAACGGTCCTCCCTCCATCGTGCCACCAGTGTTCCTCTCAATCGGCACTTACCAAAGCCTCCCCGTCGATGCATTTTAGACCATTGATCTGGCTCCCCCAGATCCAACGGTCGGCGTTATTTCACCGTCCCGATGTCCTCTGCCCCAGTCATTCATTTCGAGGAAGTCCAGATTTAATCTGGGCCGTCCATTTCCTCCCATATCAACAGCGCAGGTTCACTGCGGGGGCATCCAAACAAAGTGGCCCGTTGATTTTCTCTCTATCTGATGGCAAGTATTTCCCCATTCACTATGGAGGCACCTTGCCGATGAGATCCTTCCATACCCCCCAGTCCCTTCGCAGTTAATCTCAACCATTAATCTGGCCCCTCCAGATCCAACGGCCCAGAACACGTCACCCGTTGGCCCACCTTCCACTCACAAAATCATCGCCCAATCATGGCTTGCCACCTAGCCTCCACCTTATCTCCAGCGCCCTTCTCTTATACTTCCTCCGCTCATTACCTAAGCCCTTTCCCCCATATAAACTAACCTCTTTTTATTTTTTCATTTTTCCTTTGCCCCGCTCCACCACTTTTCCCGAGCCATCTCCACCATCGATCGTATCTAATCTGATAGCCATCGCGCTCACTCTCACTGTTCACCCCGCTGATGAATTTTTCACCTCCCGACAAAAAAGCTGACACAATCGTCAGGTCCCACCACCCCATCATCGTGCATCTCTCCATTTTCCGCACTCGCTTACAACCGTGGATCTGGCCCCCCTAGATCGGACGGTTTGCGTGTCGTTTTGCACTCAAATCATCAGGTGAATCAATCACGCATTTCCGACGCAAAATAGGTGGTTTCGCTCTAGACACGTGTCACCCAACGTGTGGTATCACGTTCGTTCAGGAGAAAACCACAAACCGCTTGACCCCCGTGCGAAAACCACTTTTGGTTTCGCAAAACCGCCATTTCCATTTCCGTACCAAATTCAAATTTGCATTGTTTTCTCCCATTTCTGCCTATGGAATCCCTTTTCCCTTGTTCATCCTTCGCCTCTGCAAACGCTCCAAAAACTTCCTCCAAGCCTCTGAAGCAGCTTAACCACATACGCAAGTTTTATATAATATGTTTGATGGTTGTTGCAGGTTTAATGGTGGACAAGCTGTAAAAGCTGTCCCACAGTCCAGTAAAGGGACATGGCCAAGGATGACGATCCTCTCTGACTGAATTCAATACAGAAAGGGACATATAGGGAGTTAATTTCCAAGTTTAGCCAGTGCATCATGAACACTAGTCATTCAGTTAAAGTCCTCCAGTGCAAGTACCTGTCAGCAATCAAATGAAGACCATACAGTGAAGATATCGAAGATTAAAGCCTAAAGCCTGAAGAATTTAAGGCTTAGTCCGAAGATTAAAGGATAAAGCACAGTATTGAGGACAAATCAATTGAAGTCAAAACAGTCAGCCAGGACAAATCTAAAGACAGAAGACCTCGTGCACGATAGAGCAAAGAAGTTAATTCAGTCAGAATGTCTGACCGCCACCATGATCTGCATTCTACCTACCAAGGACAAAACTAGAAGTTACTACAAACAGAGACATTTCAACTGTTAGAGTAGTTATTGTGAAAGTATGGGAAAGCCTCAAAGCCCACTCTTTCACTTAACTTGTCCCAGAAGCCTAAACAAAACCACTGCAGTCAGAAGACATCTCCAAAAGAACACATGTTGGAGTTATTACCAGCCTGCCAGATATGCCTCAAAGACAGAAAAAACTACTAAAATGGTCCAAGCAGTTAATGTGATATTTATTAAATAGAGTGGAGCATTCGAAAGGACCCCTACTCTGTCTTAATTGATCCATTGAGACCAGTTACCCCACTTCTCTTCCTCATTCACCTATAAGTACTCATTGAAGATTCAGTGTAAAGGGTTGGAAAATTGTTAATTGTTGAACTGTTATTGAGTAAGAGTAGTTGAGTAGTTGTAATATAGTAGGCTGGGAAGAGAAGTATCAAACTGTAAAAGCTATTGGAATCAAAGTATGTAACTGGTCTTGCAAATCAAATAGACAATCAGATTCACTGGATCCTGATCTAAATCATTGGTGATGTTATTCTCACTGTAATTTTTATTCTCCTTATGTTTCCACTATTTTCATATTCTCTGATAAAGAAAAACAAATATAGATTATGATCTACTTCTAAAAGTACCCTAATTCTGACTGATAAGCTTTATCTTTATGTTTTCTTCTAAATGTGTGTTTGGGAATGATTGCAATAGAGTATAATGAGTCAAGGAATGTTGGTGAGCCCATGTCTTGCTGAGTAGAACTTGAGATGTTATTCTTGAATGATATTTTCACTGCATGCTAAGTAGAGTCCTAATCAAGGAAGTTTATGGTTAGCCCTGTCCCTTGTTTAGTCTTAAACAATTGTTTTGAAGATTTCCCTTAAGAGTATGCCAAAAGCAGGCTAGGTTAAAAGTCCTTACCTGATCTTAGGTTACTTTTTATGTTTATCTTAAATGTTTTCCCTTGAGAGCATGCCGAAAGCAGGCTAGGTTAAAAGTCCTTACCTGATCTTAGACTGCCCTTTGTTTTCTTATATGTTTTCTATTCTTAAGAGTATGCCAAAAGCAGGATAGGTTAAAAGTCCTTACCTGATCTTAGGCTACCCTTTGTTTTCTTACATGTTTGCTTCTTTCACAACACTTCTTAATGTTTCATACCACCAACTCAACTCAAAGAGATCTTCTGATATAGATGACTTGCCCTATGGAAACCCTTGGATAGTTGTTGTGCAAGTAAACCCTTTTATGACTCCATAGCCCAATGATTTAGCATGGTTTTTTGACCTATCTTCCCATGCTGAAACATCCTTCCACTTATTTCCTCCTTCACTTCACATGACCTTCTCATTTAATGAATCCCAACCAAAAACAAATAAATCCCTTGTGCTTCATAACTAGCCTAATATCATATCATAAGCCTTAAAACTTATCATTAAAAAACACATATAGAGAGATCCCTCTCTGAATCCAGGAGGGCTAGATCCTAGGATTCCAAAGTGGTTCTGATGTTGCCTTGTCATTTGGTATGCCAATTTGCCAAATCACAGGACCCCAACAGTTACTAATTCCAAACTCTCTTAATTTTTCTTCATTCTATGTTGAGCTGATGATGTTTATGTTTGTTACGAGTTGTGATAGATATTTCAATGCATGAGTTTTGTTCCTCCACACAAGCTAAGGTTAGGTTAGTTGGGGTAGGTTAAACTGAGATGATGTGAAATCAAAGGATAAGAAACTTCTAGTGCCGGAAGGGAGAATGGGGTGCTTAAAACATATCGAATTCTATTGATAAAACTCAACCTTGATTGATATGGGTTGTTGAGTAAGATGGCGAAATGTAGACATTCTAAGTATATTATAAAGTATAACTTTCTTAATTATAGGGGGTAAACTTATTATGATTCAAGAGCACACAATAATTTTTTTCAATCGAATGACCTTTGCCACAAAACTTATGTCCCCAAATCTGCATTGCTTTTAATCTCAGATGTTTTTCTTGATTTGGAAGACAACCTGCGAAACATTTCCCAACTTTTGATGATTTTCTTGATTTGGAGGAAAACATTTGAAACATTTCCCATCTTTTGGGAATAGCTTGCAGGCCAAAAAGATAAACATTAAAGGAAGCATAAATAGAAAAGAAGGGGTATGCCATGGGAATCCTGTCAATAGTTACCTGATAGAGAAATATACCTATCAATATTATGTCACGATTAAAGTGGCAAGGAAAAACATAAAATTCAAAATTCTAATAGAATATTCTAAGGTTTCTTGGGACAATGGTCATATATCCTCTAAATTTTCCCTTACATGCATCATTAAATTATGAATATGGTGCTAAGCATGACAGTCTAGTAATTAATCATTATTTGTTCCATAGTTTCCATAGCCTTGCGTATTTCTTGGGAGTACTTGTGTGCAATGTTTTAAAACTTGGACCAAGTTGACTCGGACTACCATATCATCTTGGCCAATGGATTGGTTCAGAGGGCTAATACCTACTTGGGCGAGTCAGAATATTTTGTTACCAAACCACAAGGCATGACTTGAATGGCTTGGTACCAAACCGGCCCAACTTGGCTGAGTCCGTACCTTATTGGCCAAGTCATTTTTTGATGGAATTTGGGCATGTTATGTTATGCATAGGTCATTCTTTGACCTGTATTTTTGTTGAGATTTTAGAGCAGATTTTCCTGGACAGAAATTTGGCCTTATTTCATCCTCTTCGCAGCCCCTCCACTGAATTTTTCTTGTTTCTGCCAACATGTTGTAAATATTCCTAGAAAACCTAGGGTTTGAGAAGTTCTATTTAGTGTGCCTATGGCATGTTTATTCTAAGGGATTTTGGCAGTTTCCTCCTCCACTGTGTTGCTGGTATGGGCATGTCAATTACATGCCACAAATTCTGTCACTGGTTGGAGGTATTCTTTCCTGTTATCTTGGGTTTCAGGCTGTGCTTCAACCTATTTGGCACATTTTTCTAACATAATTTTGGCTTTTGGTAAGCCTAATAATTTAGGGTATGTATAGATTTGTGGGTTTATCTAGGATCAAAATTTCTGTGTGCAAGAAACGATTCATCACATGCGTGGTTTGTTGAACGTTCCCACAAAAAAATAGTATTTCTTCTCACTGTAATTTTAGTGGAGTGTCTCTAGGTTTATACTCTGTAGATACTTGAAGGCCCAAGGGTAAATTTTTGAGGGAGGGTATTACCTTTTGTCATTCAAAAATTAGATTTTCCTAATCCTTTTTAAGGGCCCTTCCCACTGTAGAGGCCATGTAGAGCCTCATTGATTATATATATATATATATATATATATATATATATATATATATATATATATATGAGTAGACTTTGCATATTTTGTCTCTAATGGTTTGGACTCATGGTTTTGAATCTTCAAATTTCAAAATATAGTTTTTCATTAAAATTTAAATATTATCTGTATTTTTTTAGCAAACCAAGCAATTGAAATCAGATCAGTCTAAGTCATTCCAAGTCCTAGTTGACCCTTGATCGATTCTGAGGGTTCCTTCAATAAGGGGGAAATTTTATTTTGTGCCATATTTGACCCAATAGTTGGATACTTCTCCACAAGAGGGATCTTTCCTAGCGGAATCCAAAGATTGTATCACTGTTCTAAAGTATAGTGGGGTGTAATAGTTGCCTAGACTCCTATCCTCTTTTCCGGTTCAAATTGCATATTTGACAAAGAGAGGGTTGTGGTCTTGATCTAACACCCTAGAAGGTAAATGTAAGACCAAGGGGAGCCACAATATAGAAACCATCTATTTAGAAATCCTTTACTTTTTTTTTAATAACATAAATAGAAAATATTTGTGTTTTCTCTTTCCTTTTTCTAGCTTGTATAAAAAAATTTATCTTTAAAAGCTAGAAAACCCTTAGAGTTTTAATTTTATATCTAATTTTTTTTCTAAGGGAATTTATACCTTCTTATCTTCAACTAAATCACATTTCAAAAGGGTATTTTCAAGATATTTTGTAGATCTAACATTTATTCCAGTAGAATTTTACACAGATGCTGAAAAAATCCCTCATTAATATCCCTCTGTTTTAGTCTAACTCTGATTTCATTTCATATCTTATAATCAATTTTCTGGGGCAAAAATACACATTTTTCAACTATTATAAAGTATATTTTATTTCCAAAATAAATTTTTGGGTTTTAACCCTAGGGGAAATCAATCATTTTCCATTGCAAGTAGTTTCCAAATTGTTAGAAACTTCATTTTTACTTGCAGATAAGTGTTTGGTTCTTTTTATAGTTACCAACATATTTCCCAAGATTCACCACCCATGGATCTATTGATCTAGTGTGTTTCCACACTTGTGGGTGGCTTATAAAGGGACTTTTGATTGGTGGTTTTCTGCATTTTTACCACTTTTACAGGTCTAAAAATCAGGACATCAACATACTCATCTACTTTTAGCCACTTATCAAAGGGTAATTCAAGGAATTCTTGGTATCTATCACTCTCCTTTGGTGTTATAATAGCTAAATGTTTAGAGGCTCGAATTATTTTTTTCTTTTTATTCTACTTTTTTTGCAGCTCATTTTATTACTTTAGATCAGTAAAATTAATAATTAACTCCCATCTTCATCTTAGACATCAATACTTAGCACTAGTCTACTTATAGCTTGGGTGAATTTTTTTGTGTGTAGATTAGGGAAGTATTCCATAGCATTTAGTAAGAGTTGGCTTAAAGAGTGGGATTTGTGCCAAGGTGATATTTAGCACCTATCCCATATGGTACCGCCTCCAAAATACCTTGTCAAGACTGCTAAATTGGTGGTAATGGTGAGTAGTACACACTTTGTGTTTACATTTTAGCAAAGTAATTTTCAAGCTGGGGGTGAATTTTGTTTCGGCATCAATTTAGGAAAACTAATTTAATTTAATAAGTTTTTATTCATGTCAAAAATTCTTGATTAACACAAGCCATGGAAATATGGAGAATATCAAGCAATCATATCATTAGCTAGGGAAACTAAATGACTTTAATCAAATGTTTTTAGTCAAAAATTTATTGATAAAGTAGCAAAATGGCACAAAGTTGTTAAGACTGTTCCTCTCATATTGTGGAAACAAGTGGATTTCACATATAAAACACTATGATACTAGTAGGATCTATTATCACCAGTCACCACATATGGCATGAGATTCCACTGTGATTTTTGATACAATGGATTGGTTGTAGTATGCTATATATGGATTTTTCGCTAGATTGTGGTTACACACACCTTCATTCCTTTTTTGGATATGATGCTCACGCTTGATGGTGTTGTAAAACATCATGGTCAAGGGGAATGTAATATTCCAAATTAGCATATAGCCTCGGAATCCAAATTTGATGTTGCTGGCGATTTTGGGGATAAGAGGGAGTTTTTCACCTAGTCTTTTCCTTTGAAACCCCTTGACTTGAACACAAAGTCGTTTGTTAGAATTTTTTGAAGTCCATTTGCAAGTAGATTTTCAGGGTTTTAAGGAGAAATCAAGTGATTTAATAGGTTAGTTGTAATCTTTTGGCCTTAAGGTGATTTTCAGCTGGCAAAATATTTAGTCAACTAACAGTTCTTATTTTCTTAAAGTTCTTTATATTAGGATATTTTCTTCAAGTGCTTGGGTGTCTTGGGAGTGCCATGGAGCCATCTAGAACCAACATTGAACCATTTGAATGCATTTAGAATAGGTTTTGATGGGTATAACAGGAAAAATAGAGGCTACAACCCATGGTTGTGGTGCGTAGCAGCTAACAGTGAGGTGATTAGGCTTGCATTAACACAAAGATCCACATTCAAAACCTCTTGAGTGG